>VZTU01027235.1:64711-240913 GCA_013400835.1 Zapornia atra | reverse complement strand
TGTGTTGAGGATGACTGATATTTAGAAAAGGCTGGTTTGCATACCTATGGACAGATGATAGAACTAAAGCCCATGTTCTGTCATTTCTTTTGGTATTCCTAGTGACCCTGTTACAAAAGGAAACAACAAAATCAGAAGCAAGCCCTTTTTTTAGGCTGAGCTCAACAACCTAGAAGTTCAAGGAAACTTACTTGACTGTGAAGTGAAAGTCTTAACGCAGGCTTGTTTCTCACCTTGAGCAGCAGCTGGAGGTGTTTTGTTTAGTTTCACTAGTGTGTCGATCCAGTGAAAAGTGTGTGTAATGATCAGCTGAAAAACATGTCATAAGACTGAAAACAATAGTGGGAGAGAGTAGAGGAGAATATATTTGACCAGACCTCCATTGTGCAAGCGTAGATCTTGATGCTGAAGTCAGAATGTGGAATTTTCTTTGCAGGTGGGACAGTTTTTCTTGTATCTAGTCAGTGTAGGACCTCCGTTGCTTTTCTGTAACGCTGGTGTAGTGGATTTGACAGATAAGCAATGCAAGGCCGAGGAGTCCGGTGGTAACTAGTACTTATCTGGAGTTTTGTTGTGTTTGTGGTTGCTGGGTTTTTTTAAGGAAAAAAAAAATTCCTTTGCATTTTGATAGCAGAGCAGTTTGCATATTTGTGTGGGAAACAAGGAGACAAAAAAAGGAAGTTTAGCAATGAATCTCCCAATCCCTCGCCTAGGAAATTTTCTGCCTATAATCCCTTCATAGAGCTTTCTGGTTCCCACTGCCTCTGCGTCCAACTCTGCACAAAATAAGCAAAGTTTTCTTTTTTTTCTTGCCCCATTCCACAACCCCCCCGCCCCGAAATGGTGCTTTTACAAAGGTGCACGTAACATGTGAAAATAAAGTGCTGTTGTTTCTTTTAAACTAACTTGCGTATTTCGCTTCATAACTGGAAGTGCCTGTGATTTTCTTTCCTTTTAAAGTCTTGCACTTCAGATTGCTTGGCTGAACAGAGTGAAATAATTTGTGTTGTGATTCACCATCCTGAAAATTATTTCTCCTGGAATTAAGAGTTGGAAATAGAAGGAAATTTTGAGGTTGCTTCTTTGTTCCTCTGCCCCTTAGTTTTTAAGGGGGGAGAAAAATATTAATTACAAAGAATGTAAGTAACTATAGAACTTAGATGTTTTCTCTCTGTTCTATTTTCTTTACGTCTCTCTCAGTGTCTTGTAATTAGAATTTTTAGTACTCCTTATAACAAGAAGTTCCCTTGAGTTTTTCTTACAGCAATAGACTTTGCTCTGAAAGAGAGAGAGCACGATGTTTCCAATTCCGTGATTCAGTTCCATATCGTCCTCCTGGGTTTGCTTTGACACATAACAAATAATTTCCAAGTTATATTCCTCCATCTATGGCATAGTAATATAAGTAATGCTCTGTCACCTGTTTCAAACAGAAACACAGCATGAATGTTTGGATTGATACAGGGGTAAACAATGAGCCCTTTTTCAATTCAGAAAGTAATAACACTTGTATGCTCTTAAAATGTTTCTTAGCTGCTTCTCTCTCCCAGCCTCCTCCTATCTCCTTACCACAAAGAGATTTAGGAAGGAATTTATTGGGAAAGTTTCCTACTATGCTTTCTAATGACAAGTGAGATTTCTTCTGAGCTGCTTAATGAAGTCTTTTTAGCGTGCTAGATTTCATATAAAAAACTTCTGGTTTTACTCTTTCACTTTGAATGTCATTGGTCAAGACATTTTAATAGAAGCACTTGAATTATATGAGCAATAATCAAGTAGCACAAATGAGATAGTAATACGTTCTGGAGTTTTCATGTCATCCCTTGCCACTAAAATTTGGCCTATAGTAAAAATGCTGTTAGCGAAATCTGCTAGAAGCACAAACTTCATCTCGGCTTGTGAATTGATACTTACACTGGCAGATATTCAGGTGAGTATTGCTTTGTTGCTCTGGCAACGAGAAGAGCAATAGAAGCCCTTGAGGGTTCATTTTTAGCCTACAGCACATTAAGAAAAATAATGCTCTTGAGCATTTTTCTATGAAAGATGAAATAGTGATAGACTACAGTGTTAGCAAGTGTGTCTTACTAGTGATCTCTTCCCCTGATATATTTTCTTTTAAAGGAGAGTGCTGTGAGGTATTTATACTCCTGTTAACTAACTTCAGATATAAGATTAAACCATACCTTAAAAAAAAAAAGGGGGGGGGCGGGGTGGGAGGGCCAGTGAAAACCAGAGCTTTGAGTAAAAATGGTGCTGGAAAATATTCTCTATTTATCATGGAAGGCAGGATGCTCCACATCACAGCACTCCAAATCATTCCTTGTACACGTACCAGTATTTCTTGTAAAACCAGTATTTTCCTAATGTGAATGCAATATCATGTACCATGAAAATGTCAGAAAGCCGTGTTTCACTGGATGCGGCCTTTTAGATAATTGATGCTATCAGTTCAATCATTAGGGATTTGAGGATGTGTGATTTGAGTTCAGGTAGTTAAACCTGAGTTCGGGCATGGGAATAAGTTAGTTCTATCCTACTGCTTTCACGAGGTTTAGAAATATTATCACAGGCTTTTTGGCTCAATTTAAATGCTGAAGAAAACATAGGAAGAATTCTAATAGGCCTTTTTTTTTTCTCCCTAGGTTCTGTAAAAGAAGTTAGGTAGCAGGGATTGTTCTGTTTTTTAAGGTGAAAGATCTGGTGTTTAGGATTTGTGTGTCAGATCAACCTATACACAATATACCAAAGCAGCGTACCCTTCCAGTTCTCAGCTTTGATGCTGTGCAGGCTAACTAGTGGCAATCACAGAGCTGTCTGGTTTGGCATCTGTTGTTAAACAATGGTGTCCCTTGTTAACATATCAGTTGTTTATCAGCAACTCGCTCTTTATGGGCTAAAGTCAACCTATGAGCACTCTGGTTACTTGCTGTGCTTCACTGAAGGATAAGCCATCTCTATACTAACCTTTCCCTTCTAAATATGAGGCAGCTTGTGAGAGTTGCTTAACACAGCACGTTTTCAGAGAGAGTGGCCCTTAAATTTCCTGATAATCCAGAATGATTGTGCTGCTGAAAGCTGCTCTGATTTCTGTAAAGGCTTCCGACAACTAGGATGGTTTGTTGGCTGTCATAATCTGCTCTCAAGACACGGGACTCATACATATAAGTAGTAATATGAGCTGCATAATGAAGGGGGCTAGTACAATGACCTATGGAGATGAAAGCCAAGGAAATAGGGAAAATGAAATAAGTACGCTACCCTTCACTTCATTAAATCTTGTAAGAGCATAACAGATTGATCCTTTTAAGAAAGGTATGTACAATTTACCAAGACATTAGTTCCTGTCAAACTTAAGGCCCTGATTGATAAATTGTTCAGTTCTGGCTGCTGTGGAAGTTCTGGCTGCTGTTCAGAGAAGTGAAGACAGATTGGTAGTGGGATATGAACAATCTTAGCCAGTCAGATTTTCTGGCTTCTGGGGCCTAATTAGATGTTAGACCAGGCTTGTGAGTAATCCAGAGTGCTGGTAACAGCTCCTGGGGAATGTTATCTGAAATGTAATTGTTGGCTTCAGACGAACCCTTGGTTGAGATGGATCTGTACCGCAAAAGCCACTGCTACAACTTGCACTAACTGACAGAGGCGCTACAGCAACCTGAGGCTGGCTGGCATTGAGAAATGTGGAGATGCTAAATAATTGGGTCTTCTACCAGACCTACAGATCGACACTGAGGCACCTTAGTATAGCGGAATGGGAGGGCAACTACAGTTGCTGGCAAGCTGCTGTGTCACGTCAGTCACTTCACCTGGCTTCTTAGTAAGGGTTTGCTTGTCCAAGTGTGGTGAAAGCCAGCGTACTCTTAAGGTGCCTGTTACTGCTACTGGGAATTCCCTCTCCCAGGTGAATAAGGGGCACAATCATCTTTAAGGAAAATCATTGGCCAGTTACTGAATATTACCCCCACTGTGTAACAAAGCACATGGTGATATGTCTCACCCCTAACATTGGTCTGTTTCTAAGCAAGAAAACGTTACTTTAAAACATGTTGGTATCAGTGTCTGTGCAGTACTAATACAAGAATATTTTGTGTTTGCTTTTTTTTTTTCTCTCCACTGTATCTAGGCTTTGGCTGGATCGTTGTGGTCAGGTAGTCTTTGAAATACTGGAAACCTTAGTTTAGACTATGAAGGCTTATGTAGAATTTCTTTTAAGCTAGCCATAAATTAAGACACATGCTAATTTTCAGCATTTAAAAGGAAGCAGTCCTCAGTAAATCTTCAGTCTTCTCTCCTTTTTTGTTTTCTATTTATGATAATCACTGAAAATATTTTAGTATTTTATCTGCTGTCCTACTGATTTATTGGCTGTAAGTCTTCTGATTTTTCTGATTGCCTTTGGGCCCTCTCACTGCCCTCCCCCCACCAAAAAAAAAACCCCAAAAGCCTGAAGACCTCTATATCCAAAATTAAGCCTCCTAACAAAAGATATGTTTTTCTTGGTGAGACCATTCATAGACTGGTTTATAAATAGTTTGTAAGACTTCAGAAATGTAACTCGAGGTTGAAAATACTTGCATTAGTATCAGGAGGAGAATTAGAGCCAAAACTTAATCTATGTCAGCAGTCCCTGAATTCATCTGGGTGCAAACAATTCCTGTCTCTATTTGACTGTATTTCCTAGACACCTTTCACTTCCTACTTGGACATACTTAACTGCTTGGTCTTCCTCAGTGGTCCTTTACATTTTCCTTTTCTCTGTCCTTATGAAATTCGGGGGTGGAGGGGAGACCACAAGGAGCTGTGCGAGTTAGTGCCATTCCTTAAGCAGATGATGGCCCCTTGAAGGCCTTGGGGGGGGCATTTGACCTACCACCAACTGTAGCAGACCCTTACTGACTGTCAGCTCTTTGTCCTCACTGATACACTTGTGCTTTTCCCAGTTGAGCAGCATTCTGCTCTGATTTTACAGAGAGGCACATACCAAGTCAAAATACTTGAATGAACTACACTGTAACCATCCTCCTCTCACATCCCTTTTTGAAGAGGGGAAATTTTCACAGAGTCGGGTCAAATCTGCAAAGGGTATGTTTATTCCTGTGTTTGTTAGAGAGGAATTATATAACTGAACGTTTAAATGACAGTATTTGCAACGTAGCTGGCCTTTGGAAAATTCAGGGAGAAGGGGGGAATTTACTTAAGCAAGTCACATGTAAGTGGTACTGAAAAGACAGCTGACAATTTCTTGATAGCACCAAGGCATGGATTACTGCAATATGTCCTGGCAAAAAAATGCTTTGCTAGCCAGTACTCTGTGTGTGCATAAACTATACAAGGTAGGGTATTCAAATAAAATTTATCTGAAACAGGCAGTTCACTTTTTATCGAAAATTTTGTACGGCGATGCAGAAATCTTTTAAGACTTTTAACACTACATCAGCTGTTACTTGATAGTTCTTTGGAAAGTGTGGAAAGGGTGTCACCTCTAAGGAAATTACCCCGTCTCATAGAGGCATTGGTTCACCTGATTTTTTTATTTTCTTTTGATAGGTGAGATGTAACATTGAAAGGCAAATGGGATCAAAACTTTGCAAAAAGGGGTACGCTCTTTTTAATTCAGTCTTTGGGTGACGTTAGGATGTTTACCCCACTTACTGTCGAGCCTCATTACTGAATTTTCCAGAAGCTGATATTTTGTACTTCCAGGTCTTGCTGTTTTCAGATAAACACTATGTAAAAAAAAATCAAATTTTCTGCTGCTTAAAATAAATGATCGATTCTTTCAACCTACTCATGGTGTCTTTTTAAATCCTGTTAAGGTGAATTTTCCAGGCCCATCAGTTATATCCACACAAATTCTTCCCAGTACTTTGGGACTTTCGATTCTAGCTGCCGGCTTTAGCTCCGAAAAGCAGAACTGCTCTAGATCTCCTCAGAACCCTGAGGGAAAGTGAGGAGGCAGGCAAGTTTAGCTCCTGGGTGATCTTTGGTTTTCCTGCTTACACCCAGATTGCTGAGACGTTCTTGCTTGGATTTTTTTCATTGGTCCATTTCAGCATTGGACAGATACCGGACACAGAGAACATTTCCTTGAGAAGGGGAAGCTTATGGATCATCTGGAGAGGATGCAAGTAATGTTTTGGACTGTTGCTGTCGACTGTCCTAAACTGTGAAACAAGAAGTCATACAAATTGAATGGCTCAGCCCCTCAGCCAGCCAGCCACCCTCACAGCAGTGGTCCCGGTTGAAGGAGAGAGGTCACAGCGCCCTGTGTCCTGTACCCCGGGAGGTGGCGCACACGGGTTGCTTTTCCAACCGGAGACTGACGACCTTTCCCAGCAGATCCTGACGTCTTGCTTGAAGTCTAGGAAAAGTGCTTTCAACTTTCTCGCTTCCCTCCTCCCCAAATATCCTATCTAAAAAGGTCCTTAACTCGAAGGGGGGGGAGGGGGCAAGGATGTCTCCTGACACCCCCTTTTCCTTCCCCATCTTTTTCTTTAAAGTAGGTTATTTTAAGCCCTAACCGTGAAAAAGTAGCACGAGTATGTGCATGTTGATAAACTCTGGGCACTGGTCAAGCAAAACAGATGAGCACCACTGTTTACTGCGGTGGGTTTGTTTATTTCCCCCTTTAGAAAGCTGGCTGGGTTTGCTCATGACTGCCCTAATACTTGGTGAAGCCCACCTGTTCTTGCGCAAAATGGTACTGCACTGTTGGTTCACACTTCTCTTGCTCCCCTTTCCCTGTTAAAGCTGTCCCATCTGGACAGGACACTTCGTAAGCATCTCTATGAAACACAGAAGTCAGGCTTTATTGCAAGAACATGGCTTGTTTGGTTACTACAGCGTGGTACAAATACGTGAAGGTTTACAATTTCAGTGCTCAGTGTAATCTGTCAGGACAGCATGTAATGGTGATGGCCACTTAAACTGTAAGCATTAACAGTTCTTCCCTTTCTGTACCAAAGCAAACTCTTTATTAAAATAAATTACCAGGATTTACTTTTTTCCCCCCTTCCAGAGGCTTAGAAGTAATGCTTCCCTAAGCCTTGGCTGGTTGTTTTTCTAGGAAATTCACCAGCATTTGCTATGAAACAGATAAAACTACTTTTTCTGACTAGATGAGGTATTGTATTATTCAACTTACTTATTTTCCTGCACCAAGCCTTGTTCTGAAGTACTGCACATCAGAGTACTGCTTACTTTTCCTGTGGTTGAATTTTTTTTAATCGTAAGATGAATGTTAACTTTTCCATATTGTTACTGCGTGAGATTAACTTTTTTCTTGTTGGACATCTTGGATATTCTCCAGGCTGCTGTTCCATACAGATTTTTAACTGCTGATGCATTTTTACATTATTTCCTAGTTTACTATTTCCTAGTTTACTTTTCCCTTTCACTGACCAACCTGTGCCACCTTTTTCCCCCACACCATCCTGCAGTACTGACCCACCGTGACTGCCCAACATCTGTTGCCATCGTGACCCACAGGTAAGAAGATGCCTTTTTTCCTCTCTTTCCTCTCTCTAGAAGACAGGTCTGAAAGAAATCCATGTCCCTCACAGTGTATGTGAATTGGGCTTCAAAAGTAGGTTTACTGTGGGTTTTTTTTCCTCTTTTAGAGCTCCAGCATCAGCCTGGGTCCCCACTGAGAAACCCGGTGTTGGCAGAATGGATCAGCAAAGAGCTCCAGGACATACCACAGGGTGTCAGGCTACAAGTGCTTTGGGATTGCTGACAGCAGAGACCTTACCCATCCAGCTCCCTCTGGTAAATCTCTACTTGATTTGAGTGTGCTTGCAGCATTGTTGACATCCAGACTTGGATGTAGACTGCATGGAACTGCGCTGATAGGGACCTGCAGGCTTAATGACCGTGCTGACAGCAGCATTTCAAGAAAACAAACGATGGAGATCCTGTAGGATTGTGAAAAGTCATGTCCAAGTATCCAGCATTTAATAGACGGATTTTCCTCTCCATCTTGTTTTGCCCTTCTCTCTACCCTTGCCTTCCTCTTCCAAAAAGTTCAGGCTGCTACCTATTAAAGATGACTGGATTTCAGCCCGTATGTATTAAGCTACTTCTGCTAATCCTGAGGAGACTGCTGGCCAACATCTATCTGGATGAAGTGCAATTAAATATGTTTTCCTTGTGTATCTCTGGAATAACAGAGCATAAGAAAAACACACTAGTATGCCCCACCTATGTGTTGCTATGTGTGGCCATCAACATCCTGGGAGCTGGACTTACAAGCTTTACAGGGTTTCCAGCTTAGCTGCTGGAAGTAATCATTATTTGATTATTGCCTTTTGTTATGTGATGCCTGTTTGCATATCTGGGGGGAAGATTTTGATATATTCACAGATGTCATCTTGTTCTAAGTTATTTGCTCTGGGGTCTCATAAAGATGTTCAACAAATACCAGGGAAAAAGAGAGGTCATTGTCCTAAAATCTACATTTAAATCCCTATTTCTCCATGTTACTCCTCATGCTACCACAATTCAGGATGCTGAGGTTCTACCTGAATTACGGGCACAGGCACATGGTGAAGCATGGCTGAGTTACAGCAGCTTAAAGAACTGATCTTCCACATTGCCACCTTTCTCGTTCATGTGTTTGTTCTTATCTGTCCTACATCCTAGGTAAAATTAGTTAACTTAAACATTGGTTGCATATTTTATGTAGGTGGTCTAGTTCTAGGAGCCCTTGATGTCCTTGTGACCTCTACAAGCAAAGATTTGGTACAATATTCTTTCTCTGCCTTACAAACTCTGCCTCCATTTTAAATCATTACATTCTTTTAATTCATCCTAGAGGATTAAAAATACATTGTTGGGCACTTGTGGATGAGCAGAAAACATGTATGTCACATAGCTACGAGGACTGTAATGACACTTTTGCGAATCTGTTAGCCAAGTAGGGCACATGCAGCAAAAATACAGCAGCTCAAAGGGCAAGCAGGAACTTACTCTGTTGCAACTTTACAGTGTTAACAAATGCCCATAAATTTTCCCTGAGGGCTGAGGCTTTTGTGATGATAAGACAAGGCGAGCACATAAATACAGCGTGCGTACATTCACCTGTTCCGTTTAGCGTCTGCGAGAGTCATTTGTTCCCTGTGCTGCTTATCACCAAAGGGCCTTACAGCCTCACGAGCATCAAGAGTGAAGATTAATGCTTTGGAAGCTTTTCATCCTAGCTTTCAAATTGCAGAATGAATGGTTCCAGAGTGAACAGAAATAATCATACTCCAAAACTGCTCTGCATACCGCATCTTTGATTAATTACTAAAGAAAAAACAGCACCGTGTTTCTTTTGCAGTCACAGAACTGAGATACCTGAAGTAAAACATTATCTAAAGTTTCCTGGTCTCCTTTGGTATGTAAAATCCCCTCAGCTAGAAACCACTGGATCCCAGGGCTTTGGCAGGCAAGCAAACCAGTTCATGTGTTGCCTGGTTTTCCAGCAAATACTTCAGAGTGGCTCGATGTAGTTTAGGCAGTAATGACAAAGCAGGAGCCTGCTACATTTGTGGGTAAAAGCAGGTGGTAAACTGGCAGGTATCCTATAGATGCTGATGGCTAATAGTGGGTTTTTTTCTCACAGTAAGGTGTAAAGGTGGTGCACAGAGCTCCACCACCACGGGTTTAAAGGTGTTTAAATTGTCATGAGTTCTAGTTACTTTTCCTTGCTTTAGTAACATCAGCAGAATTTTTCACTTGGCTACCACAAACCTTACCAGTTTGGGCTTAAAGATGCAATCTTTTTACGTTAAAGGCTAGAAATGCACTCTTCAGTAGTTTCAATTATTAGCCAAGACAGCATTTTCCACCATCTTGCAGGGTAACAGTTCCTGCAGGATTAACTGTGTATTTGGAAAAGCAACACGGAACAGCATCTTAACTTTCTCTTGTCCACTCATTTCTCCTTTTCCATTTTGTCCTATACTTTTCATTTCTTTAAACTTATTTGTCCCATGCTGCCGTTTTAATTATTCACAGGCCTAGGTTTTATTGGATGTTGCTTTTCATTTGCAAGCTATGGTACATTTGACAGTAACCAGCCACAATTACTCCCCCAGGTTTAACCTGCCTTTTATAGGATACTGTAACATCCCACTCACGGACAAGGCCAAGAAATGCCACTTCTCTGCGGACTGGAAACATCTATGGCTTTCGTAGGTACCCTGGAAGGAAAACAAAAGCCCCAGTCTGACTGATATCCAGGTAGGTGCCCTTCTGCAGGATTTTATTCATCTGTTTGCTGAACTAAACATGATTTCTGCACATTGCTAGAGGCGGAGGGAACTAAGGAGCTTAAGGGAAACTAAATCATAGAGTTCTGAAGGCAAATTCTAATTCCCAGAGTAGTTTGAGCAATTTTCAAATAAAATCACTAGTGTCCTTGTTTGGGTTTTGCCCAGCTCGGAGGGGGGCTTCAGCTCAGTTTTCTGAACATGTTTTGAGTGGCTATTTCAGCTTTCAGAAGTTGTCTTTGCTGTGAGCTGTGATGTCCTCTGTTCAGGGTCAGAGCCGACTGGTGCTCAAACGGGGGCTGGTTTGGCAGAGGAAGCCTCCCAACGCCTAATGCCCTCTCCTCCTCCGGGGCCGCCGCCGTTAGGAGCGCCAAGCCCTCCACGGCCTTTGCCAGCGAAATTACGCGAGGCCTCGCCGCTCAGTCCTCCCCGACGCCACCAAAGGGCAAAGGGGCCGGGAAGGCGAAGGAGCCGTCGCTCCCCACCGGCCGCACGCTGCACTGTGGCTGTGGTCGTCCGCCGACCCCTGGTCGGCTCCTCTGAGGCGCCCCGCCGTACCCTCGCCTCGCTCTCTGGGGTGATGACAGCAGCCGTCGCCTGTCCCAGCTGCCTTCCGCGGCTTCCACGTCAGAGGAAATGGCCCGAGCCAGCGGGGTGCGGAGCCCTGCCGGTGCTGCCTAGCCCTGCCCTGCCGGTGCTGCCTAGCCCTGCCCTGCCGTGCCCTGCCGCCGGCGGCGCCGGGGCGGTGCGGTGCTGACAGGTGTCCACCTCCCTTTCCCGCACCGTCCCGGCGGCTGCAGGACAGCACGGGGGGTCGGCCCTGCCCGTCCCGAGAGGAGGAGCGGGCAGCCTGCCCCCGTCCTGAATAATGTGGCTGAACAGGCACTGTGAGTAGCAGCCCCGGCTGAATGAGGAGGGGGGGCGCGGAGGGCGGCGGGGCCGCCGTCCGGTGCTCTCGGCGCTGCCGCTTTGCGCCCTCCTTGCGGCCTCTGGCAGCTGGGAAGGGGCGGGCGAGCTCTTACCGACGGCGTTGACCGAGGCGAGCGAGGACTGAGCACCCGGCCCGGGGTGGAGGGGCCGGGGCCGGGCCTTGCCGCCGGACCCCGGCCACCATGTGCAAATGGATGGACGCCCGGCTTTTTAGGTTGGAATCATTGAGGCTTGAGTCTGAAACCGAGGCTTCCTCCCCCTCATTAAAGGTCTGCAGCGTACGGGTCGGCCTGTGTCAGCCAGGGGTGGTACCGTGGGCGTTTTAAGTCAGCTAAGCACAAAAATATTACAGTATTGTTCTTACATGTAGCGCGTTAGTCGCTGCCGAGGGGCATGCGGGCACCGGAGGGAGAGACTAGGAGTTGCCTTGAGGTGAGACGGCAAATCGTCCTCTTTTCCTTCTGCTTTGGTGGTTTATGCAGCGTCAGCCAGCCTGTCCGCAGGGTTTCCTCCTCCCCGCTCCTCTCTGCCTCCTTACCTGCCTGACACCGTGAGCACTGCCGGTGGCCTGTGGCTGAGCACCTCTCCGTGGCAGGAGTAGGGGGAAGGAGGTTTGTGCCACCGGTCTGAGCGCGCGGAGCCCCGCTGCCCGTACCACGCCTCAGTGCTGAGCAGAGTGATGGGCTGCGGAGACACAGCCTCTAAAAATCAGCAACAACTCCGTCTGTGGACAGCAAATCTTAAGCTCTCTTAACTGTCTTAAGTTTGTGTGAGGGTATGGCTTAGCTGCTGTTGTGTAGGGGCTTGTGTGTGGCTGCACGGATACTCAAGAAAGGAGTTAAACGCATGCAGGATACATGACCTCAGTAAATCTGAGGGATCAGGGTGGACCCAGCAGACAGCTTCAGGCCTGCCTCCCAGTGCCTTCTGGATCCAAGATAGCAAAATGAGAAGTTGGTCTACAGTAAAAACGTTTTCTGACAATTTTGAGAACTAAGTACAAACAGTGCGTGAGAGTTGGTAAACTTATTCCTTAAAGGTATTTCAGACATGTTTAAGCAGCCATCAGATTAAGTAAAAAACAGAATATAATACCAGAAGTTAGACATTCTATACTTGCTCTTTTACCCTTAGGTAAAATGCTGTCTGTGCTCTCGAGCCTGTTCTGCAGCAAGAGTTGCTCCATAGTTGCGATGAAAACTAGTGCCAAATCATTGTAAGGTTAAACCTCCTAAGCCAACAGCAGAAAAAGCAAAACAAACCCTGACTGATGGTCTCATAATCTTTACAATGCACCCCACTCCACTGAAGACTAGTCCCTGAAATCTTCAAATTAACTTGTTACACTTTTCATTTAACGCTTCCCAGGTTATATCTTTGAAGCTTGTGACTTGGTCTCCTTTACATTTGAAATACATTTTGTGCGTAAATCTGGTACTATTTTTATATTCAGAAAATGAAAAAGTGAGTAGGTTTCATTCTACGTGGTTCCTGCAGCTTCCTTCTTTGCGAGTGTGAACTTTGCCAGTGTTCATGTTTACATTCGCTGCATGAATTAAATGTTGGAGCAATTTGCAGCATGATCTTAGTGCAGGTTTGCACCATTCCTAGCGGTGGAGTGAGACAGATTTCCCTGAGGCTGAGGTAATTATTGGGAAATTTGTTGTTTCTGAAGATTCATTATATTCTCAGTCTTAGTCCTTTGCTAAAAGATACAGTAAGTTTCTCCTACTGTGTTCCTCTTAGTCACACAAATGGACACACTTATGACTCCTAAACACAATGACGCAGAACACGTTAAGAGCTCGTTACAGTATCTCAAAAGGGTTTACTGTCCTCCCTTTCCCCCCTTTTTTTTCCCCTTTTTTCTTTTCCTCCTTGTTTCCCCTGGGCTTTTTTCCCTTTCCCTTTTTTCCCTGTCCCTTTTTTTTCCCTTTTCCTATTTCCGCAGCTTTCCCCAGTTTTCCTGGTTTTCTCCCTTTTCCTCCCTTCTCCCCTTCTTTCTCCCTTTTCTCTGTTTTTGCTTTTTTCTACCCAGTTTTCTTGGATTTGCTATTTTTTCCCCTTTTTTTGCCTTTTTTCTGATTCAGGAAATGAGAAACTGAGATTTTGGGGTTTTTTTTACAGAAGAACCTTCAGTGTTCATAATGATCTGCATTATTTTCCTCACAGTTTAAAGGGCTGGACTACAGCTTTGCTTCAGTTAAGGATACCTGGGTCAGAGAGGGCCACTTGGCACATCTGTTGCTATGATAGAGAAGGGGCAGTGCAGGTGGTGGTACAGCTCAGTGTTTGCTTTGCCAGTCTGCTTTTTCTATGGTGTTTTGTTAGGCTTTTTGGTTTTAAAACTATGTAGAATGTAGGAATAACCACATGCATAAATACGCCATAGGGAGTGGCTAGAGAGAGTGGCTAGAGAGGTAATATCTTTACAGAGAGAAAAAAGATCTGGTGTTTATGGTGGATTGCAAGCAGAACCTGGGTCAATAAAGTCTGCTCTTAAGAGCAAAATAAAAGTCAAACTTCCTTCTGGCATGAATAAGCAGAATTAGAACCCCCAGAACGCGTGCATTGAACTAGGTGTCCTTTCTGCAGTAAAAGACACAGATCAGTTCAGCAGAATTCAGAGTGGTGGGACCTACAAAACAACTTGAGGAGAACAAGTGAACAATTCAGCCTTATTTTAGAGAAGGGCTAGGGCAGAAATCTTAATATCTATAAAAGGCAGTTCCAAGAAGGAAAAGGAAGATCTTCTAGACTGCAGACTTACAAGGAAATTTAGGCTAGATTTTACACAATAGTTTTCCAGCAGGTTGGCAAAAGGAACATACTGGATATTTTGGCTGGGGCGGGGATGGGGGGGCATTGGTTCTGTAGAACTTAATTTTCGGGACTACGGAACAAAAAAATCTTCCATTTTCACTTTAACAAACCATTATGTTCAAAGACACGTTTCCTTACAGATAAGGAAGTATCTCACCACATCAAAACGTCAATGTTTCACAGTTGCAGTGCAATATTTCCTTGTTTATCATCATAACTTAGGTGGTGCTTTTCTTCTAGACCAGGAACACACGTTAGCTTTTATGATGATGAGGAAGAGGAGAGATACCCAACACAGAATTGATTTCTATTTCCTCATCGTCAGGAAAATTGTGAATCCTGTTGTTTTCATAGGGTATAGATGTGGTGCTAGTACAGTCTGAGGAGACTGTGATGTAACAGAGAGAGTGAAACACAATAATCATGTTTTAATGTGATCAGAGCTCATTGTGTGAATGAAGTTTATTTGGGCTACTTTCAGTTATTTTTACCCAGTGTATCAAAAGGCGACAGATACTCTCTTGCCTCATCTCTGAAGGCTGTGATAACACAGTATATCAGAAATAAAATAATCTATCTGGGTTGTTGTTGTTTTTTTAATTTATTTTTTCCCCTTGGCAGATCTTGTGAAATTAACAGGGCTTCTGTTCACATCATTGGCTGCTTGGTACTTGGGATACGAATTTGCTGGTCTCCTATCCAAAGGGACAATAACAGCCTCTATTGCTACTCTTCAAGACATTGGAAAGAAACCGGTGTTGAGGGGTATGTAATTGTCATTTTTTTTTCCTTATACTATATCTGAAGTTGTGCATTTACCTGGTAAATGATAAATGGCTTCCTGGCTAGTAAATTATTTGGTATGTGCTATTATAAGAGTGAAGTTGGCTGCGTGAAGTTAATTGATTAGTGCAAGTCTGAACTATTTCTTAGATGCTGCCCTTGAAGAAACACCATGTCAGCCTGTATTTGCTCATATGCAAATATAACTAATTGAATAGCAATGTAAGAACACCTTACTTGTTGAATAGTAATGTAAGAACACCTTTCTTGTTTGCTGGCATATAGGCACAAAGCTGCAGCTTTGGTTCTCGAATATGTATTTCACAGTTATGGTAAACTGTTGAATCATGGGCCAAACTTTGTGATTAAATTCTCATTGTTTTTCCCCTCTAATCATAATGTGTACATTATTCTCATTCTGTGACTATGTTATCGTGTGAAAAGGGGCTTAAAATGAGAACAATAACTATCAACTTGAAGCTGTTGGTAGGAATCCTCCATCCCTCTAGCCCTTGTTTTCTGTTTATGAAATGGCCAAAATAATTATTCTAGATTTAAATCACATCATACGATGTGGGGCATTTTTCCCAAGGTAAGCTTCCTTTTGGTCCCAGCAGCTGTTTGAAAGTCAGTGATAACTTAAAGCCCAGGGAAATCTGTGATAAAGTTGCCGTGATACTGGAAAATGGGCAGGATTTGTTTCTACGTATTCATGTTTGAGCTCAGCGTGTTGACATTAAGAAATTCTTTCCATGTAGAAATTGTTCATGCAGCATCCAGAAGAACATTTCCTCATCTTTGTTCTTGCAGCCCCAGTCCCAAAAAGGCAGAAGTGTGATCACTGGTCTCCCTGCTTACCTGGGTACTATGCCTATCGGATTCTTAGCGGTGGTGGCAGAGAAAGGCTGGCTAAAATTTGTTTTGAGGATGAGCTGTGAGTACTAGTCTAACTTTAACCCTAAGTGAGTGCTTTGTATTGTAAAGAAGGGCGTTGCATTTTGGTTCAAGAGCAGCAAGTAATCCCCTACCAGGGGGCTGCTATTCTGGTGGTAAACTTCAGAATATATATGAGACAATATTTGACTCTCACACACACACACACCCTTTTTATTTTTTTTTGATAATTAATCTCAGGTTATTTTCTTTGTTCTTCTACGTAAGAAGCATTCAGTGTTAGTTTCAAGTGTGATTTTTAAATGGTCCAGAGTGGCCAGTTTACAGCATGTTGAATAGTCAACACCTTCTGAAATTCAGGTTCTTTCATGTCTTTTCAAACTGGTAAATACAGTCCACACAGAATACCACCACAAAACCACATTTTATCTTGTAGGGATTTTTCTACTTAATTTTTTCCTGGATGCATTTGTAGAGAGTACTTTCCTGACCTGTCTCGTTTTGAGAGTCATTGTGCATCGTTGAAGGAAAATGATGCATATAATGAGCAAGATTTTTAAGCCATAGCTCTTGTTTACTACAAAGTCAAATTAAATTGTCCCTGCCCGTGGCAGGGGGGTGGAACTAGTTGATCTTTAAGGTCCTTTTCAACCCAAGCCATTCTGTGATGAACCTTAACATCAGCAAGTGACTTAGCATTGGTAAATAGAACTTTAGGTCAGAGTTTCTGGACGGATGCATTCTACTGATCCTGTATTTATTTCAATTCCAGGCTTATAAGCGAAAAGAAGGGTAATGTTGGAAGAGGTATAAACATTGCCATCGTGAATTGTAAGTAAGAGAAACAATGTTAGAGACATACTTTTGTCCTGCAATAATTTACAGTTATTGAGGCGGGGGGTTTTTGTTGTTGTTTTGGAGGTTTTTTACTAGTTAATATGGAAGGAAAAGAAAGGAAAAAATTGCAAATTTGATTAATGATAAATGCAAGAAAAACAAATCTGTCTTTAAAATACTCTTCTTGATAAACAAACGTTTTTATAATCAGCACAAGACGATAAAAAATGTGTATACATAAATGATATATGTATATTTTATTAGATAAAAGAACCACTGCTTATGTATTCTAGCAAAAATATCTGTAATAATCAGCAGTAGGACTCAACTTTCAGGTTTGGTCCTTGATAAAAGTTATCTACCGCTTCACTGATAAGGGGTGAGCTGTAACTGAGAGCTGTGGTTCTGCCCCAAGGTACAACCAAGGTACAAACTTCTTTTCCAGACTTGGTCCATGAACAGCAAGATAAACTCAAAGCTTGATTAATATTAAATTGTCGTTAAATCTTGCTTACAGGAGGAGCTATTGGAAAGCAGAAAGTGCAGTTTATTCCAGATACGGAAGCACCATTTTAATTTAGATTAATAAGAATGATGATGAAGTGTGGTGTATTCACTAATGAATCATGAGAAAAGTGAGGCCTAAATGGTGTGGGAGAAGGGAAGAAAAGGAGTTCAGATGCACAGTCAGGTTGGTTGTGAACATGAACCACTTATGTGCCTTTTTTTTTTAAATTTTGTCTCAGTATTGCTAAGCAAGATCTTGATCTTGTCTGAATCTGCATGATTTTATTGAAGTCACTGGGCTAAATTACCATAGATAACAATCTGTTCCAAAATATTTTTTTTTACCAGATTACTATGGGTTTTTTTCCCAACAGGGAATCATAAAAACTTTACTGGTTATAATAGGTAAACAGCCACAGCCTACAGCTGTAGAGTAAGAGGGCAAATACTTATTTTGAATGCATGTGCAAGTTTATAGCTAATAGGTGTAGGGAGCCATGATTGTCTTTGCATATGACATTAGTGAGGAAAAAGAAGTAATATATCAAATTTCACACATTTTTAAACAGCTCTTTCCTTCATCACACATCTAGACACTTTAGCTACACTTTCATCTTCATCTGCAGGTAAAGCTGTCCATTATCTTGAACCAATTTGTAGTAAGACGCATTTTCTACATGTCCTCTAATTAGATCAGTCCAACTAATGACTGTGCTCAGTAATCTTCTATGGCATCACACTTGTATTTTAATCCATAACGAAAGCTCTTTCTTCTCTGAACGAATATGGTCTTTTGTAAGAAGGAAGACGGAACTATTAAGCCCAAACCAACAACACAGAGGGAGAGAGAAAGAATTTTGTAGATTTCTGCTGTCATCACTACAGCCTTTCCCATTTTTTTCTGATTTCTGCTTAGAAGAGCCCAGGTCTAGATGCTGTTTTAGCGCTGACAGATTTTTGCCACCTTTTCCCCTCATCAGCATGATAAATCTGCCATTTAGAGTCCTATATTCAGAAGAATTTGCCTTCATGATTTTGCCATATATGGATCAAAGCTAAGCCAGAAGGGATTGCTGGGTCTTCTCACTAGCAATGGGCTGATGCACTCTAAATGGAAAAGACCCTCTCACAGAGCTGGGATCCAAGCAGAGTCTCAGATAACAAAATTCAGTTAACTCAGCCTAGATTTAGAAATGTGAGAAATACTTGCAATTGTACATGTCTTGTTTCAACAAAGATAACCATCTAAACAGCATGATTAATGATGAATATTGACCAAAATGCTTTGAGATTGCTAATTGTTTACACCCCACATTTCTGCTACAGTAATGACAAGCGTTGTGCTTCTGCCCACCATTCAAATGATAGGAAAGCTCACGCATCTGAAACTGTACAGACTGGTATTAAGCTCATTTGGATAGGCTTAACTACTTTTCTTATTCGTGGTTGTGACCTAGTATAGTATATATAAATATAAAAACATGGAAGTACACAGTAAACAATTCCTCCTTTAAAATAATAAAAACTGTTTAGTCATACCTGATGATTCAGAAACTACATGAAACAAAATATTCTCCCCAAATCTTAAGCTTATGGTACTCCATATTCCTTCCAATTAAAAAAAGTACACAAAAGTAGAAGCTAAATAATATGCATAAATAGAGATGCCTACCTTTAGCTAAAAACACTATATATGCTGATTGAGATTAATAATTTTTATTCGTATTTACACACTTTTTTTTTTAATTACAGATAAAACAGGAAAAGTTACATCAGTGAACTTTTTTGACATGTGGCAAGGAGGTAGGGAAAGGAGTGCAATAGAGCTTTTGTTAGTGTTTCAGTTTTAAGAAAGGACTTTCATTTATATAATTATCCTGCTCTTTAAAATTACTGTGATTGCATTATTGACGCGAATCTGCTAGAAACAAGTAACTGTTGTCTTTATAAAATATGCTCTGGCCAGTTCTGATGACAAATTTTGCCTGAAAGGTTGAATTTTTCCTGTTGATTGTGATGCTTGATTGTCTCTTTTTTAATATATATTCTTGCTTTTTTTTTTAAACTGTCTTCTGTTTTTCCCCTCCATTATTTCAGTCTGGTAGGAGTAGCACTTAACCAGGTACTACAGCCTGATAACTCACTCGGCAAAATTCCCTTTCCTGACATATTTTGTTCTATTTTAGTTACAAAATCATCCTAGGAAATATGCTAGTTTGTCTGTTAACTAGCATGTAGCTAGTTAACTCTTCATGTAGCTAGAAGGACAGTCTCTAAGAATAGCTTTTAACATGCTTCCCAAGCATTGAACGGTAACAGTTTCCTTACCTATTAGTAAGGAGAAACAGAGTGCGATGAGGCACTAGAAGTTGAGTCTCTGACCACTTAAAAATGCTTTTGTGCCCTTATGTGCATGGATAGACCTCTCACTGAGACTAATCACGGGGCTACAGTTTTATATATGGTGTATAGACTGTAATGTCTCCAGGGCTCCTCTTATATTCTTCTCTGTGTGTGCTAAACAAGACTCTTTTGGATGTTTAGCAGTTTCAAAAGCAATAAATAGCTTAGTGCTGCAAATAGTCTGACACCTAATGAAAGCAGGTGTACAGTGGGGTGCGTAACTTGGCTCTGCAGTTAGCATGGCTGTAGGAAGCTCACAGAACAGCAACAGCTGCTCCTGGGCTATTCCAAGCTTTGCTTGCCTGTGTAGTATTACGTGAGGTAAATATAAGAAACCATCTATATACTTACCCTGAGTGTAAATGGCTTTTGTAGAAGTTCGAATACTACCAGGAACTGCAGATCAGTCCGTGCTCTCCTCGCCTTCAGTGAGAGGTACCAGCTTTCTGCACCTCCCAGGATTAGGCCCTCTGCCTGTAAACAGAAAAATTGCCTGATTAGGTCTGCTTTTGATTAGACAAAGACAGAAAGTGAAAACAAATTGAAAGAAAGTGCGTGTAATGGATAATTAGTTCTGTAACTGATTCAACAGAGCACTCTGGAGAGATGATAGCTTTCATTAAAAACGCGCCAGAAGGCTCCCTCCTTTTGATGACGACACATGATGACGGAAGCACCCGGTAAGCAAGTTAACCGTGACAGGCTGGGCAAAAGCACTGAAGAGCTTGAAAATCACTATTGGTTAACGGTGTAAAGGAATGGTAAATTTCACTCTGTGGTCAGGGTTGTTCTCTCGTTTCCTGCCTAAAAGGTTTTGATTCCATATCCATTCAGTACTTGCCAATCTCATGCTTGCTGATGCTTCCAAAGACGGACAGATAGTGTTGTAGTTGTTTGAAAGCACCAGTTGTCCTCATAATGGGCACTGCTGTTACCTCTGGGTTAGAACCTTCTATTAAGAAGGTACCCGCACCTCCCATTATAATGTCTCTCATTTGCATTCCTTCTTACATCTTACCCTGATTCTTCAAGTGCTTTCAGATCTTGGGGGCGGGGGGTGTATTTGAATTCATGATGAGGTAATAGTAAAGGGAAAGACTTAATCATTTGGTTGATAAACATTTCATGCCCTTGTCTTTACTTAAGAAGGGTTGAAACCTGAAATAGCATTTTAGATGCATTTTTCTTCCTGCTCTGCTGTTACAAACAGGTTGTGTTAACATCAGGCATGTAGAGAGGAGGAAGAAAAAGAGCTTTGTTCTCTGAGTTTAATGGCATGCTACCAAGACAGCTCTCAGGATTTTTTTTAAACTTCTCATTGTTGCTTCCGCTGACCTACTAATGTAAAGCACGAACCAGGTGTGTTCTTTCTCAGAATTTTCATGTCCTGAATTTTTAATGCTTTATTTTTTCCCCCACTAAATTTCCCTAGGTTGAAAAATGACGCCAAAAAAATAGTAGAGGAGCTGGGAAGTAAAGAAATATGGAATATGAAGTTCAGGTCAAGCTGGGCTTTTATAGCTGCCAAAGGCTTCAAGCTGCCAGATGATATACAAAAAGAAAAGGTCAGGTTCGTTTTATTGTCACTTTGTATTTGTCTGTATATCAGCTGCAGCCTTCAGGTGCAGATTTCATCAGTTAGCTGTAATAAAATGTAGTCTGTTCAGCGGGCCTCAGTCGTACGAAGCAAGTTCTCCAGTGCATCATCATTCTTTGCTTTGGATCTGGGCCGTACAGTGCTGACTCCCACTGCTCCAGCCCTAAATCACCTGTAGACAAATTTCAGAAGGGACTGGTGACTCTAGAGAGTATCTGTTTTGAAATGTCCAACCAGACATGCTGTACAGAGACTCCAGTTTTCTTCTGGAAGGACAAATCCCAAGGACTTACTAAAAATGAAGGCTGCTTTTGTATGAAAATGGGGCTGTCTCAAATTGGCTGTGCAAATACAGCAATACTTGCATCACAGAACTTTCCTGCGTAACTTGCCTCGGGCTTCAGGAGGACTGAAGTTGTCATTTTTGTGTCGAGTTTCTATCTGCATCTGTGACCTTGTATTCGCTTTCTCTAAGCCCAATAGCGTTCATCTGTATGACAGAGGGGCTGGCAGAAATGAGAAAACCCAGTGCAGAGGTCAATTCCCTGGATGCTACTGACTCCCTCCAAAGCCATGTGAAACTCTCATAGTTTTGGGGTTTTTGTTTTTCCTTGAATGTCGTTGTGATCTTCTTCACATTACAGTGCTTCTGCTAGAAAAAAAACAGTATTCAATTTAGTATAGATTATGACAGCCATCTGGGAAATAAATAAAGCATGCTGTGGACCAGAGAAACTGGTGGAGTCTTCACCCATTATGTTGAGCAGGATGTGCAGTGTGCTACTCAGCTTCCCCGTCCTACCACATCACCCGCTTGCGTTGTATGAGGTTTGACAAACTAGTTTGTAAGTGGTGACCCAAATACTGATTTTATTTATTTTCTTTTTTTTTTTTTTAAACAGATAAACTACTCTGACGGGAAGAATAACAGATATAATGGCTGGCCAGCTGAAATACAAATAGAAGGCTGTATCCCAAGAAACTTGATCTAAACAAATGCATACCTCATTAATTAAGATGATTCTATATTTTTATATTTATGACCCTAGTAAATTGCCTTCAGAACCCAACAGGCATCTGAACAGTAATTGTGATGTAAGTCATATGCACAGTTTTTAACCTTTTTTTCCTCTGTGAGGCTTTAATCTGAAAACGAATAAATATTTTGATGACAAGTGGGAATAAAACACTCTGGTTTGGAATTATGGTATTCGGGAAGTCAGTCCTGAAATGCCAGGATTTTTGGAAGTTTTTTTTTTCATTGTTATTAATAATTTTAGCATTTTGGGTTTGTTTGGTTCTTTGGTTCTCTGGTTTTAGCCTGTGTTTTCTTTTGTCTCCATTTAAAGACTACTGTACGAGTAGAACTTTGTCTAAATTGTAATATAAAATCACTAGCAATAAAGTTAAGTTATTTTCATGTTAGTGTTAAAGAATTTCACTAGACTTGGGGTTACTCTAGGCTTGCTTTTATCAACAACTCAGAGCTGGGCCATCCCCTCAGAGAGTGGCAACCCAAATGTTATGTTTATGTTCTTATATACTCTTTCTCTATTATGTAGTTGTGTTAAAAGTCCCCGGTTTTGAACAAAGTCCTCTATTTTGGTTGCCTGAAAGTCTATAATTTGCCTTTGTCATCTTCTCTTCAGGTATCGGTGATTACTCAGTCTTGATTCTGCTTGGGATCGTAGCTTCTACTGATCCATCTCGGAGGTCACTGTCTCCTCTTCTTTCCCAAGGTCTTGATATTCTATGTTAAACATCTAAATTCTTAGAATTCTCTTTAACCATAAAATACCTTATTCTTCTCTTAAACTGAAATACTTTACTCAATCGTTTCTATTATATTTGTGCACCTACCCTAGTCAGTCCTTGCGGGAGTTGAAGGGCGGGCCCAACTCGGATCAATGTGATCAATGCTGAGCTCATTTATTGAAACATGCACACAGCTTATATATTTTTTCTATATCAGTAGATGAACTACATTATGTTGCTGTTGGCTACATGCTCTGCTCATGCATCTTATTCTTGTTAATAATTGGTTAAAACTACACAGTGACATTAGTCTTCCATCAGGCAGGTTTTGGCATCCTTGCAGTTTCGTTTCTTGTTCCCGTGGATAGATTCCTCAGATAGTTTCATTTCCTTCGTCCTTGCATCGTTTCTGTTTCTAGTTTCGTTCCTGGCTTCTTGTTCTTGCAGGCTTCAGCATATTCTGTCACTGCTCACCAGCTCTGCCTGTACATGTCTCTGCTCGCCCCTTGGGCCCATATATTGGGGCAAGACTAGACATGTCAAGGCAATAGTGAGTCTGGATGGGACACATGTCCATTCTTCTCAAGGCACATAGCTACAAGTCCTTCATTTATAACAAGTCCTTCATTTATAACTATCTACTAATTAACCTGGCTGAGGACTAACTCCTCCATGGAAAAAGCTGTACACAGGACACTGAGGCATCTTAGTATGATTAGAACTTACTGTTTAAAAACACCTGTGATTACATAGCTGTAAATACTGTATCATCCTACTCCATAATAATTAACTAACTCTAACGTACTATTTGTACTAAATTCTGTTTTACTTCAACAGTTAGCTTATTAGTAACCACTTCTCCTCAGAAAAAGTATGGAAATGGGAGTTGCATTTGCTGAGTTTTTTGTGATGTTGACAACATGGAATAGCCATGTTTAACCTATAAAGATCAAGTTATTTGAATTATTTTACCACATCTAAGCTACAAATTAACATGGTTTGTTTTCATTATTTTTATTTCCTCTAAGTTAAACTTACTTACTTGAAAATACGCCATGACTTCATGCAAGCCTAAGTGCTGTTCAGGCCAACTGTAGAATCAAACACACCATTGTAAGGAAATGGACAAAGCCATTTATTTGATTTCTCTTTTTCTGAGGCACATCACATATGTCTGGACCTTCCTTAACATGTTTGTCCCTCCATGTTGTTCAGAAGCCACCCGTATGGCAGACTCCACAGCTTACATTGATTCCTGTAGCATTTCACTTTTACCCTAGTTATTCCCTAAACATACTGAGTCAACCTGAAAGGACTGAGGCAATTACACGGAGAATAAGTCTGCACCATTCTTTTTAAGCCAGCCTATTATCTATCTGAAGACTGTCCTCATCAACCCTGTCATCCCTGAACTGAACCTACCTGGAATATTTTAATCTTTCTTTGTACTTTTCTCAACATTAAAGCATTCGCATAGCACCAACATGCTCAATGTGCTGCTCTTCAAATGGCTCCCAGTAGCACTCTGTGCAGCTACTTGGGGGGTGTCCTGCACTCTTAGACTTAGAGCAGGAGAAAATGAGAAGTGGTGACCTGAGAGGGATGGCTGTTAACAGCAAAGATTCATTCTCTTCTTGCTCTTCCTTGTGCCTGGCTGAAACCCTTTCGGTGGTGTTCCAAATCTCTACCCTTGTGGCAGCTGCCACTACCTACTTGTAGTCACTGCTGTGACCCCAGCAGCTTTCTGGTATCATCTCCCATGAGTCCCAAAAGCTATACCAGTTTGTGAACTGCTCCCATAGCCCAGGGACGCTGCCAAAGGAATCAGTTAAATTAGTTTGTCTCAATTTGACTTTGGCAGACTCACAATGGTTGCACCTTATCACCTTGCTGTTGATGAGGTGGTTACAAAGTGTTTAAATAGCTGTTTCAATATGTTTCCACATCTAAGTCATTCTTCTTTTCTTTTTGCTTGTTCATGCTACAAGTTGTGTAGGA
The DNA here is from genome assembly GCA_013400835.1 of Zapornia atra. NCBI lineage: Eukaryota > Metazoa > Chordata > Aves > Gruiformes > Rallidae > Zapornia > Zapornia atra. Next base: position 216,130 of record VZTU01027235.1, on the reverse strand, counting down.
TGATGGTTTACACATCTGGTTGCAAGTCTATGTGAACTGTTTTAGCACATGCTGAACTCGGCCTCGTTCTTGAAACCAAGGCATCTGGATGGGAGACACAAGGTTTGCTAACAGTTGCAGGTACTCTGCAGTTAAGAAAACTTGATTGCAGCTCCTGCTGTTCCTTACACATAGGTTTTAGTGAGAGAGGAGAGCTCCACGTGTCTCGCTTTCATGTCAGCCTGTGGTGGGACAGAGCCTCTGTGAAGATACTTCAGTGCTTATTCCTCAGGAGGTTTGGAGCAGTAAGTTCCAGGTGCCTTGTATATGCTTCCAGGGATGGTATGGCATTGCAGTGAGATCACACATCTCCTGTGCTTTGGATGAAGTGACCTAACCAACTGAACATTGGCGTTCCTCTCCTCCAGATCAATGCCAGGATGTATGGCTTGTGTACCTTTAATTTGCTTAAGCTTCATGCTGCTAGTAATTTATTCTGGCAGTTTTCATGCTATTGGCAGAATGTTTATTCCTTTACATTGTAATCACCTTTTGTTACCTGCCTGAATTACAAGAATAACATAATTACAGTACTAATGGCCAGCAGTCCTTCGCGTGCCAAGCTCCAAGTCGGCCTGTGTAGTCTGACAGCTGTTGGCTTCTACTCCAGGCCACAATTAATCTTTCATCAACTGCAGTTAAATTTTCCATCCATTTCTGTTTAGCAGTTACCACGTAGTGTGCAGGTACTCCAAGTACTCCCTTCTCTACATTCTTTACATTCACTCCATTCTGTGAGTACTCCGTTCTTTACAAATGCATACCTGTGATCTGAATCAAACACACACCCCCCACACCACCCCACCCCCCCAGAAGCTTTCACAGCACAAGTCCCTGCAAAACACCCTTTTAACTCCATCGTGCTTTCACTGTTTCAGAGATGCAGGTGAGCCTTCTAGACAAGAGCGTCAATAATTCGCAGCGCCGAGTAGCTACCGTCAGCTCTGGTTTTCCTTGCTCAGGCTGCAGTGTTTAACTGTGGTCGGCAGAGGAGCCTCAAGCACTCAGATAATTCTCTGATCTCAAGAAATGATGGAGAAGTGGTCTCTTGAGCAAAACAGGTGCCACTTTTTCAATCACTGTTCAGAATAGAAGCAATCTCACAGGGACTTGGCTTGAAAGTGGGGGTTTTGACTTTGCACACACAGTTTGAGCACTTTCAAACTAACTGCCTTCTGAGCGGGAGTGAAAAGCTTTTCATGGACGTGTAATTCTGCAAAATTCTACTGAGGAAGCATTAAATAGCTTTGGATTTAAGAACGATCAAAAGACCAGCAAGTTAAACATTTCATTTTACTTGGGGGTGAGGCCACAGAGTGTAGGATCCCTAGTGCAGATCTCCTTCCTTACCTTCTCTGCCATGTGCTCAAGACCACAGACAAACTTTGAGCAGTGGTGGTTGGTGCTGTCAATGGCAAGTGATGCTGCCAACCACAAGCAGCAGGTAGAAAGCGACATGCTGTGCTCTCCTGGGCTGGGTAGTTGCTGTGGTCTTCACACCACCTTGTGAAATTCTCCCAGGCGGTTAGTACAGTGTGTGGGGACAACCACCACGAAATGAAGTTAACACCTCCTGAGCAAGTAATCTTTTTTTGAAACTCTAGTAGGCAAATCCAATGGGAAAACATGTGAGCTTTGGGCAGCAGCACTATGCAGGGCTTGGGTTTCTGTATCTAAAAGCAAAACGGCACAGCAGGTGGCAGCAATGTCTTTCCAGATCCTCTGCATCTCTGCGACCTCTCTGCTGTTACCTGTCATGGACAGATGCTGGAAGCCACAGACACAGGTGAAGGTCACCATGCCTTTTGCTCAGGGCTGGGAGGGAAGCCACCAGCTTGGCCTTCAACACACCAGAACTTCCTTTCCTGAGCTTTGCCAGTAACAGTCTCCCCATTTCATGCATCAGAACCTGCCTGCTGGTCAGTGTTCCTCACAAGAAGGTCCATCGTACCCCCTGACCATTTAGGTAGCATTTCAGATAGAAGCAATTAGAAAAAAGCAGCTGTTGATTCCACATCCTCCCTCCTGTGCGAACGCAAAAACAAAACCCAGAAAGAACGAACCTGGACAGACACCCTTTTTTGTCTCTACGTTTGCGAGAACGAGAAGCACTTCAGGGCCTCCATGTGCCCCTTAAAGATCCCTGGCAGGCCAATTCAATGGCAGCAGTAGGAAATACCGATCAAATAATCAGTAACATTTTCCATTTCTCAGTGGAAACTGTTTCTTGAAGTTCTTTGTGTAACGTTATCTGCCTCAAAGTGGAAAGTTTCTACTGTATTTAAAAGAAAAATACTAGAAAGGAGAAGTTCTTCAGTGAAAGATGCCCTTTCACAGGCAGGCTGTGCTTAAAGCAAGACTCCCACTGACTGCAATCTACTCAGAGGAGCAAAGGGAAGCTGATGCTTTTGCTTACACGTAGTGCCTGGTAGGAAGTAATATGAGTGTCATATCTCTGATTGCATCTTGGCTGCAAGCGAACTACTGAGTGATTACTAGAATTCAGGGGATTAAGATGGGCAGTTTTATTAAAATTTGAGCAATAGCAACTCCTCATTTCCTGGGACTCTGAAGTTTTTATTTCTCTTCTCTGATGGTTTTTTGTGTTGTTTTTTTTTTCTTTTTTCTTTCCTAGGGCAATATCCAGCAGCATAGATAATGTAGATTCTCTCCCTTCAAATACAAACTTTACACCAGCAGCTCTAACATGACTTTTTCCCTCTTCCAAAGATGAGAGCATATAGATAGATGCTTTAGGCTGGCCCAGTCTCCATTGCATGTCTCATTAAAAATAAAAAAAACCCTTTTTTAATAGTTATATTTCAGCCAAAAGCAATACACATTTCAACCTTGTACTTCTGATATAAATCTTGCGTGGTTATGCTTTGTATAGCTGCTTTCTACCTCCTGAGCATTCCCTACCTGAGTTCTAGGGAATGAGACTCAACTTCTACCTTCTCCCCCAGACCAGGAGGTCTATGACAACCTAGACTTGGAAACAAGGAGTGAAGTCTTGAAGTAAGATTTTTCCAAAGGGTTATTAGTGCTCCAAGGTCCCATCTCTGGTTTCCTGAATAGCATTGTGCTACCTGATCAGATATTATTGCCTGCAAGGACTAGAAGTGGAAGAATTAGACCTTGCGTATCTCTGGATTTTGTAGCGAGAGCAGAGAGCGCCAGGTACAGCTAACTTCTGGTTTTCTTTCTGTTCATTTACAGGATAGAACTGGAGACCAGGAGCAAAGTCGTGATGTCTGTGAGACTTGTGTCCATCACAGTGATCCATATCTCTGGATGTTTAATTATATTACTGAAGTGTCTGGTTGCCACACTGCCACTCACCAGCTAAGCAAGCATTCCTTGCAGCGGGCGAACAGGAGCTCAACAGTCCCAAATCAGCAGTCTTTTTAACAAAACTGGAAGAGAAAGACCACTCCTCCTCCATCCTCACCTCCTCTACATTCATAAGGCAGTTTTCTGTGCGATCTGAGGTATTCCTGCCCACTGCAGGCACAAGGCAGCTTAAATGGATACAGTCTTTCCACAAGAAGCTTCAGGCCCAACGGTAAGTCACTTCTGCAGGAAATTGCTGCCTGCCTTGGTAATTTGCTTGAGAAGGAAATCTAGAAACACTACCAATAATTTTGAGGTGGAAGGAAAGGGACATATAATAAGAGGGATTCTACAATTCACAAATTACCTTCCACTTAGAAATTTCTCAAGCCACTGGGCGGAGATGTAAAAACGTGGTTAACAGAGGTAAAATACTGCTGCTGTCCATTCAGTTTCAGCTTTCAGCTAGCTGTTTGGGTAGGTCACAGGAACTGGCCATAGCAACACTGAGCTCAGCAGACTAATGCAGGCAACGCTGAACCTCACGCTGCTCAGCTCAGCTGCTGCCACAGTTGTTGGTTTGCACTCAGCCCCTGAACTTTCTCATCTGCTAATGGCTTTCAGACATTGCAACACAGCAAAGGCCCCAGCAATAGCACTTACTGCAACACCATTCAATTAGCCCTGCAGTTTATTGAAGAACTTGAGCCTTAATCAGTCCTGGAGAAGCATGGCTCTTGAGAACACAAAAAATAACTGGCTTTTCCCTCATTTAGTTTGCTAGTTCTTGGTAAGCATTGTCCTAGCAGTAAATAATCTCTTCTAGTTTGAATTATTCATTGATCATCATTTTAGTCCTTTCCTCTTGTTTTCTTCTTGTGCCTGTAAATGTGCTTTGTCATTGTAAAAGAGGGGGAAAATTGGAAATACACCAGATCTAACAATACTCCATCTGAAAAGCCACTTAAGCGTAGAGGAGCACTGATGGCCCAGCTGGTACAAGTGTTACAGCCCCTGATCCTTGTCGTCTGCTGCAGGAAATGGTGTACTGATACAAAAGGTAAGATTTATATGGATCCACTCAGATCAGAATTGGGCTGTTTTACTAAAAGCTATGGCATTTTATTTTATGTCTTCAGCTTTCCTGATATTTCCTACAGTTCTTCACGTGTTTCACTCTGCTCTGATTAACACAGTAATTATTTTTTTCTGGGTTACTCGCAAATAGTTAAGGTTTTAACAAAAAGCACTGAGAATACCACAGTTTATAACCACTGCCATCACCAGCTGTACCCTCTGCTGAGTACACCTGGCTCTGGAGCAGAGGTGGTGAACAGGAATGTGATCCCCAGCCAAATCACTAATGGTTAGTTTAAAAACAACCAACCAACCAAACCAAACCAACCTGCAGACCTGGAGCTGGACAAAACTGGGCAAGAGAGCAAAGAGATAGTATCTAATGTGCACACTGCACTGTATATAGTAAATTCAGATGTAACCTGGAGCTGCAGACCAATGAAGAAAGAAAGGGGAAGTGTAAGAAAGAAGTGAGGGGGGAAGGGAGGAGGGGGGGAGGAAAGAAAAAAAGAAAAGAGAAGGAAAAACATCAACACAAACATCATATTCCTTACAGTGAAAGAGTCTAGGTGCTGACAACTCACTGTAATACCCCAACATCACCATGACCAGCATGAAACCACTGACCTCAGGACCCAGAAGAACAGCTGAAGAATGAACTAAGAAATGGGCATTCTACTACCAGCTAAGAGGTGCCAGAGACAACTTCTCAGACCCTTTTATCACATCTCCCTTTCTACTTCCCATCTGAGGTATTCTTCCCCCTGCTCCACGGTATGCACTTTAGTATATCACATGGGAGAAGACCAGGACAGCCAGTGCACAGAGCAAAGAGGTGATGGTGCAAGCACATGGAAGCAGACAATGACTCCAGCTGGGACAGAGCAGGGTTAGACTGCAGGGCTTTTTCTGAAGGCCACTTCTCTGGGCACTGCACACATTTGATCCAAAATTAGGGTGAATATATTGAGCTTTCAAGCATGTTGAAAGGCTCACTATTGCAAAAGAAAGGACCTCTTGCAGGAATCATACCTATGCTGAATGAGGAGTTCCTCCTGAGCTACTCTGTGAGGTGGCTGTTCATATCATGTGCACAAGCTAAACTGTTCTTTAGCCATCACAAGAGGGTTGCAAACGCTCAGTCAGGCATGCATTGTGATTTCAGCAGCTGAAAAGTCCTGTAGACTCAAAGCTGCTTCTGCACAAATGAATGAGTGATGATTTTTAGAGACATGTAAAGTGTCTGGACCTCAAAATTCATCAAGGCTCCACAAATCCCTGTTCACTTCAGTGACTACAGTGTTGGCCTGAGGACTCCTCTGCACATACCCAGCAACTGCTTTAGTGTGATCTCTTCTGCTTTACTGACAGTCACACTTCTGATGGCTCGTATTAACAAACTGTAAGGGCTTTTTCATCCCTCTTGTCTAGGGTCCTGGGGTCCTCTGTCATGTTTTTGAGAAATGGACCAGGAGCACAAAAAGTTGAGGTCCTAGTGGGCTTCCATGTCACAAAACCTATGTCCACATACAGCTCCAACCAATGTTGCTGAGAATTATCTCTGGGGGGGGAGTGCTGATGGCTGGTGGGAGTTTGATGCAGAAGAACCTTGTTCAGAGAAACTGCATTTCCCCAAACACCCAGGGTACTTCAACAAAAAAGTGAAGAAAAAATTCTCTGCTGGTGCCCACAGCATTCCTGTTCTGGATCAGTGTGTATGTCCTAGTTTTGCGTGGCAGGGTTCTGGTGGAGGAGGGGGGCTGTAGGAGTGGCTTCTGCAAGCAGCAGCCAGAGCTCTCTGCAGGCCCCACAGGGCAAACACCAGCCGGCTCAAGGCCGGACCCGCCGCTGACCAAGGCTGAGCCCATCAGTGACACTCACAGCTCCTCTGGGAATCACATCTAGGAGAAAAAACCCACAAGCAGCTGCTTTTTGCCCCCACAGAAGGGAGAGAGAAGTAAGAAGCTGTGCAGACACCAAGGCCAGTGAAGGGCAGGAAGGAGGTGCCCCAGGTGCCAGAGAGAAAGATGCCCCTGCAGCTCATGGAGAAACCCATGGTGGAGCGGGTGTCTCCCCGCAGCCCATGGAAAAGGCTGAGCCCCCACCTGCAGCCCAAGGAGAGGCCCCATGCTGGAGCAGGTAGAGACATGCAGAAGATACTGTGACCCACATTGGAGCAAGCCTCTACCAGCACTTGCAGCCCATGGAGAGAGACAGACACAGAGATGAGCAGAAGGAAAACAGCGCATGAGGAACTGACCGAAACCCACATTCCCTGCCCCTCCCTGTGCCACAATGGGGGGAAAGAAGGGAGTGAAATCATGACTAAAGTGAAATCTGCTAAAAAAGGAGAGATGGGGGAGGTGCTTTAAGATCTGGTTGCACTTCTCATTACCTGACTCTGGTGTCAGTGGGTGTGCAGTGCAGTGTAATAAATTAGAGAGTTTCTTTCCTTTATTCTGTGTTGGGTCTGTTGTGCCTGTGACGCTGATTGCGGGATGATCCCTCCCTGTCCTTATCTCAACTCCTGAGCCTCCCAATACATATTTTCTCCCCTGCCCAGATGAAAAGGGGAGTGATAGAGTGGCTTTGGTGGGCATCTGGCTTCCAGCCAGGCCCAAACCACCACAGTGTACCATTCCCCTGAGATGGGAGCCCAGCCCAGCATAGTGTACACCCTGGTCTTCCCCTCCCTTGGCTAACAATGCTATGGACACAAAAAGGGAGGCTTTGTTTTATTGTCGTTCTCTAAACACTTTCATAGCACTGTGCTAAAACCAAGGGCTCAAGGTTTTCTACAATACAATTTCCTGCAGTTTTTCTTGCAGGGCACCTCAGCAGAGATGCCACAAATCCCTGATCTGTTGGGCCTGACTCTAGCTCCTTTAGGGATGTAGTAAAACTAGGGAACAAGAGGCTTCCTCACCCTGCTCAGCAGAGCATGAGTCTCCTTATTTATGTATATATCACTGTAACAGTGATTTTCTAATGCTGCTGAAACTAATGTGTAATATCCCAAGGGTTTCCCACAGAGGAATTTGCATTTAGTTATTTACAAGGCAAGGTATTGTTTCACTTATATATAGTTTAACCATAAAACATCAGCAAAATGTATATACCTCAGTCAGAGATTTATACAAAGGCTGTTTCTGAAATACTTGACCATTTGTAAAACACAACAGATGCAATTCCTGTTTATCCCAAAGATGTGGTGAAAGCTCCTCCTGCTTTCCCCGTCCTTTGCTCATGTCCTCACCTCTGTTTGTTTTGCTTGAGTGAAACTCAAACAGCAAACACACGTTTCATAGCAAAGAGACAGCACGGATTTAGCTCATAACCTGTTTTGCTAGTATGCCACAGAAGGGGAAAGTCAAATTGTAACTGCCCAATAGTGGTCATTTGTGACCAAAGAATTATTGGGCATGGTGGGGCAAGAAGGGATTACCATGGCTGGAAACAGGGATGCAGGAGACAGGACTGCTCCCTGTAAGGGATTGAAGTTTCTCTGGGTGATAAGAAATGCCGCAGCACTGTCTTGTAGCACTGGTGCAACAGGAGTGAGTGGGGACCACCCCTGGGCAGCAGAGCTGGTGCTGGAGGACGGACCATGGGGCTGAGGTGCCGGTGCCAAGGCTCACATGATGGGTACAGGTGCAAGTGTGTATAGGGAATAGGCCCACAACACATCTTTGTGTAGTCTTTGTAGAACTGCTGCCCAGCCTCTTGCTCATTAAATCTTTTTGTATTTAAGCACCAATGTGTACATATAAACATTCCCTAACCGATTCTGCCAGGTTCTCTGCTACCCTTTAGTTTCCTGCTGCAAGTGCTCATTGAGAAGAATTGAGGAGCTCATCTCAGTAATTTTTAACATAACAAGGCAAAAGGAACAGAAGTGGAGTAAGCACATGCAAAGCTAATTCCACCTCAACAGTTTGTGGGCAATCATACACATGACCTGCAGTATTTGAGGCTTCAACCTTCCCCCTCGCCCCCCAGCCCAAATTGTAACACTGAAGTGCTAAACAGCTGTCAGGAATTGACTTTACTTGCCTTAGTTGTAACAGGTAATGCTCTTCTATTCCATTCTCACTGATAAGCTAGAAAGTAGAAAAAAAGTTTAGGGAAAAATATCACCACCTGTAAATACTCAGATATCAAGATCCTTTCTTACCTGCCAGCTGTTTAGATACTGTCACCGTAATGATCATTAACAGATTTCAATATCCCTTGAACAAATAGGTTTAATACTCTAGATAACACAGTTTCAAATCTGAGTGATACTGCGTTATACAAATTGAGGACACCCCCGTCACCCCCGAAGAACATAACCTAAAATAACTTGCCATGTGTTTGACTCTAATTTCAAAGAATTTGAACATATGTCATCTGGTCATTTCCCATGTCACCCAGTGGGGAATGATGGAATTTTCTACTCCAGGCTGACACAGCTCAGACAAGGAAAGCACTGGATATCAAACCCCAGACCCTTAAGCCTTGACAGCACTGCCCTGGTGTTGGCTGGGACAGAGTTCATTTTCTCCATGGCAGCTGGTATGGGGCTGTGGTTTGGGTTTGTGCTGCAAACAGAGTTGGTAACACAGGGATGTTTTAGCTATTGCTGAGCAGTGCTTACACAGAGCCAAGGGCTTTTCTGCCTCTCAGCCCACCCCACCAGTGAGCAGGCTGGGGCTGCACAAGGAGTTGAGGGGGGACACACAGCCAGGACAGCCGACCCTGTATCCCATACCATATGCTCAGCATATAAACTAGGGGGATGAAGAAGGAAAGAGAGGATATTCAAATGGCATTTGTCCTCCAATCGTTAGGTATGCTGCAGCCCTGCTCTCCTGGGGATGGCTGAACACCTGCCTGCCATGGGCAGTGCTGAATGGATTCCTTGGTTTGCTTGGCTTGCGCACGCAGCTTTTGCTTTACCTTTTAAACTGGTTTTATCTTAATCCTTGAGTTTTCTCACTTTCATTTCTCTGATTCACTCCCCCATCGTGCCAGCATGGACTGAGGGAGGGGCTGCATGGGGCTTAGTTGCCAGGTGGGGATGGCACTACACAACAAGCACACCTCTATAGCGACCAGCAGAGAGCAACACGCAATTCGATATGAATTTTAGGTGAAGCCATTTTATTAGGTGAAATCACACAGATTATATACCTTTATTACTGCAAACGTGGCAAGCTAAAAAACTGCTAATTGGTTACACACACTGTTCACACCATATTGATTGGTTAGTAATTATAATGAGTTCTGATAAAGCAAAATATTGTTAGTTTACCTTTAATGCCTAAAAACATCCGCACACCTGCTGGTTTTTATCATCTTATTATGGTTGGTTCTTAACATGTTCTGTTACTCCCAAATACCTTCCCATAACTGCTGCTTGGTTTAGGGTAGCCTGTACCCCAATCAACAAGGCCGCTGTGTTCTGAGAATGTGATTATTAGGATCCTGTCAGCATGAGTAACTTCTCCTTTCTCATGGGAACAGAAGAATATTGTCAGGGCCTAAAGAAGAGAGCTAGGCTGCTAGCAGGCCTGCTGTCTTCCCCGACACACCTCTGTGCTGTGCTGAAGTCACCCTTGCTGAGAATGCACAGCTAACTCATCTGCAAAACCAGCACAACTCTGCTCTTGCAGCAGCAGAATGCAGGCAGCTCTGCGGCTTTAAAGTTTTGCTACTGAGCGGGTTTGTGGGGTGACAGTGCTCATTTTCCTACTGGCTGTGTCCTACACTGAAATTACATCCCAGTCAACTTTTCTTTTTCATATAAAAACACCGTGACCACTTGCTCCCCCCAGCTGCTGCACTGTTGGAGCTCAAGAGACAGCAGAACGGAGACTGGAAATGAGCACCTTTCCCTTGACAATTTATGTTTAACTTCCCAAGTCGAGCAATTATTAAGCAGTTTAAATATCTGGGTTTTCCTTTCTGTTTTACACCACTCTGGATATTTTTCTTTATTTTTCCTCTTTCCCCATATTCTTTTGTAACTTCTACTTGTTGGGGTTGTTTTATTTCAGCAGAATGTTTTGATGTATGTGGAATTTTGGGGGATATGTTCTTTTTCCTAGTAGTTGTTCCTTTACTACTGGTTTTATTTTTGTTCCAGCTTGTTTGTGGGACTTCTAATTATTTATCTAGGTGGGGAATTGCTTTTGTAGGGATTTTGGTTTGGTGTTTTGGCAGTGTTTTTCTTAACAGCTTCAGACAGAACCTATTCCGGGATACCCAGCAACAGGACAAGGGGCAGTGGGCACAAACTGGAACACAGGAAGTTCCATCTCAACATGAGATGCCCCTCTGAGTCACCTTAGGTGAAGAAGTAGGAGGAAGGGCTGAGTAAAGAACACTGTGACTGCTCTTTGGTCAGAGCAAGGGTGAGAAAGGCAGTTTGAAACCCAGCAAAACTTTCAGGAACTGAGAGCAGCTGATGGAGGCAGCAGTGAAAACCAGAGGGAGTGAGAAATAAGGACTGATCTTGCGTCAGACTTGAAAACCCCTGACTGAACCAGGCAAGCTGATTTTTCCTTAACAGCCTAGAGCTTAGAAAAACACTCAAAAATGAGGACAGGAAAGAAAAAAAGAGCAGAAGAGGTACCATCCTGTCTCAGTTAGATCGAGAAAACCACACAAGGGCCCAAGAAGCAGCTCGAGACCTCAGCTGCCCTGAAGCAGCACACAAAAACACTGATAAATCACAACATGTCACTTTGCTTCCTTGTCACTCATGTTTAGCAAACTAGGCAGTGTCCTGCAGCCTCGGACAGCAAAGGTGCAGCCCAGGTGAGCCGTGGCACAGCTTGCCATCCTGGATTGGCTGGAAATCTTGCCTTGAGGTGGAAAAAAAGCATTTCCTCTCCTATGGAGGGGAGCCCTCACCCACTCACTTTTTGCATAAAGGAATGAGAAGGATGAAAGGTCTCCCAGATGGCCCAGGGCCAGCATCACCACTGGGCAGCCTAAGTGGGAGAGGGGCACAGCAGCTTCCCCAGTCACCTCTGGACCCAGCTGGTTTCACCCCACATCTGTGGTGGTTTAAGCCTGGCTGGAGGCGAGATGTCCACCAAAGCCACTCTATCACTTCCCTTTTCAGCTGGACAGGGGAGAAAATATATATTGAGAGGATCAGGAGTTGAGATAAGGACAGGGAGAGATCATCCTGTAATCAGCATCACAGGCAAAACAGACAACACAGAATAAAGGAGAGAAACTCTCTAATCTATGACACTGTACTGCACACCCAGTGACACCAGAGTTGGGTAATAAGAAGTGCGGCCAGATCTTAAAGCACCTTCCCCCACCCCTCCCTTCTTAGGAGGCTTCACTTTAGTCATGATTTCGCTCCCTTTTTCCCTCCCATTGTGGCACAGGGAGGGGCAGGCACTGGGAAAATGCGGTCTTGCGGTTCCTTGCAAGTCGGTTTCCTTCTTGGCTGGGGGGGGGGCATTCATTCCATACACCCTTCCCCTGCTGCACTGTGGGGTTCCACCCATGGGAGACAGTCCTTCATGAACTTCTCCAACGTGAGTCCTTTCCCATGGTCCTTCAGCTCTTCACCAGCTGCCCCAGCGTGGGTCACTGCTATGGTGGGCAGTCATAAATCGCAATGTCTCTCAGTCTCTCAGTCCTGGTCCTCCACAGGGTCACAAGCCTCCCCCCCAGCAAACCTACTCCAGTACAGATCTCTCGCTCATCTCTGTGTCTCTGTCTCTCTCCATGGGCTGCAAGTGCTGGCAGGGGCTTGCTCCAATGCGGGTCACAGCATCTCCTGTATGTCTCCACCTGCTCCAGCGTGGGTCCTCTCCACAGGCTGCAGGTGGGGTCTCGGCCTTTTCCATGGGCTGCAGAGGGACACCCACTTCACCATGGGTTTCTCCATGGGCTGCAGGGGCATCTTTCTCTCCGGCACCTGGGGCGTCTCTCCCCCACCCCCCCGCTTCCCTGGCCTTAGTGCCTGCACAGTTTCTCATACCTTCTCCCTCCCTTCTCTGGTGGCAAAAAGCAGCTGCTTGCATTTTTTTTCTCCTAAATGCGATTCCCAGAGGCGCTGTGAAGTCACTGATGGGCTCAGCCCTATCAGCAACAACTCCGGCCTTGAGCCGGCTGGTGTTTGCTCTGTGGGGCCTGCAGAGAGCTTCTGGCGGCTGCTTGCAGAAGCTGCCCCTGCAGCCCTCCACTCTCTACCACTACCCAGCTACGCAAAACTGTAACAGTGGGAGTAAGCTGACTCTGTGGGTGAGCTGGCTTTTTTGGGGTGAGGAAAGGGGGGTTGTTGCTCATGGGCAACCTATTCCAAGTAACTCTGCCATTTGCCCCTATTGCCCCATTGCGCACGCAGTTCAGCCAAGAGGGGAGGTGGCCAGACTAGTTTCGTTTCTTCCCTCTGCTGGACAACAGGAGGAAAGTTGGCTAGCGTACAAGGAAAAGAGAGAGGAGGAGAAAAGAAAAAAAAAGGTGTTGCTTTTTCATTTCCAGATCTGCCATGAAACAAGTCCCATTTCATGTCAGAGTTGGTTTCATTTCTTCTGAATCTTGCCAGAGTGTAGGTGGAGCCTGTTATTTAAAAGCAGCAGAAGTTGAGAAGGTTTCACTGCTTCTCCTTGCTACGGGACAGTACACAGGTAGAAATTTCTCTTTTCCTTCTTTTAAAAATAATCATGCAATTTTTGATTGTTGTCTTAATTCCTTGTAATAGCCAGAATGTGAGAAGGCTGCATGGGTCTGAAGTAAGCATGTTTAAACAAGGATTTGCTTTTTTCTAGGGTGGGGAAAAAGAAAAGGTATTAATATTATCTCTTCTTTAAAGGTAGATGACTTAAGAGATGGCATTTAAATCAGAATATCGTTTTTAAACCGTGAGGGGGTAGTGTTCAGCAACATGGTTTTGCTGGCAATATTAATCATAAGCTTTGCATTGTTCATTGATTGCTGAGAAGGCAGCTAGAATTAATAACTGTACAACCCAGAGACTGTGTAGTTTACCCAAACAGGCTGAAATCATGGGTTATGTCAGGCAGAGGCCTATGCACAGAATGAATAAATAGAGAGCTGTGTGGATTCAGCACTGCAACTTTGCACTTTCCATTTGATAGCTGATTTTATTACCCCTTGAGATGCAAAGCCAGGATCACTGGAGGAAAATGAGGCAACCAACTTCAGGACTAGTCTTAGGAAACTCGTATTCCTGATGACAGAGGCTGGCGCAGCTCTGGTGAGGAGGGTGTTGTAAGCCGTTCAGTATCAGCACCTCATCCAGGTGTCACATTTCTCATGTGGATTCTGGCCAGTTTCAGAAAAGCACTTAAAAATTGCAGGTCTTTTTCTCCTCTCCTCCTGTATTTCTTTAACCTGACGCTGTCAAGGCTCAGCACCCAAAGAAATCTCTATGCCTGCAGAGCACAGTGAAGGCTTGCCCCCACCTACCTTTTTCTGGTTCCAGGCAGAGAACAGCTGGGCAGCCCCAGAAATCCACACATGCCCGTTTACTTACTGAAGGTGTTTTTGTGAGCCTGTGTGTCTGTGAGTGCACACTGAGGTCTGCACAGCAGACCTAGCTAAAAGAAACCTCTAGGTATGTGGTAAAATACAGCCCTTGCACTAAAACATTTCAAAGGTGGGGAATCGGACATATTTTTCTTTGAGTTGCTAGACCATCTGAGACATTTTCTCCACAGCCAAGACAAAGGAGGAATAGAGACTTTCTTTTTCTTTATGGAGTTGGCCAGCTACTTCATTCACTGCTGGTGTCTCTTAGCTTTCCCAGTCCATTACTGCCAATGAGTTGGCATACAACAATAGTGCCATCTGTAGTAATTTCCACCACATGGGTCAGCTGCATTAGACTTCATTTGGATCTGTAGATAACTCTGTGTTGCCTGTACAGCTAATTGCCTCAGGTACTGGATGCCTCTGTCCAGGTGATCCACTTCCTTGGATGACATACATCATCTTCACTGGAGTGATACCTTTCCTTGACGCTTGACAGAAGTAAACTTCAGAGGCTGAGGGCTCATGTCTTTTTCCCAATCACCTTATCAATGTCCCTTCCCTAGACATGGGTCCCAGCTGCTTGGCTTCCCTACCCCCTAATCCCAGGCTACTGGCACCATTCTCCCAGCATTGGAGCAGTCAGGTAACAATGTTCTCACGTGGATGGTGACTAAAATCTTTTCAAATGTCTTGCAGCTCACTCAGGGACAGGGATCAGGTGATTATCTCCAATTCTTCTTTTGTCTCCTGTTCTTGTGATGGTCCTGGTTCATTGTCATCTCTTACTAAGAAAACTGAGGTTTTTATGTGTTCTTCTTCTGTATCGGAGCAACTGATAGCAGCAGTAAACAAAAGTGGTATTTGAATTTATTTTCTATGATCACTATGGCAAGAGGGCGTCACTCATTGCCCCATGTTTGATTTCAGGAGCTGTACTAAAAAGCAGTTGGACTTAGTGAAGCACTTACAGAAAATCTACACAGCAGGCCAAAAAATCATCAGGCCATGGATAATACGGGTGCAACATTCAAACAACCTTCTGAAAGAAACAACGTTCCCATGAAGAAAAATATTTTACCAGCACCTTCCTCACAACCATCTTTAACACCTTTCGCAGTACCTCTCCCACTAGACCAAGATGATGAAGAGCTGATGTCAGAGAATGTCAGACATGAGAGAAAACGTAACCATGAG
The DNA here is from genome assembly GCA_013400835.1 of Zapornia atra. NCBI lineage: Eukaryota > Metazoa > Chordata > Aves > Gruiformes > Rallidae > Zapornia > Zapornia atra. The sequence goes on along the minus strand of VZTU01027235.1, from coordinate 200,980 downwards.
CAAAAGTTGAATAAAATGAATTACAAAAAGCAGGACAAGGTAAGGCTGACACCAGAAGAGATCCTCCCCACTCCCACTCTTACTTCACACTACCAAAATTAATTCCCTTACCCCTTTGAGCACTCTGCACATGCTAGGTCTAAGCAGAGGAGTACTGGCGGGATCAGGGCCAACCAATCACTTGTGTAACTAAGAAGATAGGTACTTATAATTAATCTGTAGGCATAAAAAAAATGCAGGTGGAAAAAATAGGATGGTAGCAGCCTTGCAGTGAATTTCATGCACACCATGTATCTGTTTCATTGGTGACAGCAAATGTTAAACAGAAATCCCAAAATCTGAGAGTTTTTTTACTTGAGGCTCTGCTACCTTCAATAGAAATATTTTAAAAAAGGTTAGTAATAGGCCATGTTGAATATTTGACATTGATTTTAAGTCAGTGTCATAGTTAATGGAGTTCCTTGACAATGGTTAGGATTTACTAGCTAGTAAACTTTGTAATGAAGATGGGGGGAGAGGTGCCAATAAGGTTTTAAAATACCTGCCTATAGACAGTGTGTGCTGTCTTTCTCATCTTGAAAGAAAAATATGCTCTGTTTGATTACATCTGATTGATAAACATATTTTCAGTGGTGGCTTTCTTAGATAAAGCTGATGGTGGGAAACTTCAACTTTCCTTTTCAAAAAAATGAGGTATGACTGCACCTGGCCTGTTAGGGTCTGTAATATATTGTTGGTCTCAGAATTGCATTTCTAAATGCAACAATCAGTCTGGAATGTGAAGAGACAAACTGAGACAAAAGACCAAGCTGATCTTTATACACTTCAGCTGGGTATATTTACCAGCAGGTGGGCCAGTTTTCTAAGGAGCTGCAAATTGTTCAGTTTGTTTGCATGAAAATGAAAACCCGATGTTTTTCATCTAGCACATGTATTAACACAACAACAACAAAAAAGCAATAATCAGTCTTTTAAAACAAATCACTCAGATTGTTCCCTTACTCTAGCCTAAACTGAGGCAAAGAAAGAAGAGCCACGATGATCTAAAAATATTTTAGCCCCCTGTTAAGGACACTATGGCAGAACACTTTTGGCACCTACACACAAACTAGATCTTCAAACTTCAAAATAAAATGTAATAAATTATTCTGTACAGTATTCTCTTATTACTGGGACTAGTCCGTATTTGCATACACATACTTCATTACATCTGTACATGAGTGAAAGAAAATGGCTATTCTTAAAAAAAAATCAAGAAAGCACACTTAGTAACGAGGTCTCCTTTTACTCTTTACCTTCTCAGGGTAGCTTACAAAGTTTAGTATTTTTCCTAAGGATGGTTTTTGGGCCAACCTCAATTGATTCTGTCGTGTTCACAGACACCTGTGTGTAACAAGGAGGTGCAAGAATACACAGTGACATGAAGTACAGCTGGGTTCCAGTGTATAAGGTTTACTAGAGAATGATGAACTGGAAAAGATGCCTACAAGTTTTTGTTGGGTTTGGGGATATTTTTCTTTTGTGACAACACCTTGTTTTAAAAATATGGAAAATTAATTCTAAGTTTAATTCTAGCAGGAAGCAGAACATAGCTTGTACAAACAGTTTGAGAAAAAGATCCGACCCTGCATTGATCTTGTCGACAGCCTGAGAAGTCTTGGAGTAGAAAAACATGTGGCTTTGCCTGCTATCACAGTGATTGGAGACCAGAGCTCTGGGAAAAGCTCCGTCCTAGAAGCCCTGTCTGGTGTTTCTCTTCCTAGGGGCAATGGTAAGAAATCACCTTCTCAAGTTTTCAATTGTGTTTTTGGGGTTTTTTTTTCCTGTTTTTGGTCTTGGAGTGGATAACTCTGTGACTGACACTATGTCACAGTTGTGAGACTCCAGAGGCCTTCTCAGCTCTGGTTTCCAGTAGAAGAAATGGATGTGCAGGTGGGGCACTGCAGAGTAACCCCAATAAGGCACATGGTCCAGGAATAAGAAGAATACCATGTAGCATACTTGGCTCAAAGTGTGGACAGACTGCAAGGTCTCACTCTGTGCTTTTGGGGTGGTTTGTTGTTGTGGGTTTTTTATCAAGGTTTTCTTACAGGTATCTTTTTCTTCCTCTTTTTTTTTTTTTTTTTTTGCAAAAAATGGCTAAAGATCTTTACTTACAAACATATTCATTGGATGTTGGAAGACTGTAGCTCAAGAGGATTCATGAATAAGTTCTGTGTGAGCTGACAATACCATCTAGTTTTTCAGGCTGGACTTGAGGAAAAGGTTTTCACAGGGTGGAGCTGCAGCACTGGACCAGTTCACCCCAGGGAGGTGCAAATCTCCGTCCTTGGAGGTCTGCAAGACAAGATGTGGCTGGACAAAGCCATGGCTGACCTCACCTGGTGCTGGTGACATTCCTACTCTGAGTGTAAAGTCAGACAAAAGCTCTTTGGCCACGTCTCCTGGAACATTTCTGTGTCTCTGTGAAGTATTAGGCAGTCCAGTGTACACTACTCAGTCACTGTATCATGCTTAACAAGTGCTAAAAGGGTTACCTCTGTCTTTGAAACCGCTGCAGGTATCGTTACACGATGCCCCCTGGAACTGAAAATGAAAAGAGTACCTGCCGCCCAGGCATGGAAAGGGAAACTCTGTTACCGCAACATCAAGAGAGAGCTCCAGGATGCCTCTGAGGTGGAGAAAGCAATAAGTGAAGGTGAGCTAGATCTTACTCCCATCCAGTTTGGCTTGACTTGCGGTAGTGTAGCATAAAATAGCTCCCTCAATACAGTACTACTCACTACTTCAGCAGTGAAGATGGTCTGTGATGTCCAATAAAAGCTAGCCGCCTGCCTCGTTTTGAGAGGTTGGCAAGTTGTAAACTTGCAAAGCCCTAATTGGTTCCTGTCATCAGTTCAAAAGCAGAGATGAGTCTCTGGCTGGAAATCTTACTGTTTTGGAGGAAACTTCAAGATGGCAGCATGATCTTAAAGGTCTTTTCCAATGCAAATGTTTCTGTGGTTCTATGGATGGTATATAGAGCTTCTGCCAGCTAGTGTAACAACAGGCTCAAGCGTTAGCCTTCCCATGTTACAGCTTTACTTTTAGGGTATTTCTTGCAGTGCAAGAAAGCGTTTTTTCTCACCCAAAAGGTAGTAAACACTTGCCATAAATGTGAAAGTTGGAGTGTCATTTCCGTGACTAGCACAGATCTACAACATTTTTATTCATCCTATTGATTTTTTCATTACCTTTGCAGTACATTATTTGGATATTTTCAATATATCCTTCCAAAAGTGGCAAGGCAAGTGTTGTGAATGGATTAAGCTAATTGCAGAGCTGAAAATCTCTCATGAGAATGACCATGGGGTGTCCTTGCTCCTTTGTGCTGCTCAAGCCATTATTGCCTTGTAAGATTTGGGATGAATTGCTTGGTCTCTCAATCTCACTATCAAAGTGGGAAGAATATAAAATAACACCTATTTATCTTTCAATGCAGCAAATTAATACCTAAAAAATGTCCTGATATTGAGGAAGAATTTCTGCAACTGAACAGTATTTTATCAGATCAGTTCCATTGTGGTTTATTTACATGTATTTTGCCTGCATATATGAGAGTTCATAAGGATATGCTCTGTATAATAACACCACTCACATTCCAAAAAGGATGTATCCACATACTGCATAATAATTCCCTTCGATTTTTGCAAATAAATAGATTTAGGTGCATGTCTGGATGTGAAAAAAAAACAAGCCTAAAAGAACTGTAGGTGGTAGTAGATACTGTTCAGTCATTGTGTTCAGCTTCTCTTGGATGCATTGTTTGAAGCTTATATTCATTGCCCTGCTCTTTTCTCCTTGCAGCCCAGGATCTCGTGGCTGGTACTAGAGGTGCTGTTAGTGGAGAACTAATTTCTCTAGAAATTCAGTCCCCAGATGTCCCAGATCTGACACTAATTGATCTTCCTGGAATTGTGAGAGTGGCTGTGGGGGATCAGCCAGAAGACATTGGGGAACAGGTAAAACTCAGTCTCACATGCTAACCTGTGCACAAGGTCACTTCTGTAAGCTACCTCACTTGGGAGCCTTTGCTGTAGGATGCTGGAGGTATTACGTGGGGGGTTCTGAGCCATCAGTAGAGCTGCATTAACAAACAGGCCTATTTTTCAGGCAACTAATTTAAGTTAGAAACAGTGAAGTCCAGGATCTCCTGTATGCCCAGTCTCTCTGTGCAGGAGGGAGCTGCCCATGCTAGGCATGAAGGAGCCACCTCATGCCTTGCGACAGCCTAACCATGGCAGCATGGAATAACCAAGCCATACAGACCCTGAACACAGTGCTGCCCCTGTGTCCCTTGGCTAGACTGCAGTCTGTAAGATATATCACAAAATTAGTTTTGTTTTAATTTTATCATAGATAGATAGATAGATAGATGTGGGTTCTTGTAAGCTCTTCCAGAGCAAGGTGGCAAATTGGCCCTCTTGCAAGTTCATTGCTCTGTCACCCCTTACTTATTGAGAACATCATAATCAGACCCATCCTGGTCTTTCTCATCCCTTAAAGGATCCCAGCAGACCCCTTATGCATATACATTAAAGTGCAGGAGATCTCTATTCTTACTCTGGCTGCTTTCAGAATAAGTGCTGGAGAATGCAAATAAAATTGGACAAGGGCAGCTGTGAGGATGATGTGCAGGAGCTGTGGTGTATTGTTTCTCCTAAAATACCTTTAAATAGGAACTAGGAATAAGAGTAGCACACAAATTAAACTAGACATATCAACAAAAATGAGACAAGATTGGATTGACTGGCCTTTCCTTTCTGGGAGAAGAGTAAATTCACTTCACAATTTTTCTGTTGTATTCAGAAGAAAGCAACAGGTGTGACATGATCCACACTTCTCCGTCATCCCCAGCTGGCTGCACACTTCACAGATGGAGGCTGTAGGATTGTAGCATGTCAGAAATCAGGATGGATGGGAGGTAGAAAAGAGAGGCATCTTTAACAAAACTCAGGGAAAAAAAGAGTTAACTTACTTTGTTAAAAGCACCACAGAGCTGTGTGAACTTTCTGCAACACATCACAAGCTGAGAACCTCGTTTGGTATTGAAACACAGACCAACTAGAGGTCATGCGAGATTTCCTGTTTTACAAATCCTCTACTGAAATATAAACCAAATACCTTTGCACTCCTTTCAGAGATCCAAAAATGGGATTTATCAGCCTAATCTAGCTTGCTTGATTTCTCTAAGTGTGTACCTAGATGTCCTGGTTTCAGCTGGGATAGAGTTAATTTAGTTAATTTTCTACCTATCAGTGGGTATAGCCCTGTGTTTGGGATTTAGGATGAGAATCATGTTGGTAACACACTGATGTTTTAGTCATTGCCAAAGTAGTCAAGAACTCTTCAGCTTCTTATACCGTCCTACCAATGAGAAGGCGGGGGGTACCCAAGAAGCCAAGAAGTGACACAGCCAGGACAGGTGACCCAAACTGGCCAAAGGGATATTCCATACCGTATGACGTCATGCTCTGTATATAACTGGAGGAGTTGGCCAGGAGGTAGGTGCTCAGGAACTAGCTGAGCTTCAGCTCTGTGAAGTTAGAAGTTGTGCTGCATCACTTATTTTGTAATATCATGATAACTCTAAAACACAGCACTATACTAGCTGCTAGGAAGAAAATTAACTCTATCCCTGCAGAAACCAGGATTCGGCATCAGAACTTGTTTTTCTTACATGTGATTATTTATGAAAAATCTTTGATATTACCATAATGACAGGTTTATGAGAGGTTAAATTTTACATACTGTTCAGGACAGGCATAACAACAGTCTGGTCTCATTCACTCTAGATGTTTCTATTAATCTTGACGTAGAAGAGGTTGCATTTTTCTGCTGACCCATTTCCAACCATTCCAACCCATTAGCATGTAATACTGTGCTCAGTATATGTCATCAGACAGTGGCTTGTATTGCTAGAACTGGTCACATTTTACATGTAAACATCTGGTTTCACTGAACTTCTTTACTGCTGTATTGCACTGCAGATCAGAATGCTGCTTAGGAAAATTATTGGCTGCAAAGAAACAATCAATTTAGTGGTGGTGCCATGTAATGGGGATATTGCAACAACAGAAGCACTGAAAATGGCTCAAGAGGTGGATCCTAGTGGAGAAAGGACACTGGGTGAGGCATTTTTTTAAGCTACAAGTTGTAGAGAAGTACAAATCTTCTTTTCCATGAAGGCCTGATAGTCTGTGTATTCCACACCAGATCTGTGAGGGGAAAACAATAAAGAATGAAAAAACCCAAACCAGCCTAAATAAACTATTTACAAAGCTTGAGATGATCCTGTAGCTCTAAGATTCCCTCAAATTTGAGTCTTGCTGGCATTCATGTTATGAATAATTCGAAACTGACTGTCAGAGTTAATGGCGGAAAAGCTTTGCTGCTGCCTGTTAAAAAAAGTTTGCAAGGCACAAAAGCATGGTGGGAGGCCAGCTGTAGTGCAGATGTTACAGGGCAAAGGCCTGGACATCACAGCTTTCTAGAAGAGAGAAACCAAAACAGAGGGAAGTTGCTTTACAAAACATGGTACTGCATGTTCGTGCTCTGGTGGTGGCATGTCTTATTGCACCTCTCCTACCTTCAACTGCTGCACTTGAGTAACCTTTTCTTTGGGTAACTCTACAGGCATCCTCACAAAACCCGACCTGGTGGACAGAGGAACTGAAGAGTATGTCCTTAACATAACACGAAACCGGGTCTTCCCCCTCAGAAAAGGTTACATGATTGTAAAGTGTCGTGGTCAGGAGGACATCAGCAACAAATTGCCCCTGGCCACCGCAATCCAGCAGGAGAGAAAATTCTTTGAGAATCACAAACATTTCAGGTACTTCTTGCAGAAAGGACACCTAATAAAAATCATACTAAAGTCACTTCAAAACTTCCTGTTGACTTGCTGTGATTTAAATTAGGGTTACAAACAGGTATTGTACTTGCTGTTTCTCATTGCCCATGTAGTGTTGCATTCCAGTAAGCCGGAAGAATTTTACATGCCAAATAAACTTTAAAAATGCATTTTGGATATAAGTTTGTTATATATTTCTCCTTAACCTTGGGAGAAATGCCGTAAAGTACAGAAGTTCATAGTCCTGGAGAATTCAAGTTAAGCATCTGAGCACTTAAAGCCAAGCACTGAAGTATTTCTGTTCGCTGGCAAACAGGATGAAACTCAACATGAGAGAGGGTACTGCCTGTGCTGAGAGCAGAGATTTCCCCAATAGATGACTCAGGAGAAAATAGGTCATAATATAGATAATGGCAGGTGAAAAGGGTTTTAAGTCAGTGTATTTCACACATGCAGAAATCCTGCAGCAGCACATTAGTCTGCTGTTAGAAATTGCTGTTTCCAGATTCTCCTGTTCCCCTTTGCTTAGCCAGTAGCTGTTGAACAATTCTTGCATAAAAGCCACGGTGCCTTGAGAGAAGAGTCCTGCTTTGCTGTCATGTCTGTACTAGGACTCCCTAGAGGGACTTTTCTTTCCTCAATTCGTGTTGTAGAGCTAGTGACAATGCAGGAGAGCATCAGGGCTTCCTCCTCGCCCTCCACACGCAGTCCCGCCAAAAACACCTCTTCCTCTTCTTTGCAGCGTTCTTCTGGGAGAAGGAAAGGCTACTATCCCTGTCCTCGCAGAGAAGCTCACCAGTGAACTTGTGACACATATTATTGTAAGTAACAGAGGTGCCATACATAGCTGTTTGTATCAGTTACTGTCTAAAAATGAGTTCAGCCCTTCAACCTTGGATTGCAATAGACTGCAATTGGTTGCAACTGCATTGCATCTTGATATCCATAGATAGTAGTTAATTATGCTTCAGTCTGGCAATCTGAGAAAAACTTTAACCGAGACTTGGAGGTAAAGAAATTCGCACTCTGTCCTCAGACTTGTCTTTAAGCTGAAGATTGACATAGACAAATCAGTGAACCTACCTGTGACTCCGAACTCCTGCCTTTCCAATGGCAGACATTGCATTTCTTTTGTTTGTTGGCTGGGTGATAAGTTACTGCTGCGTTGTGTTACTAAAACACAAAAGTTTCTATTTAACTGAAAATGTCTTCAAAATCTCAAGTAAGTTCTAATTGTTTTATTATATTACTATACCTATATAAGTAGATAGTAGTTTTAATTTTATATACATGCATCTTTGAGTAATATATCCTGATCCATTACAAGAAAATGCTAAAGTACGGGGAACCTCTCAGTCCTGATGGAGAAATAAATGCGTATTTATGTAACCTTATATAAATATGCAAATAAACAGCCATGTTCAATCAGGTATTTATCAGGAATGGAGAGGTCAGTACCTTCCCCACATCACTACCTCCATGGCGCAGCCTGTGAGGACAGTTTTTGACTCACTGGAGGTGAAATGTTGCCCTAGACTGCAGATGTTCTGCCCGCCTCACCTTCTCTCATTGAAGGCCATATTTGCACTTCCATGCTATCCCACTGTCACACATGGGATACAAGAACAGCAAGCTCTTGGACTCCAAAGAGCAGCAAAGATCATGTGCTGCTTAGCAGTAGGTCACTCAGAGGGATTTTGTTTTCCTTCCAAAACCAGACATATTCAACCTAAATGTCCTTCTTTACTGTTTACACCCCAGAAAACTTTGCCAACACTAGAGAGCCAAATACGTGAGATGCTCCAAAAAGCACTACAGGACCTACAAAGGTGCCGTAGAGGCAGACCCGAGACAGAGTCTGAGAAGCTGGTTTTCCTCACAGATGTAAGTATCAATATCGGTTTGGTCACAGAGCAGAGCAAGGAGGCAAATGTGGGAGAAAAAGAAAACACCTGAAGTTAGCAAACTGCCAGCGTGGACCACCAAGAAGCTTGTGGTACCTGCAACTGAAGTGTTTTGAGAGTAACATAGAAAAACCTCTGGCAGGAACACATCATATCTGCAAAAATAATGTACCACAGGAGCTCATGGCCGCTTCTAGCAGTTCTTTTGTGATTATGTGACATGAGAACTGAACGACTGAGTTGATTGGTCAAAATCAAGTATCTCAGAGAAAACTTAGACTTCTGTCTGACCAACATTTTGAAGGGTTTCCATTGTTTACAGCACTCCTAAAATCAAATACATTCTTGGTATCAAAATACGGTTTTCAGGGCCATCCAAGTATCTCAACTTGGGGAGCTAATCCCTCACAGTAAGCTTTCGGCAGACCAGCAGAGGTGCCTATGAAGGCCCATCAGCTTTCGAAGACTTCATGCAAGTCTAGGCAATTAGAACTTAATAAGTGATTCTAAGAGCCCACAGGAAAACAAAATACCAAGGCAAAACAAAACAAAGAGTATGAAGCTTGTTCTCCTCTAGCTGTTCTGGTTTTAAAAGAAAACAAGACAAACCAAACCAAAAAAAACCAGGAGCTAAGACCATAAAAGATGTAAGGAAGGATGTTTTCATTGAAGCATGTCCCTGCTTTAACATCAAATGACTGCAGATTTACTTAACATATGCAAGTTAGTTGAAATGAAAAAATACAACTTTACTACATTGCTTGCTTTTTCTTTCATTCATTGCAGTTGATCAAAGTCTTTAATCAAAATATCACTCAGACAATCTATGGGGATGAACTGTTGCTTGGAAAGGAGATAAGACTGTTTTCAAAAATCCGCAGAGAATTTCAGATGTGGGGAGCGATTCTCGTAGAGTACACTGAAAAGGGTAAGCATCAAAAATATCACTTGCAGCTAATCTGGGAGCCCATTCCCTTGCTTTTAAATCAAGACACGGCATCATCAACACATTATTTTCATGAAAGTGAAAGCTAAGCAACTAGGAGCATTTACCTGTTCTGGTGTTAGGCAAGTTATGCTTTAGTCTTTGGGGACAAAGACCCAGCTTATGTTAAATGCTGTCACTACGGAGAGATCAGTGTATGACTCTCTTCTACCAACAAAGGAATAAAATCAAGACTCTGGACCCTGGCAGAGAACTGTTTGGTGATTCTCTGAACCGTTATTTAAATAACAGCAACAAAACCAACACCAACACTAAATAGCAATAAGATCACTTGTTATAATGTTATTACTACTGTTTATATTATGAAAGATCATTCTTAATATTTCAGCATTTGGGTCCTTTTTGTTCTACTGTAGTTCTGGTGTGGAGAAAGCAATTCTGAGTTTGCAATAACCACAAGCTCATAAGAGTACCCCTTTCTGTGCATCACCCACCTTGCTAATTGCTTAACTGAACTCGGTTCTAAACTGAGGCGTCGGGTGATACACACAGACTGAACTCTGCTGTACACTCAAGATCTTGCAGCATCTTTTTCACATCTTTCAGAGACCCCATAATTTGATCTTAGAGACGAAATAGCATCAGCCCCTAGTCAAGCAGCAGCTCTTGAAACTAGTTTTTTCAGTCTTTGATGCACATCTATGTCAACATCGCTAGTGGCTCTAAAATGATAGGTACAAATAGGCTGCAAAGGTGCTGTCAGCCAGAAACAAATCCACGTATATATAGACATATATGTGAGGAGAGACAGACATCAGTGTCTTTCTCGTATGTCCCATCCATGAAGCTAATAAACATGATTTTATGGAGAGGAATAAAAGAGTAAAACAATGAAGACATGAAGAAATAGATGTAAAAACAACAGAAAGCACTAACAGAAGGATGCAGCTTCTTCAGAGGACAAGAAGCAACTGAGCTGCAGAAGATGCACAAGGCATCTCATGGCAGCTGAAGCACGGCAGGGAATCCTCTAGATTGTCCTCGTTGATTTAAACTAATACATCCAACTTCACAATAAGATCAGAGTAGCATCACACAGCAGCTCTTAGAACAGCACAGCTTTTGATGACATGCTGCCCCAAAATCATATGTATGTGAAATATTTACATGTGCAGCAGAGTAAGGTCACTTACATAGCTTGAAATCTAGGGGTGGCTTTAGCAAGCCCATCCTCAATGAAAAGCATTGTGATCAGCCACCGCTAGAATTTCTGAAGATACATCATTGCATGTCAGATGATTCTGTTTAACTTCAGCTTTCTTAGGATAAATGAAAGTATTAAAAAACAGTGGATGCTTTGGATACTTGAAGCCTTGAACTTCCTATTGAAAAGATGTTCTTGTGCCCATATTACAGCTCTGTGCCACCTTAACTATACAGGTGTGTTTTCAGGCTCTGAACCAGATACTTCATGTATACTGCTGTCTTCTTTTGTTTTGTTATTGTCCAGCCATGGACTCACATATCTCAATGTTAGAACTGAATCATTCATGGCTTGACTTCTACTTCCACGTGTGCGCTTCATCCAAGATTCACAAACTTGACCCCAGAACGTGCCAGTATCAAAACCTTTCAAAATGCTTAGAAACACACCTTTGCCTGAGCATGTAAATCAATTCAAAGGGATATACCTCATTTCAGATGGCAAATTCATAGGATGTCAACAAAGAAATATTGACTGTGATGACTTGCTATTTTTTTTCTTTACGATAAGAACTGTTCAGTGATTTGGCAGCGGGGGGGGTGGGGTGTTTTGACTGGTAATGGCCACTTCTGTGAGGGTAGCAATTCCAAGAAAAAACAACATTTTTGTTCCCCATCATAATATTTTGATTCCTTTCCATCAGTTAGATGCTTGGTCCAATGTGTGACGTGGCTCTTTCACTGAGCAGTAACGTGTGCTGGTGCAGTTCTGCAGCAGGAGTATTGCTCAGTAGCTGTTCCTATAAAGAGCATTTCAAAGAGGAGAAATAGACTTCCTTCTGCAATCTGAAATTTATAAATTCATTGATTTAGTAGTAATTCAATGTTATTTTAATATTGCAGTTAAAAACAATATGCCCAGTAACGCGTTGGAGTATGAGAAGCAGTATCGTGGACGGGAGTTCCCAGGCTTTACCAATTACAGGATGTTTGAAGACATTATAAAAGAGCAAATCTTAGCACTGGAGGAGCCAGCGGTTGATATAATGAACAACGTGATTGGTATGTCTCACAGGCCACATGAGGCTGTCACATGGGAGATGTTGGTGTGCCTGACCATATTTTTTCTAGGATAAGCCCACATAAGTGAAAGCTCCAACCAGGATACTTCAGAGTGGGAAAATTAATCTTATTCGACCTGGGAACTTGCTTCTAGAGAGAAGACAGAGGAGAGACCTTACCAATGCTTATAAATACTTGAGGGGTGGGTGTCAGGAGGATGAGATCAGTCTTTTTTCAGTAGTGCCCAGTGACAGGACAAGAGGCAATGGGCACAAACTTGAATATAGGAAGTTCCACCTAAACATGAGAAGGAATTTCTTTACTGTGAGGACAACCGAGCACGGGCACAGGCTGCCCAGAGAGACCATGGAGTCTCCTTCTCTGGAGACATTCAGAACCTACCTGGATGCTGTCCTGTGCAGCCTGCTCTAAGTGATCCTGCTCTGGCAGGGGGGCTGGACTAGCTGATCTCCAGACATCCCTTCCAACGCCTGCCACTCTCTGATTCTTCTCTAGAGCCTTCAATCTCTGCACTTGGTCTCCTGCATTTGTTAATACTTTTCACAGTGGCTGGTGAAAGGGAGTTAGAAAATCACCATAATAAACAACAGAGTAAAGTATAGTAGAAAAGTACCTGGTGCCAGCCAAGCGGATTGGTATTCCCATGCCCAGGGAGTGGCATTCATAAACCTGAACTGAGAGCCCAGCTTCTTTGCCAATTCTTTGCATCACACTGTGTGTCTTATACAGTGACCGCTGGGGCTGGGGGAAAGGGTTTGTCTGGTAAAAAACACTCAAGGAAAAAGTATGCCACGACCCTCTCTCTCCTGTGTCTGCCTTAGAAGGTAGCTACAGCGTCTGTGCCAGGCTGTGCTGCATGCGCCAGCTCCTCTTCCTGGGGAGGCCATTCAGTGGGTGAGACCCAGATGTGCTTACTTGGCCAAGTGATGGCACATCTGTTCAGACACAGCTGTACGCACAGAAATACTTTATCAAAATCATCTCAGTGATATTTGATCTCTCATGTGTGAAGTGGCTGCAGGAGGTCTTTAGGGCTCACAGTCTTCAACCTAGAAATCTAAATTCTCCCTTGTTTACATTGGTCTTAAAGGCAGAATGCATCAGTACAGCTGCTCAGCTATTTCTGGATGAATACAGAAAAAGAGGACTTTTTTCATATTAACATTATCTTTAAAACCTCACATGCTTGCCTGGCTTTATTTTATCTGTCTGTTCTTTCCTTAGGACTGGTTGAAGAGAAATTTATGAAACTCGCTGAAAGTCATTTCGCTGAGTTTCACAATCTATGCAGAACTGTTAAGGTGAGACACTACCTACAACCTGATATGGGAAGGGAAAAACAGAATGGCATTTGTAAATGCAGCTGTCCTTCAGTACCTACCCCATTGCATTACCCTTACAGAGTGTGAAATTTCTTGTCTGCATTTTTTATAAAATAAGGAAGAGCTCGAAAATGATAGTGTGTTTATAATGGCACTCATTAAAGTGCATTTTGCCTTTCAGTACAACTTTATCAAATTGTAAAACATATATTCTTTGTTCATTTTGGTGACATTCTTGATGCATACCACATAGTATGATAAAAACCTGGTATGGATGCCTTGAAGAGCTTATAATGAATTTCAAATGCAGGTCCTGCAATGATCTGCAAGTGTTTGGGTAGCCTCAGAGCGCTAAACAGTACTTTCCCCTCTCTGAAAGGCAAGCCGGGGGAGCTGCAGCAGATAGGCCAAAAATCATTCAACTATAAGACACTTAAAAGACAACTGTTAGCAATTTGGAGGAGTGCATGTTTTGCCATGTTAAATGACAGGGACACCACTGAAGGCCTCTTCTCAGAACGAGCTTTGAGGAAGTGATGAGAAGCTATGCTGGACAGCTAGGAGGCAGAGTTCCCTCACAGAGTACTGCTTAAAAGAAAACTCAAAAGCAAATGTGTGTGAAATAGATGGTTTGGTATTTGACTTGCATGGCCATCCTTGTTGAGTTCCCGGGCCAACCAGACAGCAAGAAAATAAGCTACTTCAGCCAAACACAGAGGTGTTTAGGGAGGCAAAACACAGTGAGAGAAATGAAGAGGTAAGAAGGTCTGGGAGACACTGAAGATTCTAGGACAATCATAGAATCATAGAATGCATTAGGTTAGAAGGGCTTTTTAAAGGTCATCTAGTCCAACCCCCACCTGCAGTAAGCAGGGACACCTTTAACTAGATTAAAAAAAAAAAGGATGCTAGGAAAGCATTTGAAGAGAATTTGAGGATGACTGAGGGAACTTTTCTGCCCCACAGACTTTTAGGTGGAAGTATCAAAAAGGCTAGAAAGCCTCAGATTACTACAAGAAAAGCAGCAGACAGTGAGGGGTTAGATGGGGTTAGTTTGCTGGCAGCAGGTAGGTGGCTGCAGGTTTTGAGAAGGACAGGAGGGGCAATGGAGCTCAGATCAGTGCCTGCTCTTACTGCCCACTGCGAGAGGGAAGTGCAAGCGAAATGCATGTGAAAACCAACAGGCTGCAGGCTGAACTCATGCCTGGACATTGCTGCTTATTCTCATCAACCTTGTATTTTCCTTCTGAGTCCAAGCACTGGGTTTTGACTGATTCTACTTTTGTTCAAAGAGAGGACAAAACCACGTTTTCCCACCTTTTCACAGCAGAGTTACCAGATTCCAAAGCATTACTCCATGTTCCCAAGAACCAGTCTGGAATTAGACAGTGCTGCAACAGGGACTATTGAACACTGTGTCCACTTAGATGTTCCCTGGGGACACTACTAAGCACCAGCACCTTTGCAAAGGAAGCAAATGTGTGAGAACTTCTTGTTCTTTTCTTTCCCAGGCCAGAATTGAAGACATCAGAGAGAAACAAGGAGTGGATGCTGAAAAACACATCCGGAGCCAGTTTAAAATGGAAAGAATCATATACTGCCAGGACGACCTTTACATTAACAACCTGAAGTCTGTACATGAAGATAAGCCCACCAAATCTGGCAGTGCAAATGAGTTGCAATCTCCTGCGAAGCAACAGCTCTCCTTTGTCCAAGAAATTGTTATTCACACCAAGGCCTATATGAATGTGAGTTTACAGACTGCGATACAGCAGCTCTTTTGCGCCCTGAATGCTATAGCGTGTGCCCCTCGTGCAGGTCTCGCTGTAGTCAACACCTGAGCCTTTCATGCAATGCAGCTACCACGCGAGGAATAGTAGCCAGAGGGTCTAGGTGTCTTGTCCAGGTACACACACAGCTTCTGTACAAGTTAATCAGAGCATCATAGCAGTGGTGACAGTGCCGGGACAGAGCTGTCTGATGGGCTGTGTCAGCGCTGCCATGGGGAGAAGCAGTTGCATGCTGCAGGATCTGGTGATTAGAAAAGCCTGCAGCCTGCCAACGTGGCAGCTGGCCCCTAAACCAATTGTTAGCTACTCCCAGCCTGGCATGGCTCCCTGCTGCAGCTGCCCCTTGCTCAGGAAATACACGAGTAGCAAGTGAGTCCTCACTCTTCTCCAGCTGTTATGGAGAAAAGGGTGACACCCTGCTGCCCCTACAGCCCCACGCCATGCTGGATTTCCTGTAGGGACAAGTAACGGGGAGGAAAGGACAGTCACTGGAGCATGCACAGTGTATGCTGGATCTCCACAGCATGGTGGAGGGGATAGGATGGTGATGAGCTCTTGGCCCTGTAGTTGAAAGTTACTGATACTCAGTCAATGGGACATCCCCCTCTCCAGCAAAGGCAGCAACAGTCCTAGGATTGCTTTCCCCACAGCAGGTTTTTCTCACAGTTTTCAAATAACACTCATTTGCACAAGCTTAACAGCATTACGTGCAGCGCTTCTGCATCTGGCACAGCATGTGCAGAGCTTCTGCGTTTGGCTCAGCATCTGAGAGCTCAGGTCAGCCTCAAGCCCCTCTACATATTCCTGCTGGCAGCAGAAAGTGGTGTCAGTACCTTGCAGTCAGATCTTAAAACTAATGTGGCAGGAGGAGCAATAAATAACATGTCAAGTTACAATGGATTCGGCTGGCTGTAGAGATCAGAGTGCATATGCTGTACTGCAGGTAGCTCCATAGAAGTTAAGTCTCTGAAGACAAATGGGATGTTTTAACTAAGAAGCCCGTTAAAGACAGACAGCAAAGAGAACACATAGTGTCAGAATTTGCCTTTGATCTTTGTTTCGTAAAACTCCCTCAGCAAGCAGCAAATTCAATATTAATAATGCAGCAAGGTAGGTCGCAGCTCACCTTGAATTTCAATAGGGAGGTTTTGACAGATTCCAGCACTTAAATGTTCAGGCAGCTCAGGCTGAGAGGAATCAGACCGCAGGAAACAAAGGCAGAGCTGCATAAGCTCATCCCTCCCACCTCGCTGTATTGTCTGCTAGAACACAGATGTCTTAGATACCGGTTCTACATTGTTTTGCAAATGCCCTAAGCTCCACATTCGGCAGTAAGGGGCGGATGGGCATCATATCTCTGTGGGACCGGTGCAAGGTCAAATACACTTTGAGTGAGATGGAAGTTCTGAAGTGCCCATGGCCTTTGAAAATAGCATGCATGAATCTGTGCCACCGATGGCAGAACTGTCAAGATTCTGGGTAGAGTTTGGCTCCAGAAAAACACCCATACTTAGGGCACCTAAGCTTTCTTTCTGCCGTGGTCAGTAGTGCCTAGAGAAGTAGGCTTAGGAAGTGCTTTAGCTGACTCAGCTGGGCTGCTTGCTATTCACTAGATCTCTGCAGACCAGAAAGAAAAACTACAGGTATTTTTCAACTTGAGTTCAACCCCATCCTCATACATTAAGTGTTTGCAGCCACTGAGGTCCAGAGGTACTAAAGCCACAAACACCTTAAACATCTCTGGAAATGGGCTGCCTAAACCCTGTAGGACCCACAAATCAAATGTGCCTCTAGCTCATCTTTCCGCTGACGTTTTCAAGTCAGGTGTCACAAAAAGAAAGGAAGATGGCACGGCTCAACTGCAGCCAGTCTCTCAGGTATAAGTGTTCACCTGACACTAGGAGGGCTGGAGGCAGCTGCCTGCCAGCACTGGAGAGGTTTTGAACCTCCATTCACCCAAGAACTTCAGTTAAGCCCCCAAGCCTTGCAGGTGTCTCCAGGGAAAGGGCCCCACAAGCTCTTCGAGGTCAATCTGTTTCAGTCTGCACAGGTAACTAAGATGAGACAGTTTGTTACATCAGGGAGAAAAATCATCTCCTTGAGATATCAATAGAAGTAGTATGAGCACAGTCCAGTCTCACTATTGCTGAAGACATTTTGCCTTAAACTTACTCCAAAGCTGTGTTATATTTAAGGTGACAACCACGTTGTTAGAATACCATCTAAATATGGGAATTTACCACCTTCAGGAAAGAATTGCTGTTGGCGCAGATCGATAGGGTTCAGAGAAGACAAGTTTTATGCCAGAAATGGCTCACAAGTACTATTTGTCAGGTTTGTCCTCACATAACCCTTACCAGGGATAGCTGGCAGAGCTAAGCAGAGAACAGCCTGCCTTGGGTTTATTTCGCTGGTGGGAAAAAGCAACAGCTGGCCTTTCCATAACTCTTCATTTTTAGATCTTTAGGAACAAAAGAGACTATTGGCAAACAATTTTTGGTTCCCAGAAACACTCACCTCTTGAACAGTAACTCAATACATTTTAAGAACATTCTGTCACCAGATTACCTGTAGCACCTTCCTTTTTTAGTTTCCTGGGAAACAAATCTTCTGCCTTTTTTTCCCCTTCTCACAGGGAACAAGCAAACGCCTCTCCAATCAGATACCTCTGATCATCCTGTCTTACGTTCTTCATGACTTTGGGAATAACTTGCAGACAGCAGTGTTGCATCTTTTGCAAGAAAAAGACAAGTTAGACCACCTTCTTCAGGAGGACAGTGACACTGCTAGACGTAGGAGCAAGCTCAGTCAGCGAGTTAATTGTCTCACCAAAGCCTGCCAACACCTGAGAGATTTCAGCTCGATGTAGATTTGTGGTTTTCCTGTTCTTGTTTTCTTGCATCGTCAAAGAACTTTATAAAAGTCTCCTAAAACTGTTATGTCAGCATAGACCTTTAATACTCATCTCTAGTGCTCTGTTCTGCTTTGTTTTCCATAGCCAGCTGTATACAAATGCGTGCCTTGTTGTAAGGTTGTGATTCTCACTGGTGTAGTTGTGATTAAACAAGTGTTATCCCATTTTTAAACATTTACTTTATGGAATCTGTACAAACACTGAAAGAATTATTAAAAATCTGGAGCACTGTGGGTTGTGTGTTGTAGGTGTTTGGGTTTTTTTTTTAATGATGGGGGCTTTCAGCTGTATATCCCACAAACTACAGAAATCAAATCATCTGGCTTTCCTAGATGAAGCTTCTGGTGCAACCCCAGCAATCCCCCACTTCCCGTTGGGGTTTTGCCTTTTCCTGTCACCTCTCCTGCCATTGCCTCAAAGGTGACTGAGCAAGGCGTTGCTGCTCTTCATTCCCATCCCAGTAGAGAGGGTGCACACACCAGGCATGAAACAGCTCCAGGCTAGAGAATATTAACTTCAATTGATCCGTACATCCATCCAAGTACATCCATCCACAGGATGCTGTTGGGTCTTTTTCTCCTTTTTCAGTTCTCAGATTTGTAGAGAAAGCCTAAAAGGCTCTTTCTTTTGGATTCCTGGAGCTTCCTGAAATTTAGAGGCTGACAGGCCACTCAGTAGGATGGCAGGATTTGGATGTTCAAAAGGGATTAAATCACCCAGGATGTTAAACATTAGAAGGGCACCTCAGCAGCTGGCTTGCTGCCTTTCCCCTTCCTGTCCTGAGGGCAAGGAGAACCTTTCCAAAAGCTCTTTCAGATCACGGAAGCCAGTGTAAAATATAATCCCACACGCTGTATTCCTGACACCTTTCATACGGAGGATTTATTTCAACGGGCAAGGCTGTGCTTTGTGCAGCAAGAGTAATGTCTCCATTCAGCTAAAAAAAAAAAAAAGAGGCTGTACCAGTGTGACATACAATAATTTCACTATCCTTAGAAAAGAAGTCTTCTCTTCAGGCTAGAAGTGATAAAAGGTGTTAGAGCCCTGACATGCAACTGCAGCAGTACATATCTGATGTCTGTGGCACAGTGCTTGCCCCAGCAGAGCTTACAACCTTGCTTAATGCTGCTTAGCACTGCAGCCAGTTTTCCATGTTTCGCTATACTGTTTCGCTGCTATGGACTCACAGTGCTGCAGGTCAGAAGCCATAAAAAAGCCTGATACCGTAACAACTTCGCTTATTTAATTCCTATTTTGAAAGTACTTTAAGCTTGTTGACTACTCCAGGGGATCCCCCAAGGTGCACTGGATGCTCATGTGCTATTGAAAACATGTTGTCTCACACCTAGAGAAGAGAGGCAGGTACGCACTGCTTCAGGCAGCGCAGAGATGTAATGACAAAACAGGGTGCGACTCCCTCCACCCACTCCCTGTAAGCTAAATTTCTTTATTTATTTCAATTTCACAAGTCAGAGTAATTTCATCAAACCCACCCATTGCATCAAACAGTCCTGGACATCCAGGACCTGAAATACCAGAATTAAAACAATTGCTCAGGTCACCATCTTGTGACTCTTTCTTTTTAAATCAGATTCTCAAAGTACTTCGGACACTGTATCCAGCAACTGATTCAAGAAAATTCCAAGCAAGTAGGTACAAACGACTACTAAGGAAACTATTCATTAAAAAAAGGAAGAAATATTTATTTGGTGCAGTGTTGACATGAAAGATATTTGCATTTCAGTACCAAAAAAGAAAACGAGTCTAGTAGGGTCAATCTTTTATTCAAAAGATTTATCCTTCTTAACGAAAGTGACTTGGTATGGCTTTTTGATCCTTTGTACTATGATTATAAATTATTTTCAAAATCCTAGTTGAGGTGGCACTCTGATATGAATTAAATTTTGCTACAAACATACATCCAGATACATAAAGAAGAGCTCTAAGAAACTAAAAGCCAAATTTAATAAATGAGGTAGTTCATCTGCTCACGCAGAAACACAGGCTTGCGTTTCTTTGTATAAAAACATCCAGCCTCCCTACATCTGTCTGTCTGCAATCAGGGGCCTGTCGCTTGCAACACAGCCTCGCCGCAAAACGTTGCCCTTTGCCTCTCAGAGCAGGAGAGGTTCAAGAGTCAACCCCATGTGCGCAACCTCGGTACCTCGCCATCGGGACACTTAACTCATCGCTTCCTGCTACAGCTCCAGGGCATCCCTCTCCACAGGCTACATCCAGAGGGACAGCAGGTCTTGTCCTTTTTAGGGTTCAGAGCAGCTTAAGGCAGAACAGCACTTTTAATTATTGAGATTCGTCAGATTGGTGCCACTTCAAACAACCTGACTTGGATGACTGCTGCGTCGCGATCCTGAGGATTTTTTAACTACCTGAATGTACAATAATTTTTTTTCCGTGCCTCTGCCACAGTGCATGAAAACTTGCCTTCATATATACCAAAAATCATTAACTTCTTTTTAAATTGCCAACCAGCAGCTCGGAGATTCAACGTTCACATTACTTACAATTTAATTTAAAAACACTACCAAATGGTCTCGGCATCCTGCTATGAAAATCTTAAATCAAATTGTGATTAAAATTGTCATTATAAGCCTGTACCTGATCATCAAGTTAAAAGTTACTCAGCTAAAGAGAGACATTTCAGCAAGCAGTTGACAGAATGACTTTCCTCCAGGAACCCCAAGAATTAAGATCAGTCACTGTAGCCAGCACAGAGCCGAGCGTGCAATCCTTCATGTTATTTTTAAAAATAAAATTCAAAAAGGAAAAATAATAATAAAAAAAAAATCATTTGCAAAGTGAATAAATATCCCAGGCACCCATGGCTTCGTTTATTCTTGCTCTCAGAAACATGGATCAGCAGTGCCAGTGTTGTCATCTGTTCGCCTGTTTAAAAAACAAAACAGAAGCCAAAGGTTCAGATTCTGTTCATGGACTTACCAATTGCTTGGATGCTTCTTGACAGAACAGCTTCATAATCACAGAAGTCACATTTACTTATTTTTGTAAATAAAATCAAGTTTCAGGATTTGGGACATTTAAAATTATTAAAAAGCACACCCAAATATTTTACCTGCATATTTTTATAAATCCAATCTGTAAACACAGTCATGTTCCCATACACTCCAGGTCTGTTGGGACTAGCACAGCCAGTTCCCCAGCTGGTATCTCCAACCAGCCACCACACAGAGCTGTTGTTAGTTACTAGAGGACCTCCGCTGTCACCCTGCACAAAAGGCAAGCACGTTATTAGTGACCTGGCCACTGGGAAAGACACAACCCATTTCACTTCAGGAATACAGGCTGGGTTTCAAAAAAGCTAGCCACCGTTCCACTGCAGTCACTGAAACAACAGGCGATGGCAATTACAGTATTAAATGATGTCTGCTTGTGATAGGGATGAAAATTGATTGCCCAAAGCGCTGAATGAGGCAGACATTATTGACTTTCATGTGCACAAGCATAATGCTAGGGTATCCCTGTGATTATGAAGAGCACTCGTTCACTTTCAAGTACCAGATAACAAAACAACCTCCAACCATTAAGAACTGCCTCGCCCTCTTTGGGTATGTGGTGAGAGCTCCAAACTGGCAGTCTTTCAGAAGATTAAATAAAAGCTCTGCCTTTTAAAGTGATGCACCACAAAAGGATCTAGAAGCCCGACTGAAATGTTACTCATTTAATTTTTATAATTTTTTTTTTGGTGCACAGGACCTGTTTGTAGTTAATAGATTATTAGAAAAACACCTACTACTAAGGCCACAAAAATAATCAGATTGTTATTAGGTGTTAATTAGGAATAATTACCTGACAGGAATCAATTCCTCCTCCTAGATATCCGGCACAGATCATTGTAGGCAAAATCATGCCACTGTAGACATGGAAAGAATTACACCTAGAACGTTCTATTAAGGGCACCATAGCATAATTCAAGTTATTTGATGTTTTACCTAAAGTGGAAACATACACAAAACCACACTTACAAAGACAAAATTAGAACCAGCATTATTATATTACTAGCACAAATCCCATCAACTAGCACCATTCAAGGTGAAGTAAACTCACTGGAATCATAGGGATGGACATTTAAGTTGTATAGGCCATCACAGATAGACACCTGTGACATTAAAATTCCCTTCCAAGAGGTCAGTGAGTAACCCTGCATTGCTGTGGGTGGACTGTAAAGGAAGAGGACATAGTACCTGCCTGCCTACTCCAACCCAAACCCAAGTGTGCAATATGCAGGGCTGTTAAAAGCACATTAAGTCTGCAAGAGGTGAAGAGGACCTCCGGACAGTTTCATGGCCCAGCACAAGCAGTCAACAGTTCCCATACTCAGGGTCTAGCTTCCTCACCACCACCCCCACCACCCCCTTCACATTCAGTTCCTTCTCATACTGAAAGAAACACTCCCTCCTTTCCTTCTCACTGGTTAGAAATTTTCTTGCATCGTGACCTTTCAGCTTGAGGGACAGGCTCTAGCCCTTTCCCATGTCCTCAGAGGACTTGCTTGACATACAGCTACCCTTGGTCAGGAGAGAGTATACAGGTCTCTCAATATTTCTGGCCCCCAGTACTGATTAGAGGCTACTCTGCAGACTGCTGAATTCAACACACTTACAGCTTGCTTTGAGCCGAAACTCCTTCTGTAAATATTAGGGGCTGTAAAGTGGGTGAAAAAATAGCACATGGGCAGATCTGGATCAAACTGCCCAATCAGCCTATGCAATGGTTATCTGCAAACTGAAGAGGACTGGTTTTGTAGAAGACAAAACTATTTGAGAGCCACTCTTTACCTCCTTGGAACTCTGCTCCCCATCCAGATATCCAGCACTGCTGATTGGGCTGGAACATCATCCCTGGATTGGGCAGACAAACTGGCCGCACGGTGTCTACAAAACAAACACAGCAACATCTGTAATCCCAGATGCCCAAACATAATGCAAAATAAATGCCTATGCAATACCACACCATGATCACCACTTAAATACAAACATACCAGGTGTTTTCACCATACTATGCCTTTCTTGCAGATAAGCAACACATTGCAATGCAGGCAGCAGCAGAACACTGTGCATCTGCCCTTTCCCACATGGCAAATCTTGACCACAAAGTGAGGAACAAGCACAGATAATGGTTCTGGCTCTATTCGTTGAGCTAACTAGAATAGGGAACTCCAGCTCTTCTGACCAGTAAAGGAGGACAAAGAAGAAAGACTCCCAACTGCCTCTCTCTGGGGTGTTGTTTGGTTGGGTTTTTTTGCAAAACACATTGAAAATACTCACAAGCAAGCAGGATTCGATGCCTGTGTTCAAGAAGTGTGAAACTCAAAACCAGACAAACTCTCTGCTCTCAGGAGCAGAAAAGCCCCACCAGGTTACTGCTAGTACCTCTAACCTGGTGCACTGAAACAGCAAGGGCCTGTACAGACAGCATCCATACAAACAAAGCACTTCGAGTTTAGTGACTTGCCAGCTGGTTTTTACCTCCTGCTTTCAAACAACCTGCATCTATTTTTAAGATGTTATGGAGGTAAATCCAACTGGTGGAAGGTTCACAAGTGGTGAGGATGCTGTGGCCGGTCCTGTTTAACATCTTTATTAATGACCTGGACAAGGGGATTGAGTGCACCCTCAGTAAGTTTGCAGATGACACTAAATTGTGTGGGAGTGTCAATCTGCTGGAAGGCTCTGCAGAGGAACCTGGACAAGCTGAATCAATGGGCAAGAGGCCAACTTTATGGGGTTTAACACAGCCAAGTGCAGGCTCCTGTTCTTTGGTCAGAATAACCCCAGGAAACGCTACAGGCTTGGGGCAGAGTGGCTGGAGAGCTCCCTGAAGGAAAGACCTGTGGGTGTTTGTCGACAGCTGTCTGAACATGAGCCAGCAGTGTGCCCAGGTGCCCAAGAAGGCAAATGGCATCTTGGCCTGTATCAGGAAGTATAACCAGCAGGAGCAGGGAAGTGATTGTCCCATTATGCTCAGCTCTGCTGAGGCCGCACCTTGAGTACTGTGTTCAGTTTTGGGCCCCTCACTGCAAGAAAGACATTGAGGTGCTGTAGCATGTCCAGAAAAAGGCAACAAAGCTGGTGAAGGATCTGGAGCACAAGTCCTAAGAGGAACAGATGAGGGAGCTGGGGCTTTTTAGTCTTAAGGAAAGAAAGCTGAGAGGAGACCTTATCATTCTCTACCCGCCAGGAGGGTGTAGAGAGGTGGGGGTCTGTCTCTTCTCTCAGGTAACAAGTGATAGGATGAGAGAAAATGGTTTCAAACTGCACCGGCAGAGATTTAGGTTAGATATCAGGAAGAATTTCTTTACTGAAAGGGCAGTCAAGTACAGGAACAGGCTGCCCAGGAACTGGTGGAGTCACCATCCCTGGAGGTATTTAACAGGCTTGGAGATGTGCTTGAGGACGTGGTCTAGAGGTGGACAAGGCAGGGTTAGGCTGTGGTTGGACTCAGTGATCTTGAAGGTCTCTTCCAACCCAGGTGATTCTATGATTTGGCTTTGGGGTTTTGGTTGGGGGCGGGGTTGCTGGGTTTTTTGGTGGGTTGTTTTGGGTTTTTTTTGTGGTTTTGTCTGAGGTTTTTCTTTTCCCTTAACTGTTATCTGACATAACTTGGTTTAGAGCTTAGTCAGTTACTCCACCACCACATCCGGATTCCGTACATGCAGGAGTGACAGTACTTAAGCTTCATACAGCATTCTGGAGTAAATGTACGCTATTGAGATTAGTAGGATTTAAATAAATCCAACTTCAAAAATGAGAGGTAATGTGCTCTTTGCCTCTACCTTCACCATCTGTACGCACATTTTATGTTCTTTGCTTAAGTATCTACACGGATTTCTTGGAGAAGTTTTAAAAGATGTGCTTATTGCATTTGGATTTTTGCCTTAGGAAGAGCAGAATACATACCAGTAAAAATCAGCGGTGTGTCTAACTTCATAAGGGCAACATCGTTGTCTTTAGAATCTGCATCATAATCTGGATGGGAAATTATCTGTTGCACTCTGTACCCATATCCTAAAAGCATCTCATCCTGGTTCAGAATTCCAGCATAAACCCTCCAGCTGTATGGGTCAGAAAAGCGTCTAGAGAAAAAAGGAGGTTTAGAAGGTTTGCTTCTCTAGTAACAAGTCACAGATTGTGACCTTCAAAAACCTGTCATCAGAAACAGGAGTCAAATGCACGTGCGTCCAAGAATGCACACGCATTTCCCTACCATTTCTGAAGCACAAAGTAAACAAATGGCAAAACATCTAACTTTGAGAAAGCTTGACTCTAATTTCATATTTTTGAAAATCCTTGAAATGCATTAAGTATCCCCTTAGTCACTCAGCACGGCAAATTACAGTCTGAGGCTGTGACACTGAAGTCTATTGATTTGCACGGCTAGGGGATCAAGCAGCTATTTCTGAGGTCTCACATGTCAGTGGTATCATTCTTGTGTACTACACGAAGCATGCAAGGGCAAAAGAAGGCAGAATTAGTACAAACATGATCCAGTAAAGGAATTTTACTATCTTGAAAATGCTGGGGCTTTTTTTGTTTGGTTTGGGGGGAGTGGGTGGGTGGGGGTTTACGCATTAAGCATGTTCACTAGATGTAACTTAAGTAGTCTCTTGTGCTCCAGCACATTTACAAATGCTCAACAGAAAACTTCCTAGAAGTGTTAACTCCCTTCACGTGAACTGCCAGGGCAGTGCTTGCAAGTTGTTCCCCCTCCAAAAAAAATAAAATAAAATCAAGACTGAAACCAGTTTTGTGCCAGCCACGGCCTGGTTGCCGTTCCTAACGCTTTTTGCATGCTACAGAGCTCAAATCAGAAAACAAAGGAGGGATAAGATCATCACATAAAAATAAACATTTGCATTCCTTTCTCAAGGTTAAGGACAAAGTTATTTCTCCTTGGCTTAGCCTCAGACTGTGAGCCAGCCAACCAACCGTTAAAATGGTTTTGCATAGTGGGTTTTCCCTCCAACGGAAGCAGTCACCTTTTAAACATGTTCCGCCACTGATCACAAGGTACAACATCCTCACCTGTCCTCCCTTCCTAGGTTAAAAATGTAAAAAGCACCAGCTATTTTTTCTTGTTGTTGCCTATGTAAAGTGTGCCTTGGGTAAGTATAAACCTACATTTAGCACTGACTTGAGCTTTTACTAACCGGTGGCATGAAGATATAAGGAAATAAATGGTATAGGAATCTTTATCATCAATCAATTTATCATTTCTACAGTTGCACGATATTTGAGAGTTCAGGATTCATTTTTTCTTGTTTTTCCTCAAAGTGTAGGTCTACATCTTCATGATTATACTGTGCTGTCTGGCATAAGTTCAATGCTTTGAGTTTACTTCTGAAGTTGAGTAGGTATCTGTGACCAACACCACCATTCAACTTAATTTCCACTTTTAACAAGTTAAATAAGATTTTCTTCCTACAGAAAGCAGACAGACAACCTGTAGAACCTGTAGACCTCCTTCAGAACAAATTCTCCCTCAATACTTGAAAATCATACTGTTACACAGCCAAAATAACTGCACCTAACACTTGCACTCAAGAGGGTGCGGGGAACGGTATTTACCTCAGTTTTAAAGCAGAAGGTCGTGAGACTCAAGTACATTTGTGCATTTCAGCCTGACGCAAGAAAAATCCCCATTTGAGAGACAAACGAATGAGCCAGTCACTCCGGTGCCCACGCAAGCGAGACTTACCCCTCCACGCAGTGTGCCGCCGTCACTATCCACTGGCGGGTGATGATGGAGCCCCCACAGACATGGGTGCCCTGCACATGGAGGCTGACCTGCCATGGCCACTGCCCCAGCGTTGCTCCACTGCCACCCACGATTCTGTTCATAATGTTCCTGCTTTTAGTGGAAAGGCCGCACTCTAAGGAGTCAATTAGATACACAGGCATTAGTTAAAGGGCGAGCTGATCTGAAAGATAGCTTCTGCAGCTCAGGCTTCCCTAGCAGAGGAGTGTACAGACCATGCCTCACCTCCACACTGCTGCTGTTCAGTATGTCACAGCTCAGGGCCCTGCCCTGGACACAGAGATCCCAAATCTCCCAAAGCCTAGACTTGTGTTACCTTGTGAACATCAAGGCAAGTGTTTGGTAGCTGCTGCTCACGAAGCATAAACCAATGGTTCATTACACCTTGGAGCGTGGTATTCAAGCATGCCTGGCAAGCCACACAGACACACGCCTTCATGTTATGCAACTCAACCAGCAAGAGCCAGGAATCGCTTCAAGACAGCCATCACCATCAGGGAAGGCACTGCCCACCCAATGGTTGTGTGTTGGAGAGCGGATGCACTGCAGATGTCCCACCATGGCTGCCAGGTGAGGGCTACAGGGCTTCACCGCAGGCAAGTCATTTAAAGGAAGCGGTGGCAGCAAAGACCTGTGGATCCGGCATCCTCCTTGTCTCCTCTCCCACACTACACCTCTTGAAACTTGGGAGCCACAATTAAACCATTTGCCCAGCAAATGATGGGAATGACTTATGCAGATTCAAAAGGATTTCCCACCCAGAGCATTTCAAAGCATGAACAAGCTTGAGAAACTGTCACCTACCTATGCAGCGCAGAGAAACCACGTTTCCTGATGCACAGAAATCACTGCAATAAAAAACAAACACAAAAAAAACCCGAACAGGTTTTCAGACACGCAGTGCAGCAGTGGGCAAATTTCACCCTCCAGCTGCTGCTCACCCTTCCCCACTATGTGCCCTGCCCTCCCCCCACACTTCCTGCAGAGTGTTCACTGCTTCCTTTGCTCCGTCCAGCTACCCTGCCAGCACCCATCTGGCCTCCACCATTTCTTGTGTTCACCAAAACTGTCATGCAGAAAACTGCAGTCACCAGCAAAAAAGGTTTGCCAGCTTATTGAGGAGCAAAATGAAGAACAGCATGAAAAAATGTTAGGCTGTTTTACAAAGCAATTGCAGAAGAACCCAAACAAGGGTCCCATGGGAAAACTGCAGGTACAGCAGTCTACCAGTTTAGAAACTAGACAATTCAGAGTTGTTAAATGAGAATAAAAAAAAAAATATACTTTCCACAGGGAAAGATCCATCCTGCACACTGTGTACATTTGACTGAATAAAAGAGCTGTACCAGCTCCTATCAATGTGTTTCAGCTGGTAGCTGTTGTCACCGTACAGAAACTCCTGTTGATGGCCAAAGAGCCTTAGAAAAGTATCTTTGACATGGCAACCTTCTAGGTAGCATGGAGGGAACAGGATAGGAGATCTTCTCTTATAAGAAAGGAGAGGAAGGATGAAAAAGCGACAGCTGTGCTTTTAAATAGAAGTTGCTGCAATCCGATTAAAACCAAAATCTCTTTCCCTCTAACAATCTCCACTGAAAGATGTGCTTGCATCATGCTAGGGACAGAAACTACACCTCCTGCACCAGATAAAAAGACCCCTAATAAAAGGAAAAGTTTGTATTAAATGGAGATACCTGGTATACAGCTTTTTGTACAAGTCTATGTTCCCAGCACTTGTGTTCAGTTTCATGTAGCTTTTAAAGCCGACTTCAGTTGCTACTCCTCGACTGTAGTAATACGTGTCACTGCAAAACAGAAAGTCCATTATGAAACCCAGTAGTTTCAGCTTTCAAACAAGCAAAAACTGTGCCAAGCTGGAGCTTCTGACACGAACAACACTAAAACCCCACCATTTTTTTATTAAATGCCAGTGTGTAGTACAGTGCCAGAGACTCGAGTTCTTTAAACATGCATCAAGTTCCATTTCCCATCAGTTACTAGACTAAAATACCAAATTTTTAATATAATATGAATAATATTCCTGTGCAATAGGAATCCTCAGTCTCATGAAATGTCACAACAAAGAGACAGTTCTGCTGGTACGTTTGCAGAGCATAGCAGAGATTAGACTCGATAAGTCACAACAGGTACAGTCCTGTGGGACAACGACAGAGGCAGCAACCGCTGCTGCTCTGCCAGGCTTTCTAGCTGAGGACCAGCTCTGGGTAGTTGCTGCTGAGATGTCTGGCTGGAGCTGGAATTACTGGGGTCACTGCTGGGTTCAGAGACCATAACTCCAAGCACCATGACGTGTTGTGGGCACCTGCAAGTCCTGCCTGCGCGGGCAAGAAATCCACTCCGTTACTCCACGCACAAGGGAAGACAGCGTTTGCCAACTGTATCAAAGACAGGCAACATCAGGTATTTCAACTGCAGAAGAATTTAGGCTACGGCGGGGTACATGGGGAGCACATGGGTCAGCAGGCCAGGCCACGAATGTTCATGGCGATCTACCACAAGAGCACCAACGGCTTATTGTTTCAGGTGCACAATCTTAAAGACATCAAGAGGGAAACTTTAGTCTTATGTATGGCCAAAGTCTGTTGAAGGTTAGACTTACACACTGTAGCCCATGTCTTTACACGCAGTCTTCCCATAATCGTCATTCCAGTCATCTTGACAAACAGGATACCAGGATTTGCTGACTGGTGAATAAACTTGCAGGATAAAGTCTGGTCCGAAAAGTCTAACTGCCAGAAAAGGAAGAAGGAAATACAAACAAAAAAAAGGGAATCAAGAACACCACACGTGATATCACTGCTCACTCTCTACTTAAAGGTATTGTTACACACAGTATTTTCTTGTATGTATAAACTGCCATTAACTTAATGCTGTCTTCTATTCAAATTCAGAGTAGATGTCAAGTAGACAGAAATACTGCAATGACTTAATTATTTTCTGTAAGGCAATTCAAAAGGTGTACCATTTTAAAATGCAAGATAGTGTTGGTCTTTTCATTTCAGGTTTTATGCTCAAAATTCTCTTCCACTTTCCACTGCTGAGGAAGACTGCAAGAACCAATCTTTTCTTATTTTTTCTCTACAGAACCATATATTCATTAGGTACATTACTATTCTACTATTTTGATATACTGTATCTTAATCCACCAAATATCTTTCAGACAAGTACTTGTAGAGCAAGAATGTAATAAGGAGCAATTACTTGTGACATTCCATGCCCCATTATGTATTTATTTACAGAAGAATTTAATACAAAGTAGTTCAAGCAAAAGAACAGATTGAACAAGCTTCTCCCAAAACCTATTATTCAACCAAATGGAGAGGAACAGCTCTAAAACATATGCCAGAAAATGCTAACGCTGCGTGAGGCACGTGCAGAATAAAAGTTCCTGAAGAGAGAGGAAGGGCATGGCAGAAGTCTTCCAGAGTGGCACTGTCACCAGACAGAAACTCAAAACAAGACGCCACACCTTTGGAATGGATAACTCACTGGTGACATGGATAAATCACCTTCAGCTCTGCATTAAATCTTCCCTTGGCAACTTCTCAGTTAGAAGCACTGATCAGATCAGGCTTTTTTACACAAAGGAGTTATGAAATAGTTGAAAATAAGTATTGGGAGAACAAGGAATGTGAAATACGTGGGGAAAGACAAACCTGATTAAAAAACCCACCAGATCTGTGTTATCACATAAAGTTCTACTCAGAAGTCAATGGCAACTGTTCGTTCCACAGGCAACATTACATTCAGTTTTGCATAAACCCCATTTGAATTAAAAGGTAACATTTAAAAAAATGATTCTAAGTTAAGCTAGCTCAAACCCCTCAGTCGGTCCTATTTTTTTCAGCCTTTCAATCTGACTGGAAAACAGACTGGATACCTAGATACAGGCTTCAAAGCACTCAAACATCCCAAACTGTTTGACAGATGTAACTTAGGCAAGCTTTGGACAAGGCAATCTGCTCAAAAACTCTTGCAGTTGGCAGGAGGTTCCCCTCCTTGATCACCAGCACTCACCACAGCGGGTTTCATCCTCCCCGTTGGGGCAGTGGCTCACTCCATCGCACCACTGCGAGGGCGGCATGCACACTCCTGAAGATCCGCACTCGATTAAGGAGCCGAGACAACGATTCTCTACTGTGGGAGGAGAGCAACACAGCCACATCAGCTTAGCCTTGGACCTCCACCTTTAGAGGTATTCCACTTTGATAGAGCAAAACATTAGGAAGAACTCTTAGAGGGGGAGGAGACCTTGCCCGACACAACAGAAGATGCATCGCTGTGTCCTTTACATTTTGTCAGATTAAGTCACTGATGCAGCTGATTGGGTTTTGTCTGCTGCTTCTCCTGAATAAGCAGACACCATTAAGTTGTCTAAATGGAGTCAGCTTTACACTGACAAAGTCCAACACTCATAAACAAAAAAGGAGGAAGAAAGTGATCACTCCAATTACATCCTTTTGCTTTCTCTGCCGTTTAAACCAAGATTACATTCACTCTGTGTTAATCAAAGCAAGAAAACCAAAACCAAAAAAAAAACCCAAAGAACACAAAGTGTCATCTTAATAGTTTTAAATGAACTCCTTTCTCTCTTCCTTCCCTGCACAGGACATATAGGAGAGGCTCCTAAAAACACAGTGGATTGTTTTTTAATTTCCTTGGGAAGTGGCTTTCGTTGAAAGTGAAATTAAATTAGCACAAGACAAACTCCACCTAAGCCGAACAGGACTGCTCTAGCCCAGCTGCAGAGCTCAATCACTTCGGTCAGGGATGACTTCCAAGGCAAACGTATCATCTGTGTTAGGGCCAAGAGTGATGAGACAGGCTGGGCTCACGCCACCTTAACACACTTTCAGAGCAAAAGCCTCACAGAAACAAATAAGCAAACCTGAATTACTTCTGCTCCAAGAAAGATCCCGTTTTGCCAAAATAAAATGCATCCTGACTGTTGACACTCTGGCAGTTAAGGCGTACAAATTTGCTGCAGCCTCCTTCCTTCACTTCAGACTAAATGAAGTTCAAATTTGGAACAGCACTCCATTTCAGAGGAGACACGTGGCACTGACTTCCCTAATGGAACACACCACAGAATGTGTTTGCCCAGGCACAGCCACACATCAGCGATCCCCCAGCGCAAAAACCCACGCAAGAGGTCGGACTATGCCTCGCCAGCAGCTGCGGCACCGCGGTATTGTGCTGCACTGGCTTTTGCTGGATATGTTGGTGCTCTCCAGAGAAGCCACCCGAAAACACTGCTCCAGAAGAGTCAAAAAGCTGATGGTATCACTTAACATCAAAAACAGTTACCTGCTGAAAGGAAAGTGACAGCAGCACTGTTCACTGAAGAGAAAGAAACACAACACACACACAAAACTGAGCCTTTCTGAAGCAATATTAGTTCATCTCTCAGGAGATGAGTTAACAAAAGTCTTTCCTGTCCTTACGAGGTAAGGAAATAAGAATGTATATGTTTAATAAATCTTTTCTTTCTGAAAACAACAACAAAAAATCTTACCAAAATACCAGATGAAGAAAGCAGCGATTGCACAACAAATGACGATTATAATGGATAATATAACAATTATGATTTTCTTTACACCTGAAATGAAAGCAAGGACAAAAAAGAAAAATTAGTTTCCAAATAAGGTGATTTCCAGCGCTGGCATTATCTATTTCCTTAATGTTAAAACCAGACATTTCTTGCCAGACAGATTTTTCTCCATTTTACCACCTTTCCTCCATATCGCCCAGGTTCCTGTAGAGTTGAATCAGCACCAAGCCAGGTATTACTTCTTCATCCACGGGGACATGGCTCCTTCAATACAGGAGTCAGAGGGGAAGATTCCTTTTGTTATCTGAAGTCTAAAATTGGAAGAAATCCTGACAAAACTTACTTGATGTACATGTTCTCCCGGACGAACGTGCTACTGGCCTAGTTGACTGATGCGTAGCAACCCTTGGGGTATAGCTTGGCACCGATGGAGCATTTGTTGAGAAGTACGGCGGGTACGGGTTAGCACCTGGCTGCCTGGCAGCGTAGATGTTCTCTGGCTGAAAGCCATGGTTTTCATAGTATGGCGATGGATGCTAAACGACAGGAGCGAAATGAAAAAATATGAGGCAAGAATGAAATTGGGACAAAAAAACGCTTCAGATGCCATATTCAGAACCCAACTGAGCAAAATTCACCATGCAGGCGTACACACAGTAGTGACTCCTGTGTACACCCGGAGTGCATAATAGGTAACCAAAAGAGTGCGGGGCTGTATAGTGTGTAGTGCAGATAGCGGGGTATATGAGGAGACCCGCTTTCTAATCCAAAGTAACTCAACTTAAAAAGGATTCTTGAGCCCAGCCCTCCAGCTGGCTGCACAAACCATCATGCTGGAGCATCTGACAGGGCAGAAATAAGCAGCAAGAAAGAAATACTGACAAGTAAGAGCCTTTGTGTACTTAACTGTCCAGGTCTAGGATAAATGCACTGGCCTACAACAGGTTATGGAATATTTATTCTGGAAGAGCTTTAAGAGCCAGTGAGAAGACGTTCCAATCTATCCCTCCAAAATAAGCTTTAAAGCATAAATCTCTCACAGGAATATCTGTGCACTTGCAATGCTAGTTAACTCAAGCCTCTTCCACCTGCCTCATGCTACCTCTTTCCCTTTTGTCAGAAAAGAAAACACAGAAAATATATGCATCCACGTTTTAAAAGAGTTGCTAACCACTACATAACTCAATGGGCTGCCACTCATAAAGAAATAAACCCCCATTTAAAAGGAAAAAAACAAATAAAATCAGAGAGGAATATTTTGACTATTTTGTTTACTTACTACAGCAGAGGTCATCTTTCCCTTGTTAGCAGTACCAAATTAATTCAAGTCTTTGGAAGAAAAGCGTGAACCTACATATAAAAAAAGCCAACAGACAACAATCACAACCAGAAGCTTTGTCCACCTCTCCTGTCGGTTTTTCCTTTGGAAAAACTCCAAATCTGGAGGGGAAAAAAAAGAAAATACGGAAGTATTTCAAGAGAGAGGGTACAAATTAAGGTGCAGCATGAAATCGGATCTCAATCGCCTCTCAATACAACCTTGAGGATTATACAGTGGCAACTATTCATTAACACGAGCGCCACACAAACCGAGAAGATTAAGTTAGTGCTCACTCTCGCTGACAGAATGAGAGTTAAAGAATATCCTGGCAACAACCCACTCGGTGTCAGTACCAAGTTCAGGTCCTCGGGCCTCTCTCAACACTTACTCATGTATCGCTCTGAGGTTTATGACACAGAAACGAGAACATGAACAAAGTATCAAGAAATGCAAATTCATCTGACTCATTCGGTAACGCCACAGCTAGCAGCCACACAAGCCACATCTTTTTCACTCCTGCGTGGCAAACAAATGTTTCCTTGGTAGTGTAGTGCAGCCACCACATCAAAAACGGGGAGAGAAGCATGACAGGGAAACAATATGCCGGAGCAGTATGAAGCTTTTTTTCAAATAGAGTAAGAGAGAGGAGCTACATCCAGTGTTTCAAGCATACAGCAGTTTATTTTAAAGTTAAACATTAACATTAAGTAAAACCACAGATTAGCAAAGGCAGAAGAAACACAACTTGTTTGCTGATGTAGTTCTAACATAGGCAGTTGTACACCTCCATGAACAATCATTTTAATAAATAATTTAATTCATCGAGCCCTCTCATAATGTTACTCTACATGAAAAAACAAAAGCCAAGGAAGTACCTCAGTCATGCACTGAGAAATCATGTTCTCCGGCTTTCAGAGTAGTACTCTCCACACAGGCACATTGGCACGACCCCATTGAAAGCCAGGACCATAAAGAGCTGTTGCATTGAGAAACAGTATAATTCAGCCTGAGGTTTAAGGTTTATCTTTTGGAACCTGTAACTAGGTGTCACCTCACCGAAAACTGAACTGCAAATGTCTTTGAAGCAGATTTCAACAGCAGCTTAGCACCTCAAGCGTGCCAATACTTGATGACACTTTAGGAAGACTAATTCTGGTGTTTGCCTATTAGCCCTAGCAAAAAAAAAAAAAAAAAATATATATATACACATGATAATGCACTGCTAAACTCTGTATCTGTATCATAAACAAGGGAAAAAACCAAGTCTTTCTCCTACTTACAGTAAGTCCATCAGATCGGTGACTAAGGCTTCAGGACTTCTGCTTTATGTCGCATCCATTCTTACTCAGGCTCTTCATAGCAGAGCTGGGATGCACAGTTTTGCCCAGGCTGAGAGGACAAGTATCGAGCCAC
Organism: Zapornia atra; assembly: GCA_013400835.1. Classification (NCBI taxonomy): domain Eukaryota; kingdom Metazoa; phylum Chordata; class Aves; order Gruiformes; family Rallidae; genus Zapornia; species Zapornia atra. The sequence goes on along the minus strand of VZTU01027235.1, from coordinate 165,827 downwards.
AGGAAGGCAATTTTGTTCCTTGTTCCCTGAAAAGGGTGTGTGTGGGGGAAGTATTAGGAAGTTTAGTGATAGCAAAGGGAAGAAAACACCAGGTGATTCTGAGGTAAGCCAATAGGTATGGCAACCAAAGAAAAACACAAATATTTTTTTACATTACAATTTGAAAGGCTTTGCAAATTGGAATACAACAGTCTTCCATTCCTGTTTGTTTTAAATGAACTGAGGGGAAAAAAGACCTCTGTTGCTTAACTGGCTTTCAATCACCACTCCCAATTATTTCTTTTTTAATCTATTTTCCTTCAAGCTTCTGATTAACAACAGTTTTTCTATTTTCACACCACAAAATGCAGGGAAGTCGTAGGTATATACAGATTTCCATGGTCTCACACATCTACACATTTGCCAGTGTGTTCAAAACAGAGTATCCTAAAACCGCAAGGCTCCCACTAGTTTGCAGGTATTTAAGTCAAAAAATCAATGGGTAGCATCCAACAGTGATATAACACAGTTTTCTTAAAGACGCCTCGCTGACACGCTTTAAAACGCTTTACAAATACACCAAGGGTACTGCAGCAACTTCAGAGATAAGGAAGCTGGGTCACGGAGAAACAAACTGACCTGTCAAACACTCCCCATCCCAACAACTATAGAGCTAGAAGAGACTGGTCATCTTATCTCAGTCCAACACTTTGGCCTCTAACTCACCTCACACATCAGACAGATTTAAATAGATCCCCCACAGAAGTATCCTAAACCCACACTGGCGCAAAGGTGTTTAGTAGGAACGCACAACTATACTTCCCCCCTCTTCCCGTCATTTCTCTTGACACCTGCCAAGCTATAATGGCACTTTACTGGGTACATCTTAAGAAATAAACCTCAAGAGCCTTTTAAAGCAAGCTGGTGGACTTAAAATGTACAGGGATCCCCAAGGAAGGAAACATGAATGGAACCCACTACCCACAGTAGGCTTGAAGGAAACAGAGACAGAGCCAGGAGGTGGAGCCATGGAGGTGGAGACTTGCAGGTCAGCTTGCTAACACCCTCTGGCTTGGGGAAAAGTATACCCAAGCAAAGAAAAGGACCCATCTATCATATCCAGCCAAGCCCTTGAATTTCAAAAATTTCAGATCACTCCAGTGTGGAGCAGAACCAGAATTTGGACTTCCAGCAACACAGAAGATCCAAAATCTAGGGGTTTTCTTCCTCTATTCTGAAAGTGCAGAAATAATGCTGTTTCTAATGATGGGCAATAACACGAGTAATGAACATATAGTCATCCCTGACACAATATACTGATGAATCCAGTGAAATGTGCTGCCTCACAGCTCACAAGTATTTCTTAAAATATCTTAGCTTCTCCTTACATATGCCTTAGGAGTGCTATAATTACAGTTCTGTCATGGGTCATTACAAAAAAAATTTTCCCCAATGAAAATGGCCAGAAGTAAAACAACTAAAAATTTGAAATACTCCAAGCACTCAAACCAAATTAAATCCAACGTCTTTTTTTTTTAGTTTTGCTATGGATTTCTGCAAACCAATTATTTATATTTAAGCAAAAGTTACAATAGAGTTGGTCTCTGCTTCATTCGATAACATACTACATTGAATATGGACTTCCTAGACTATCAGTCCGCCAAAGGCTTGTCCTACTCCCTGCCACAGTGACAACCACTCTTTCTCTCTGACAGGAAAAGCACCAAGCAGAGAGACACACTGCTCAGCTGCCAGTGGTCCTCACCTCCACATCCTCCTAAGCCCCTCACCTCTCATCTAGCTGCTCCTGTGAAGGTGTGCTTCCACTTTTACCTCCTTACAGCAGCTCTTTTATGTTACATGTGCCCTTTGCTAGCCAAGGAGCCAACACCCCCAAAAAACAATAGAAAGAACAAAAGGCAAAGAGACCCTTAAATTTTAACAACAATTTTGTTAATGAAACCAGAGTCACTGGTTTTACCCTAGATCTTTATCAAGAAATAATAATGGCACTTCCTAATCACATGCACACCATGGTGCAATTATTAATTAAAAGCAGTACCATGCCTTGGAGACATGGAGATCCACAAGTACTGCAAGCATTTATTTAGCAATAACTGTATGTTGTTTCCATGCCTAGATGCCTGATAGGCTGGAATAGTTACCTCCAGATATCCCAATAGGACATCATGAATTCAATTTGGCCAGTGAAGCCAGAGTTATATCAACAACAGTATGTTTCAACGTTACATCACCCCTCAATACATGTTTTGTGTTATTTCCTGGAATGGAATCATCATCAGCTGTTTGCTAAACTCTATGGTAGGTATCAACAATTGAAAAAGCAACCAGTGAAAAAAGCAGGCTGTGTTCTTCAGTTAGACGTACGTAAAAGCCACCACATGCAAACAAGGAAGAAGGGAGAAGTTAGAACAGTTAAAAGCCAAGTACATAAAGTTGAGTTCAGCTTCTAAAAGGAGGAAGCATGAAAGCATCCAAACACTCTACGTGAGCACTGCCCAACGCTAACACAGCGTTGCATCCAACAAATCAGCAGTTCCCTTTACCCAGACTAAGAAATACAGCACAGGCAAATGGACACACAGCAAAACACATTAAGACAGCAAAGGAGTCATTTCAGCAAAAAGCTCAACCGTATAAAAGACCAAGTCAGAAAAATGATGGCTTCTGCTATTGATGCTAGAAAGGAAGCATGCCTTCATTTCTTTTCTATTCCCAACCATTTTATGACAACCTAAAGCTTTGAGTAGCGTAACCTTAAACACAGTATAACCATGATATGAAGGTGGGGAAGAAAGAGAGGAGGGGAAATTAAAAGAAGAGAAAAAAAAACCAAGCAAAGCAAAGAGGTCATCACAGATTCACTTGCACAATCTTTTAACACACTGGATTATTCTTTCCTCTGCTACCTGGACAAGAGAAAAGAAGCATGGTCAAGATTCCTGTTTATCAGGCAGCACTAATAATTATCATGACTTACTAATGAAATCTAAATATATACATATATATCTCCAATTACACGTGAAAAAGGAAAGTAATTGGGTAAGAACTTTCATCTAATCTCACCACCAAGATTTACTTCTTCATGAAGTGTTACTGAATCTTTTTACCGCAATGATTTAAAAAAATGAATGTAACTAACTCCACAAAGTAAGATTTACCCTCTGTAAGAGGTCCAAAAATCATCAAAATTGGGTTCTTCCAATGTCCTGACCTTTCAGTTAACCCCTTTGAATAGGGTAAGATCTACTCCATGCGCCTATGAAGTAACATATATCTTGCAGACAACTGTACAAGACTATATAAATATTTATATGAAAGGTTACCACCAATAGAGCGTCAGAATTCTTAGCTCTCCTAAGAAATAGCTTTGAAGTTATTCTAGAATAACTCCTAAATTATCATTAAACTGTAGCTCTACTTATGAACAGGTATCCAAAAAAGTGCACCTTCATAAGCACCACCAACAACTCTAATAAAGTCCATAGCAGTATTCACAAGGCCAGCAAACCCAGATGAATACTCCTTCTATGTGCAAGAAAAGGGCATTAATAAGCTGAGTGTAGCAGTCTCATTTTAAACAGTTGTAGGAAGTTGCAGTCATACTGTGAATATTCATCTATTTGTCTTCTTTGAAAACAAATGTTACCATGAAATTCAGTCTACCACAAGTATGTCACCTGCCTTTCTTAGGAATGGTGGGGTGGGAAAAGAAGCTGTAAAGCTGTTGCCTGGTGAAATGGAGGATGAAGGGCAAAAGACACTACAAAAAAAACCCAACAAAACCAACCCAAAAAGTCCAAGGCAGCAGCCATTTCTGAAACAGAAAGGTCCAAAAGCCCAGAACCACCACATTTGCTGGTGTGGTAGGCAACAGAACTGTTAGTTGGGCAACAGCTGGGAAGACAACTATTGCACACAGCACCCACCAAACCATGCCCCCATGGTACATATCACAGTGTTGCTAGAAGATGCAGCAACAGCCAGCCTGGCATCTGGATGCCTCCCCCCTACACTGCATTGCTGCTTCTCCCTCTGCCCTTCTCCTTCCATGGCAGGAGCAAATAACCTCACCTTCTGGCAGGAAAATTCAGGTCTCCATCTACAGCACTGAAGGTCTCTGCCTGGTTCTGGTTCCATGGCAGGAAAAAAAGCTCTCAAGAGTATTTTTCTACCATACTCCAGCTGCAAATTAATACTGTGGGAATATAATACTGGTAAGTACCCACACTGCCAAATAAAGAAACCCAGCAATGTTAATGAATCAGACCTATTTCGATATTTGTCCAGGTATGCAAACTACAGATCACATGGAGCTGTAAACCACTTCCAAGGGACTTGTGGCAGGCAAGAAGGAAAAGCAAGGCTGCTGGCAAGAGGCTTGAATCCACTCCTCAGGGAGGCTTGCATTGGCAGAGGCAGGTTTAGGGATCAGAGACGTGGGAGAAGTACTGATGTAGTAGCTCGGACACAGCTGAGCTGCTGTCGTGGTACTGGAACTGCTCAGCATGAACCGACCTTTGATTGGCACAGGCTGCACATACAGGGGGAAGAACCCATTTCTCCAGGAGCAGCAACTCCAGGACAAATATTTTGTTGAGCATCTTAGAATACTGTTTTGATTTGTTTTTCCATCGACGCCCCAGAATACAGTTTCAACATATTTCCATTTCCAGGCTGGGCTACCACGATAGATTTGCTCTGGACTGACTTTCCTATGTACCAGGGTAAATTTTTTAAGTTTAAGAATTTAAGTAAAATGGAAAAGGATGTAGCAAGTCCTACTTTTGGCATCAACTGTTCACTTATTCCACCTGTCTTTTGGCTTTACATTTACATTAATACCCATAGGTAATACCCACAACAGCAGTCATTTCCCGTTTTCATTGATGTACACACAGGACATCCACCTCTTCTGCCCCAGCACTGCCAGAGCGATGCAAGTCATCTTTCAGAGGTGAAACTGCTGCTTCCTTTGGCCTTTCCTAAAGCACTAGAGGCTTTAGTGTCACTTTACGAAGAGCAAACATTGATACTTAGGACAAAGACAGGATGGGTGAACGGGCTCTTACATTCACTGACACCCCCAGAAGCCTAAGGGGAAGTTAGAGCTCCGATCATAGATAAAGCCACCTGAGGGGAGGTGAGGAAGGGGGCCGATTTCAGCATTCAGAGCTTTGGGCCGCAAGTTTCAATCATGCAGCTCCTGGGAAAAAGCACCTACCAACAAAGCTACTCTTCCAAAACTACTTGAGAAGTTGCAGACAGAAATGAGGACCTCTGCGAGAAGCCAGAGCAGCGGTGACATTTGACATTGGTACACAACGAGGACACCTCAGGACAAGATGCCGTTCGACTTCATTCTCTGTACGAGCTACTAACTCACTCCGTGGTCTTGAAAAACCTGCTTGATCTCACGGGGCCTCATCTCCCTCCATCACAGCGGCAAGAAATGGACAAACACCCCCCCAAGCCCCCGAGCAGTGCCGGGCGGGACGGGCACTGGCGTGCGCAGGGAGCTCCGCACCTCGGCGGATCGCCTTGTTCGCTTCACAAGACCCATCCGCCTTCCCCGCGCTGCTTTAGCCATCGGGCCGCGGGGAAGCTCAGGTGTTTCGTGGTCCACCTACTAGCAGAGAGACCGGCCGCGGGAAGGGGCGATCTTACGCGCCCCCTCGATTTTATCAGCCGGCGCCTCCGCTTCTCGTTCGCAGGAAACGCCGACACGGTCCCCGCTGTCCACGGCACCGCGCCGAAGCCCCGGCGGGGCCCTGCCCGCTTTGCCCCCGAGGAACGGGGATTTTCAGATACTTCCCGGGACCGTGTTCCCCCCTGCCCCACAGCAAAGCAAAAGTTCCTTAATTAAAAGCCGAAAAGCCGCAGGAGCAGCTCGGAGAGACTGGGACGGGGCCTCCCGGGCAGCGGCGTCCCCCGTCCCGCGGGACCGCCCGGCCCCGGGGGTGGCTCCTCCCGCCTCAGCCAAGAGCCCGTGCGGGGCGAAGGGGCAGCGGGGAGCGCTGCGCTTACCTGGGGCTACCCCCGTCGGAGCGGAGTCGGGATGAGACGGGACGCGGCGGAGCGAGCCGGGAGCTGCCGCTGCGGCTGGGGAGGAGTTAGGAGGCGGGGGGGAAGCGGCGGGGAAGGGGCAGGTGCCGCCAGGTGGATGCGTTGCCCGGCCCCTTCCTCCAGCCGCCGCCGGGGAGGAGGGCGCTGCCCGCAACCCGCCCCGCTCACCCCGCCGCCCGGGGAGACGCCGCAGGTCTGGGACGGGGACGGCCCCCAACAGCCCTCCGGGGGCGGCTGCTGCGCTGTGCTGCTGCGCTGTACTGCTGCCGGCGAGAGGTACGGGCAGCCCTTCCTGCTCGGTGAGGGGCGGCAAGTCGCCCCCAACCAGACCACACTGCTGCTCCCCTCCCCCAGCCCTCTTCCTCCTTCTCCCACGGACGTTTGCAAAACAAAGAGGCCGGAGGGAATCTGAGAGAGCCCCGGGAAGGGCCCGCAGCCCCCCGGGCCGCGACATCCCGAGGGGCGCGGCGGCGGCGGTGCCGCTTCCCGGTGTAAGGCTCACCCGGGGGCCGGGATGTCGTGACCCCTCCAGACAGACCTGTCCTAGGCTTTGCTTATGGTTCCCTAGCCTCAGTGAGCCCTGGTGAGGGGCCCGGGCCTTTTTTTTTTTAACTTAAACATCAGTCGTTATTAGTCCGAGTTTGAGGGTGTCGTATGTGCCGAGAAGCCACCACGCTTCCCTGGGCCGGGCCGGGCAGGGCAGAAGCTGATAAAGATTGCTCATAAAATACCCAGCCCGGGGAAATTACTTCCTCTTTCTTTGGCTTTTTTAGAGCCACTTAGTAAAAGGGTGCTCTGGAAAACCACCGTGGTCTCAATTGTTGTGTTACATAACGCTCTGGTGATTCGGGGTAACCCTCCCGCAAAGCAGATCTACAAACAGGTGAGGTTTTTCTCTGCCAAAGCTGACCTCTGCTGAAGGGGAAAAAAAAATCCACTTACATCCCAAAACCTCAAAGTACAGCTGGAAAATTGCAGAGAAGTTTGAAGAAATTCCACTCCCTTTTAATAACAGCTCCTAAGTAGCTGCAGTATTGCTGCAATGCTGCGCCTAACATCTCTGAACCAAGACTACAGATAAGGCAAAGTACACAAGTTTGGCATGATAAGTGTTTGGCGTTTGGTTACGCTTTCAAATGCATATCAAGGAATTACATCGAGTGCCTCCAGAAGCCAAGACCATATCGTCAGTTCCTTCAGTACTCTTCCAGCTCTATGTGTTTATTCAAAGAGAACTAGGTATCTTCAGACCCATTAGTACAAAAACATATGGAGCAGTGGCTGAAACATCTTGAAACTTTACCTTTGGCTTTCCAGCTGAACCTTTTCGTTAGGCTACTGCTCTCCCAAAAGGAATCAGTGAGATTCAGTCGTTTTCTAGCATGGAGTCAGTTGCAGGAATTGGATCTCAAATTTCACCTTATCTAAAATGTAAGATAGTTCCGAGTCACAACCAAAACGTGCTGCATTGTCACCTAGGGGTCTCCAGAAGTGTCCATCTGTGTGGCATGTCCCTGTATTTAATATAGACCTACTCTGTAAGTGGCCTTCGTAGCTTAGAGATATTTTAGGTGTGAAGCAGAATATCTGGTTGTAATGTTTCCCTGTTAAGTCTTCTTGCCAAGATGGGGGAAAATGGCCCTGGAAATTGTCACTTGGCTTCATGGCCACAAGGAGAGACGCCCACATGACAATCAAGGAGAGATCCCTCAAGATCTATTCTGCTCTGCAGAAGATTCTCACAATTTCTTTGCTTTGGAAATCAATTCACTTTTTTTTTCTTTGAAAGCCATTTGGAGGGGATGTACTCTTGCACTGGTGATGTTTAGTTCCCCTCTCAAGACAGAGCTCACTTAGTTATTCGGATGCTTAACAGTTTGTTTCTAAAGGTATTTCTTTTGAGCTCAAGAATATCACAGGTCTCACTTTGGATTTGTCCAAATGTCTTGCACAATGGCTACAGATGAGGAGAAAGGGAGATGTAAAATACATCTTTGTAAGTTGATGTTGTGTGTATGTAGTGATTTATAAGGTATTACATCAGTTCAGGTGTAATAAACAAAACCGGGCAGAAGGACACGGAACAGGTAGCGGTGAGCTCCTCTCCCTGAGAAGCTTCAAACTCTTAAGGAGTTGCTTTTTACCCTGCGAAACAATTCCAGACATGCCGCGGGGGAAATCACAGTGCAGCTCCATGAAAACGAATGGCTCTCTGCTTACTTACGGATCTGAGGACCTGGGCAGAAGCCAGCAGCTCGTTGATTACTCCTGTTAACACCTTTTCTTCTCAGAGGAGGCGGAGAAGAAATGTGCATTCCCTCTCTCTTTTCCCCCAATTCTTCCCTCCCCTGCTTCAGGCTGGTATGTGGCTCACTAAAGGGTTGGCCTTTCAGATCTCGAGCCTGACAAAAGCTTTTTGATGGGCTGTGGGGGTTTTGTGGGTTGGGTTTTTTTTTTTTTTTGTTGGGTTTTTTTTCCCTCCTTTTAAACTGGGTTAATATTCCCCAAGGTTAACTCAGCTTACTAAGAAAGGTCAAAGGAGCGGGAGAGCTGGAGCACCAGAGGTGAGGAGCGGGACACTGCCTCCTCTTGGCAGCAGAAGCTGTCGGGTCTGTTCAGTTAGTCGGGGACAAGCTCACAGCGCTGTAATCTCTTCCAGAATCGATACATACGTATCGTTCTGCTTTAATTATGCACCCTGGCTCTGGCAGAGCAGAAGGCTGAGTAGTCATTTTATTAACGGCTTATAAGCTACCTTTCAAAGAGAGATGGGGACAGTGCTTGTTTTTTCCAGAGTGGCTGCATGCTGCTCCTCTGCCAGAGAGGGATTTTGCGCTTGCCAAGGAGCCCGGAGCCCGGACATTCCAGGTGTCTGTGAGCTTTAACACAACCCGGCCTGACGGGGCTCAACTCCGCGCTCACTCCCATCACCTTTCTCTAACCCAAACGCTAATAGCTTAAGTGTCCCGTGAACCATTTCCTCCTCCGTAGTTATGCATGTGCAGGGCAGGGGGAGGATGTTTGGGTGTTTTCTTGTGTTTTTCCAGGCATACAAGCAAACGTTTCTATAGGCCAGTGCTAAGCATCTGAACTTCACCGTGTAAGATAAAGTGTATCTGGCATCACTTGCACCATGTCCTACCACACAGTGCTTTTGGCTTCCTGACACCTCCTGTACCCTGCTCTTTAAAGGACTTCTGCCCACCCACAAATCATAACTCATCTTGTTTCCCCCTCACGTTATCACCTCCATTCATTTCCTACTCTGTTAATTCTCCACAAGCCACTTGCCCCATTGACTTCTGAAGATTTGACAGCGTTTCCAGTGTCTCACCGAAACCCCAGGGGACTGGGAGATAAGGTCTCTCTAAAGCCAATCTGCAGAAGACTTACTCAGAGCACCATGTCAGGATGAGTTTGCGTTTGCCACTTTGGGACTAACTTTTATCTCAGCAATAGAATTTGTTGAAGCCCACAACTTGGGGGGGAGGGGGGGGAGGGAGGGGAAGACGACGACGCGACACACGGACACACACCAAACCAAACCCCCAAAACAACAACCAAACAACAAAACCCACACACACATCCCCCAACCAACCAACCTACCTCCCCCCCCACCCCATTCAGATGAGGAAGCGGCTCGCCCAACTCAAGGGCAGCTTTAAGCACCAGGTATCTCGTTACGCCCTGCTGTGGTGGAGCCTTCTCTGCATCTTTTTATCGCCACCACGGGAGCGAGAGAGCTCCGTGACTGACGCTTTACGATGCACGCTGCAGTTACGCACTCACCCATAAATAACGACATCAAACCTGGGAACTTAATTAGTGATTTAATAACTGAGCTTAAACTAAATGTATGTTGACTTTGGAAGCACATTTGCATCTGCTGCTGTTACCGAGAATACACGCGCATTAATGTACCTGCTGCAGGTGTATCTGAAACTCGAAATAAATGGGCAGACGCCTCAAAAAATCATCTTTTTCTTTCCTCTTCCTTATCCCCCCCCCCGCCCCCCATTCCCCAAATCTGTGAAACAGCAGGTAGCCCTTTGTTGGGCTATTAACTAAATATGCTGAAAAAACACAACTCCTTAAACCAATTATCCAGTTATCTGGGAACTGGGAGAGAGTCTCAGGGACCCGCAGATGAGAAAGGTGTGTGGCCGTGAACATTCTCACTTATTTCTCAGCCTTTCGGCAACTTTTTTTTAAAAGTTCCAAGCCCTACACAGAGGAAAGGCAAAAGAATTGCCCTGATTCCTCTTGGTTCTCAGTTGGGTGGGGTTTATTCTTTTTTTTTTTCTTTTCCAGTTTAGCTTTCTGGTGTAGAGAAAAAACCTCAGAGTTATTAAATTCTTTGCTCTCTCCCACAGGGAATGAACTGTCCGGAATTATAAGTGACTTTAATTTACCTTTAGGTGTTGTTTCACCTAATTGAAATATTGTTTCAATGGGTTTCTTGTCTGTTATTGTAAAACATGAGAGAATAAAAATCAAAATGTTGCTCTTTGTTGCATTTCTCTGTCTGTACCATGTAAATACAGCTGCATTTTCCTACATCAGAATAGAATTTGACCTACAAATTTTACCTGTTTTCTACATTAAAATACTGCTAGTCTTGTGCCACAGAAATTGAATGACAATTTAAATTTATTGTACATTTTTTTCCTAATACTTGGGACATATTTTTTTTTTTTGTCTTCCCACCGATCTGGTTGTTAGCTTTGCCCTGCACTTTTACACAAAGCAGCCATAAATCCAAACTACTCAGGTAGTTAAACCAGGTTTATGGTTACCCTTGTGCCAGAGAACAGGCTTGGAGCAACTACGATGGGTCAGTGACTATGGGTTCTGATGCAGACTGAGCTCACTCTTCCTATAAAAAGAAATTACATAAATACATTTTAAAATATTTTATGTTATATGCCTTTGCAAAAAAGGAGATTACTCAATTCTTAAGCAGTTGGTTGTAAACAATTAGTGGCAGAACTGCATTTCAGTAGAAATTAAAATAAAATGTATTTACTTTTGCTGACACATACAGAAAAATACTGATTGGGAAAAAGAAAAGAAACAAACCACAATAAATCTTAAATCAAGATGATTTGGTTTTTTCCCAATTAGAAACCAAAAGTGATATTTTAGATTCAAATGTAATTTGGACAAAATTAACATTGATTTAGCAGAGCCAGATCTTCTTAACTGATCGCTTAATTATAATTTGTTTTTAAAACATTCAGTGCTACTCCTGACATCTTAGATCAAGAAATAACTTATTTCTTATAAATCCGGGAAGACAAACAATTTTTATTTCTTTGGAAATAATTTTATGCAGCAGAAGTAAAAAAAAAAGTCTTTAAAAAAAAGACCTTTTGAACAGCAGAATTTTCTGAATACCTGCATGAGATAACCACAGATAAATTGTATCGGAAAAGAATTGCCTTTTGTTTGTCTGAATGATGAAGAGTTAGGGTTTTTCTTTTTCCTCTCAATCCTAGTTCAGCTCCAGATTTGCTGTGTATCTTTGGGGAACTAGTTTCTATCCACCTCCATTTCCTGCTCTGTAAAAGGGAATTAATGGTATACATTATCAGGTGGACTATAGCTATATTCGCCTTTAGCCAAATATTTGTTAAAGGACTTGTTGATTAACCTGTTATAAAAGGGTAACAACAAAATGGTCCTCTTTATATTTACCTGCAGCTAGGCGAGCTTTTATGGTCTGTTCCTGCAGCGGGTAAAAGTACTTGATTTTATCAACAATTGGGCATTGTTTTAATGCCGTGATAAACTCTGCAGATGAGGTCAGAAAACCGTAAATCACTGATTGGTCACAAACCAAATACCAATCCTGTTCCCTGGGTCAGACATGCTGCAAGTAAGTGAAAATGCAGTGTAGTTTCACCTGGGTGTATTCTTCAGCAAGACAGCAAATAATTTAGGGGAAAAATTAATAATTTCAGTTATGAGAAAGTGCTGCAAATGCCAGATTTCAATTTCTGTTACTGTGCTTCTGAACAAATACTGCTGGTGAGGGGACTCCTGTGGTCCCTCCACATTCAGGGAACTCTGCTTTCCACTGAAGCCGGCGGATGCTTTTTCAACAGCTTCTCACAGGACAACTTTATGGTTGTGAGTAAAGCAAGATTGTATAGTTTGACTCCTATATGTTCGATTTTTTATTTATTTATTAAAAATTATTTCGAATGAAGCCCCATTTTCAATATGAATATATTTTGGAGTGGATAAAAATGGTGATTTCTGAAATTATTTCTGAATCACAATTAGCACAATTCCATGTATCTCAGTATAAAAATTATTAACCTGTAGTAGAGCATGACACACTCAGCACTCTTAGAGCTTGTCATATTTTCCTCTTTGATGACTAAGGTATGTTTACTTTTTTTCATCTTACTTCATTGTTCTTAATTTAGGTCATGCTCTCTTCATTGGCTTCTTTTTGGTTCAGTGGCTATATTAATTCCTTAAGAACAAGCTTTGTTTGCATGCCTGCTGCCTGTGCAAAGAAGTCTTGTGTTTGATGGCGCAAACAAAGCCAAGTCAACATCCTATCTTTAGAGAAGGCAGCAGAAGAAAACGGATCCTTCCTTTCAGGTGAATAAGGAGAACTGCAGCATTATTATTTACATCTAAGAGGTGAGAGACCACTGCTTTAATTCCACTTTTACTTAATTGCCAACACCTGGTCATTAAGCAAGAGGATTTTTGAACAGGAAATCCTTAAGCCAGTTTACCTGCTTGCTTACCAAACTTTTTCATACTAGTTCCCTATCACCTTTAGGATCAAATCCCAGCCACACTGAAACATGCCAGAGTTTTCTTCCTATGAAGCTAAACGAAAGTAGCTTGCAGTCTTTGTTTTCTCTGGGATTGATTTGACATAGGTCATCAAACTCTTGCACAATCCCCCGGTGAGTAATTTTCAGAAGGTGATTTGAACCCATCCTGAGGAAGGAGTACAAGCTGGTTAATACAAGTTTTTGCTGGTGATGGACCTCTTTTCCTGAAGACCTCAGTGGTAACAAGAGCAACTGTTGTCATAAAATGAATACCAGCTAGGGCTGGCACTTTCAATGATGTTTTGCTTAAAGCTGTCCAAAGTTTTAACTGCACAATGAAAAACACTTACTTGGGCAATATTGCACATACGCTACAGAACATGGCCCTGGGAAATGAGTGTTTCCCTAAGTATCCAAAGATGACAAAGTCTATCCTTTTTGTCTTAAAACTGCGCCACTATTCCTAATTATGACATTTGACGAGTGGGGCTTAGAGATTTGCTTTGCAGACATTATCTTGCTGTTTGCCTGCACAGGTTTTGAATAAAAAAAAAAAAAACAAAACCCAAACACAATAGATAGCATAGATGTAAATCAGGTAACAGAATATGAGCTGAGAGTTAATTTTATTAGCTGGGTTGTAATTGCTTTGGAGGAGTTGTATTTCCATTTCCCATTTTATTAAAGCCTATTTCTACAAGATCATCCTCCCTTGTTGAGATTTTGTGGGAGGTACATTATAAATATCTAATGGTAAAATTTTTTTGTAATTTTAATTTATTTTGCCTCTTTATTAAGGGCTCTGGTTTTGTTTTATTTTAACCTGCATCTATATACATGTTGCAACTGTTCATACTACCTTTACAAATTAAAAGATTACCCTCATTTCTCTCTTTTCTGTTGTTGCACCTTCCAGACAAGCAATCGTCTGCCCCATTTCCAGTGAACTTAGTTCTGCTGAGCTGCTCTCCAGCCTGATAAAGAGGATTGTCACACCTTTGAACACAGAGGGAATGCTGCAAGGCGCCTATTGTATGAAAACAAGGAGCTAACCTTTTATTAAACTGTCTGTGCTGAAGTGGGGGGGAGAGAGAGAGAGTTATAACTTCAGGTTGCTGCTCGGGAGTGAGCGAGTTCTTCAGAAGTGATGCAAGAGCTCCGTGCTTTTGTGTCTGGCTGCTTCCTGAGCTCTTCAGTCTTGTTCCTCCGGTGACTGGTTTATGAGAGAGTGCGAAAGCAGAAGCAGAGAGGGTCAACTGGTGAACACATGAAGATTCAGACCTCAGAAACTCATTCAAAGGGTGGTGGGCTAGACAGCCTGGTAATGTCTCAAGAAGCAGCAGGAACAGACAAGGTGGACATCTAACCACATGTCATAGATGTTGGCAACACTCGGGTGGGCTAGATGAAGCCCACCCCTATAGTGGTGTTTTGTTTCTGGTTTGTTTTCCTTTTTTGGCGGAGGGGGAGCGTGTTTTGGTTTTGGATTTTTTTCCTATGGTTTATAAATACAAAAGAATCATCTTAAAATTATAAAGTTATTCTGCTCTTGTTCATGTGTCTTGATACAAGTCAGATTTGGTAGAAAATCTTAGTCAATGCACATATTTTGACATTGGACTGCACTTAAAACAAGAACTGTGGGATTCCACCCAGAAAACATGATTTTCCTGGTATCCTTGCAGAGATTAGAGTTGAGACCCAGAGAGGAATTTACCCTGTAAGTGTTGGGAGCTGTTGGATTACCTTAAGGCAAAGAATCCACAAAATACTCAGATCTTTAGCAGCCCATTGTATGCCTGAGAACCTCAGAATGGCAGGTATGGAGGCAGGGATTCAGGAGAGTCCCCTTCCTTCAGCAAGACACCACTCCACAGCCAATCTGAGAAGACTTGGATTTTTTGTCTTAAATATGCTAAAGATAACAAAGTAGCCCAGATGTCCATTAGTAATTTTATTCATCACAAACTGATTGACAAACATTCAGAGTTAATCACTTATAAATAGACTTCAAGGAAGCTGCGGGGCCTTCTCCATCTTGTGCACCCGGAATAGCTCAGTCCTCTGTATTTTGAATGCAACCCATCTGTACTAATCCAAAAATTGTAGCACTGTGTGAGGGGGCTGCAAAAGCTACAAAAATGCAGTAAGAGCAGATAACAGTATAAAGAAACATCTGTCCAGGGAGAGAGGGACAGCCCTGTCCTCATAATCTCAAGAGCAACAGGGCTCTTTGCTGAAAGATTGAGCCTTCCTTAATGGCAGGAGCTGCAGACACATGTTTGGCCACAGATTGGTTTAAAACCTGCAAGGAGGTATCCTCTTCGGTGGGACTTTCAGGAAGAAGTTGCTGTGATGCACACAGACCCAGACACCTTCACAGCAAACTCATTACACAGCATGAAACAGCTTTTGCAGCTGTGCTCTGCCGGGCCCCAGGGCAGCGGGGACACTGTACGGGTTACCAGTCCATAGGGCCAAAAAGGAAAGCTGAGGCACCTTGCTTTCTCCCTGATGCTTTTTTTTGGTTCTCTCTCCTTTTTTGTTTCTGGTCAAGTGTCCCCTGGAACAATGGAGCTTTTTTAGGGTAATCCCTCCCAGACTGCCCAAGTCAGGAGCTACCTCTGAAATGTGGGTATTCATGAAAGAAACCAGCTTGGGTCTTGCAATATGCCTTTGGCTACATGTAAGGCTATGGCCCTCACAGTCTCTCACAAGCAGCACCCACTGTTCTCAGACCAGTATTTCTGACCTTCAGGAGCAGAACGGTTGGAAATTACCTTCTGACTGAGGCTACTGTCTAGTGGGGTTGTGGATCAGAAACTTATTTTCCCTCCTGGCTTTTGCAAAAAGCACACTAAAAGGCTGCCAGCTGAGCCACCCAGGGTGACTAGCTACCACCCACAAGTTCTGGAGCTGTAGGATGTTTTGACTGAACTATAAAATACATGTTGAAAGAAGTTAGAGGGGCACAGTGTATAGCAATGGTACTAATGCTGCTAGTCATCCTAGGAAACCTCACAAACTTTGAAGGGGCTTCCCCCCACTCTCTCCCAGAAACATGTGTTTTTACATACCAAATATATTTTCACATACCAAAATATATTCAGATTTAGTTCTGTCTTAGGTTAAGAGGCTGGTGGATAGATCTGTAACAAGTCTAGTTTTGCCAGTGGAAGTGTTACGGGAGAGCTTAGAGTCAGCCAGACTTTAAGCCTGAAATCAAGAACTTTCCCCTGCCCTCCCTCACCTCTCTTGGTCTATGCAGGCTTATGTCAGCTCATATGTGAGCGTAAAAAAACCTGTCAAGTATCTTATGTGACCTACTGAAACCTTGCCTGGAAAAACAAAGCAGACAAGCTATCCAGGAGTACAATTCCATGCCAAATCAAGAAGGAGCTGATTCTTCTTCCTGATGCAGACAGAGCACTCATTGTACTTGTGTGAAACCTTTGCCAATAATGGCATTGCTGCACCCAGAAAACCTCTGAGCTAAGATGAAATGTAGACTCAAAAGCCCCTGAGGCTTTTTGAGAAGTATTTCCAGAAATTAAGAGCTATGTTCAGTCTGAGAACAAGTGTGAAACTGGTATCTCCATTCATTCTTGGGCTTGCTTCTCCATCTTCTTCAGGAATGTCAGTGCTATGTGCCAGCTTGACATCTACTGAGGCTTAAGTTAAGAAATCTTAAGAAGTTACTAAAATGCCTGGCAAAGGTTAGGTATATTATGACCCTCATCTTAATGAGATCTTCTGAAATTCTCCTTACAGGTGCTATTCGGTGTGTAGATGTCCATAGCTAAGTCCGAGATCAATGTATCTCATCCTGACACCTTGTTCTTAATATTCCTCCACTTATTTAAGTGATGTGGTCACCTACAGCACTGGGAGTCCTACCTGTAGCTCCTGATGGGTGTTCTGCACTCCCTGCAAAACAAGGGCTTCAGCCTGCTCAAGTATGCTACTAGCCAATGTCCAAATTCTCCTGAAGGCCCAGTGTAACCTGGCGTCTGTCAAAGCAGCTGACTTGTTTCAAAGCTCAGTTCTGCAGGATAAAGAGGCAGGTATGTTCCTCTTTCCTGCATGGGCATTTGCAGATAGATGGTCCATCTCATCTTCTGCTGCCTTCCATGGCTGCAGTGACAAACTCTGTGAAGGACATTACTGCCAAAAAAAAATAAAATAAGGCTTTCAGGACCTGGGAGGAAAGAATCTGTGCCTCTTCAATAAAGAATAATCTTGACATGTGACAAAAATTAGTGTCTTGGAAGGGAAAATCTGTAGTGGGGAAGACCATCTGGAATGTCTCTCACATCCATGATGAGGGCTGAATATAGCAACAAAGTGGTAGGAGCCAGATATATACACAGATGTTTAAGCATACACAGCTGTAATTAAAGGTGTCATGACCAGCTTGGGAAGTTTCTAAAGCAGTAACCCTTTCTGCTGTTGCTGACCTGAGCAGGCAAAGGTCCCTCAAGACATGCTGGCTCTTAGCTAGTGCTAGGCTGTTTGTGTCTGTGACAAGAACCAGCAGCCCACTCCACCACATCCCACACTGCAGCAGATCATCAGCAGCTTTTTTTAAGGGGTCTGAGTGGGGTTAGAGCAAATCCCCACACTTCAGAGTTTGGAGGCTGTTCATATATTCCTGCAGTCTCTTTGAACTGCTCCATTAGGACCTGCTCAGGGAAATGGCTTTGTCCTGGGCTGCTGAATAAAAAGCAATTTTTTTCCCTCCCCAGGGAAGAGACCTGCTGACTATGCTGCATCAAATGTGTCCTCTGTTTCGCTTTGTCCTTTCCTCAAAGCAATGTACAAGGGTGGAATTAGGGTATAGGGCTTCTGCAGGGTGGTTTGAGAGATGGAAGATAAAGAGTTCACTACACAAAAACCTTCCACATTCTCCAGAGACGGACTGATGGACAGATATCCTCTCAGGCAGGCAGCTTGGCCCTATCAGCCTCAAAGGGGCAGACTATTGGAACAGGCATTTTACACAAGAAGCGCATGGACTCCAGGGAAAAAAAGGGAGGGTTAGGGGGGATAGAAACAGCCCTCATCTGACAAACATGCAGTGGAGTATTGCATAAACCAGTCTGCCACAAGATGACTTGAAAGACTTGTTTCAGTAAAGCTGTGTGGGAAACAAACAGAAAGACAGCTATTTTATGTCACACGATGGATTTTTTTCTGGGTGTTTTTTGTGTGTTTTGTTTAATGTGGGTTAGTGAGTGTAAAGCTAGCATGTGTTCTTCTTTGCTTCAGAAACTAGTGCATGTCTTACCTGCTCTGCCAAACATAAGAGAAAGTTGCAAGACACACTTTTGTGTTGTTTTTCAGGTGTCTGAGGTGTGAGATAGCAGGACAGCAGGTAGCACTGGTGCCTGCACACATTTTTGTCCTTCAGGGCTTTTAGTGCCACGCATCTCTTAGGAAGAACTAGAACAACTCAGATCTAATATAGCATCTCAAACACTGCAGGAGACCAAATCTTGTCCATGCCCCACCACCAGCTGCCTATGTTATTCAAGTTGAAATAATACATGTATAGGTATTAATCCCTAAAATACACTGTGCTGTAAGCAGTATTTGCTTATTCCTAACCAAAATTACATGAGACATGCCCAGACTTTCCTGTGGAAGCCCACATCAGAGGATCAGACTGCATCGTTGTCTGTTCATTTTCTGAAGACTAAGGCAGAAGAGAAAAAGATTTCATCAACTTGTAGGCCTCCAGGCCTGACCAGTAGGTATCAGTGGGACCACAGGTTGTTCTGTGACCAGCACTACTGCTAACCTGACCATCAAGTCCCACAATCAGCAGTTTTTCCAAGCTGCTGAGAAACACTGGCCTGATGAGCTATATAGAGCTTGTTGATTGAGATGTTCAATAATAAAAGGGTTAAAAAAGTAGACTACAAAGGGGTTTTAAGATAAGGCAGGAATTTCTGCATGCTTTGGGACCTTCAAGGCCATACAAGCAGAGGAACTGGAAAGGGGGTTGCATATAACTTAAGAAGTTACAGCCTTGGGAAAAGTACTGATATGTTGTAATAGTGGGTGCAACCTACAGCTCTGCATTCACCCATGGATCTGACTTGGTTTGCTGTTTGTCCTGGTTTCATCAGGGATAGAGTTATTTTTCTTCCTATCAGCTGGTGGAGTGCCCTGGTTTGGATTTAGGATGAGAACAAGGTTGGTAACACACTGATGTTTTGGTTGTTGCCAGATAGTCAAGGACTTTTCAGCTTCTCATACTGCCCTGCCAATGAGAAGGTGGGGTGCATCCAAGAAGCTGGGAGGTGACACAGCCAGGACAGCTGACCCAAACTGGCCATAGAGGTATTCCATACCATATGACGTCATGCTCTGTATATAACTTGGAGGGGTGGGCTGGAAGGCAGATGCTTCAGGAACTGGCTGAGCATCAACTTTGTGAGCAACTGTGCTGTGCATCACTTGTTTTGCATATTCTATTATCATTTTTATTGTTGTTGTCATCATTTTTATGATAATCTTCCTTTTCTGTCCTATTAAACTGTATCTCAACCCACAAGTTTTAACTTCTTTCTTTTTTCTTTTCAACTCTCTCCCCCATCCCACTGGGAGGTGGGCAGTGAGTGAACAGATGTGTGGTCGTTTTAGCTGCTTGCTGGGTTAAACCGTGATGCATTTGGAGACTGCCTTCCCACACTTGCCCTCACATCCCCTTCTTTTCTCTGCCCATCTTTGTTGATTTCTTTAACAAAAGAGCCTGTATTCATGCCTTCAGTTTCTTACCTGCTGCTTTCCTCCCTCCCTTGACAAAATCTACCATGAGAACTGAGGCTTTGACAACGTGCTGTTTTATTCTTTTATTTTCCCTTTTCTATAAGGGTGAGAACTAGTTTGCCTTCATAGGAGTTGAGGCGTTTGCTGAGGTAGATGCTGTCAAGGTGCATGAACAGAAGCATCCCGGCTCACCAAAATGTTAATGTCTATAAATAAAAAAATAAAAGGAAAACCCCTGTAATTAAAAAAAAAAAATTACCATCCTTAAATCGATTCTGAAAATATGTTTCTGTGAAAGCTACAATAAACCCAGGATGTCAGCCCTAGCGCATCAAGTGACACAGCTCTGTGTGATTTGCATGTCATGAAAGGTGCTGCAGCTGGCATAGCTCCATCTGTTCTGTTCAGCTCCACAGATGTAAACTACCATTCATTTCCTCCCCTCCAGGTTGTTCTTCCCACCCTGCACAGTGACTGTGAAGGACCTGCTTTTTAACCCCACTCATGTGAGATGGAGCTTGCTGGACAGAGCATCACTGTTACATGGACCCAAGCAGCAACTGAGTGTACTGGTATCACTTGGCAGCTCTCTCTTCCATCCCATACTGTTGAAGGAGCAATTCAGGAGCTGTTTCAGTTGTATTAATCAAGGCTGAAATGTGCTGCCAGGAGCTGTCTAGGTGTGGACATGAGCCACTTGCTGACCTGAAGATCTGCCCGACTTTCACACGTGTCTCGCTGCGTGATCCACATCTGCCTTTTGCTTTTACAGCAAAACCAACATAGATGACCTGTCCAGTGTCCCTGTCTCTTACCCCAGCTCTTTCCCTTGCTATCATGTTTTCATAGTCTTAAATTTGCAAGACCATCACATTGCAACATTCAGGCCCTTCTAAAAATGTACTTCCACAATAAAACCCCAGCAATTAGCACAAGAGAAAGGAGAAACTTTCTCTCTGAGTATGTTGTCAATAAGAGAGAAAGGTTTCAGAACCCTCTGCACCTGCATTTAATTGTGAACTTCTGCGAGTCCACTTTTATCACTACGTTAAAACATTTTAACATTAAATCTTAAGAGACTGTTCATATGATCAGCCTTGTAATTACAACAGGCACCCAGCTTCTCAGACTCAGCTGAAATAACAAAAATTAATGCGTTGAAAGTACATACCAAAATCTCCTTCAAAAACCAGTTTGTTTCTTCATTGTATCCTAAGCAAGGTACCCCACTTTTAAAGGAATACAGTGTACCTTCATCCTTATCAACAAAAGCTGACCTTACCTAGCTCAGTGTCGACAAGTGTGCATAGCTTATAACTGTTTCCTCTTGCCGTTAATCTGGTGGAACATCTTGCTTAAAAGCACAAGTTTAAGAATGCAAAGGCGCATTTTTGCCCTTGGTTGCAACACAGGTGAAGTACAGTTAATACCTGCAACGTGGCTCCGGCTGTTGGTTTTAAGAACTGAAGTTTGTAAGAGCAAACAGAGGCTCTGAGCTGAGGGCCCCTTGCTGGGGGTGCTGCCCTCAAGGCACGCTCCACTTGGACAGCCCTTGGAGCAGTGAGAGCGGCTCCTGTGGTGGGTGCGGAATGCAGAGGGCAATAAAGTGAGCCTGGAGAGACCTCTGCTTTCTAACCTCAGGCATTTATTCACAGTGTAGATAAGGTCCCAGACATTCCTCTGACTGGAGCTGGGAGACCTCCCAGGCATGGTGGGTTCATACAGACACTGCACTGCTCCAGGTTACCTTAAGCTGTGGGTAAGGGGTGTACAGAAGATTTGTGGTCTTTGGTTTTCATACCACGTATATGCAAAAATCCACAGGTGCTCAAACCAAAATTACTGATGAAGACACAATGAATGACTGTTAAAAGGCTTGACTCAGGCGTAAAAGGCTATGTGGGATGAAACCTTGGACAACCTGGTCTAGAGGAGGTTGTCCTCCACTGCCCATGGCAGGGGGGGTTGGAACTAGCTGATCTTCAAGCTCCCTTCCAACCCAAACCATTCTATGGTTCTGTGATTGATTCAAAGTGGAGTTGGGCATTTAAGGGGTCACATGAACATAATTTACAAAGGGGTTAGAGGAACATAATTTGCAAAATTAAGAACTTCTATTTCATTTATCTTTCCCCAGGTACCCTTTGTTTTCTGGCCAAAATCCTTAAGATTGATTCATCTCTAGGAAACAGGACTTTCAGAATGTCAAATCTTCCACCTTTAATCCAAAACCCAGTCAGGTAATTGGGAAATGGAATATTTTAATAGAATTTAGATAATTCCTAAATACTGAAATAAACACCATGGGATTTTCTCCATTTTTTTTCTCCCCAAAATTATTCCTTGGTTGGTTGACTTACTAGTACCAAGATTTACCTAAGGTGAAAAAGGTTTTTAAAAATTACTCAAAGGGAGTAGAAACTGAAAAGCTATTAAAAAAAAAGTTCAGTCAATTGGTTTTGCTGAATATGCAGAAGTGCTGTAGAAAGGACGAAAGACTTGGATGTTTGACTCCAAGATAGATAGATAGATAAACACACAGATCCATGTGTCTAAATTTTTTAAAAAAGCATGGGGATTTAAAGCAGAAAATATTGGCATTCTACTTACTCAATACTACTCAGTGAAAGAACTTTCCTGCATAAAGGTGAAAAAATTATACCTAATTCTGCAGTATCCCTTGTGTTCTATAGCTTGTTAAAGTCAATATTCGCTGAAGAAAATTGAAAGGATGAAAATATATGAGTTTTCCTCCATCTTACTCCTGACAGTAAACAGAAATTATGATCAAAATGACAGCAAAAGGTGTGAATTTTCTTATTCATTATTCAGTTTTACTTTCATATACACTATCATTATTTAAAAATGTAACTGCATGCATAGACAACAGTGCATATTACTGTTCCTATTGTTGTAAGACCTTTGGTGATAAGTCCTCAAATTATCAATTTTTTAAAGATTAATACATTTCAATGCATGTGCATGCTATTGCATGAGTAAACTGAATTAATCACAAGCATCAGAATAATAGCAATTGTAGGCAATATTGTTAGGGAGAGTTTGCTTTGGTTTATGGGTGTGTAAGTGAAATGGGATTTTGGGAGGATGTTTAACTTGGACTTCCTGCTTCCCCCAAAGCCTGAACTCAGTAATGTGATCAGAAACTTGCTAGGCCTATAAGGCCAAAATTGCAAAGCTTGATATACATGTGTAACTACACTGAGTAATCCTTTGAAGGTCCTTTCTGCACCAGGCATTGTTCTCATGCTCATGTGATGACAGGCTGAGCTCCCTGGCCAAAGTTCTTCTCTTCCAAAAGGCACGGAAAGTATAAAGGCCTACTGAGTACCAGTGGAGATGGAGATGGCTTGGCTCACCTGAAAAACAGATTCTGAAGTAGGCACCCATGGGGGTTTTATTCCTGGGAAAGTTAGCTAAATCTGCTAATCACCCCATTAACTCCAAGGAAGGGAGAATAAATGGGATTTTTGGCTTGTTGGGCAGAATGTGGGAAATTTCATTTGCTAGCCTGATGCATTATAGACTTTGTAATACAGATCTGTGTGCCTCATCCCAAGAGCCTTTACTATACTGTGAAATGCAGCTGGTAAATACTTGCCAGATCAGATGGCGTCACAAGCTTCTAAAAGGCATATATTTATTAATACTGACATGTTCAGTTAAATGTTGTAAGTTCATGTTTTTGGAAACCAGATTAAATGAATCCCTGGTGTAACAAATTAAAGGCAATGCAAATATACAAGGGTTTAGTTGGAGCAGAATATGCATACATTTTTCTAGTTCCCTGCAATTACACCAGTTCAACGTAGATTCAAGGGAATTGCTAGATGTTACTTTAAGAAAATTTCAATTAATTTTAAATTTGAGGGCGGTGTCAGCAGAAATCAAGGAGAGGTGGTATTAGGAGACTTAGAGAAAATTAAGACATAAAATAAAAATAATAAAATGAAATTAAGATGGGAGGTAATCAGAAATGGAATGGAAAAAAAATTGTAAAAGTTACATCTAAAGGAACTTAGGATGAAAAGGGTCCCTTGACTGTATGAATTTGCAGTGGAATGCATGTGTAAAATAGTCTAAATCTCCAAATATTACTATAGCTATCCAAATTCAGGAAGATGAGGAAAACGAAAAAGGAGTATGCGGAATGAGAAATCAAGGACAGGCTACTTGGGAGATGTATAGAGGCATTGCCTGAGCACGTGGGGATGGGGTTAGGAAAACCAAAGCTCAGCTGGAGAGGAATCTAGTGAAGGATGTGAAGGACAACAAGAGTTATGGTAAGCTCATTTGCAGCAAAATAAAGGCAGAGAAAAATGTAAGCTGCTGTTCAGTGGGTCTGGGGACCTCATGCCTAAGTAAAAGAAAGGTTGAGGTGCTCAATGCATTTTTTGTCTTGTTTATCACTGGTCAGGTTTTCCCTCTGAGGTCTCTCAGACTCCTAGGACAGTCTGTGAGTGTAACACCATACTCACAGTAGAAAAAAGAGTTAGTGCTCAGACTAATTAGCCATAGGCAAGTCCCTGGGGAGGTGACAAAGCAAATACTCTTACAAGCAGTTTCCAAACACAGGAAGGACAAGAAGTTGACTGGGAACAGCCAACACGGATTTGCCAAGGGCAAATCATGCCTTTCGAGACCAAATGCTTTCTATGATGATAGGACTGGCTCTGTGAATGAAAGGAGAGAAGTGGACGTTGTATTCCTAGACTCCAGCAAGTCTGTTTTCTTCAATATCTTTACTGCCAAACTAGTGAGATATGGACTGGATAAGTGGGTGATAAGGTGGGTGGAAAATTGGCTGGACTGCTGGGCTCAGAGGGCTGTTTGTAATCTGTCAATGGTACAAAGTCCAACTAGCAACCAGTTACTAGCAGAGTGCCTCAGGGATCAATACTAGGACCAGTAGTGCTATGCCTTTATTAATGACCTGGGCCATGTGTGACAGAGGGCACTGCAAATTTCCACTGTGGGAACAGTTGATACACTGGAGGGCAGAGCTGCTATTCAGAGGGACCTTGGCAAGGGTGTAGCTACCTACTCCAGGGAAACAATCCTGATCCTTCTCTTCTACTCAGCACTGGTGGGTGCTGTGTCCAGTTTGGGTCTCCCAGTACAAGGAAAGCATGGATTTACAGGAGCAAGTCCAGCACAGAGCCACCAAAATGGTCAGGGAGCTGAGGCACAGGACATAAAAGAAGAAGCAGAGAGGGCTGGGACTATTTAGCCTGGAGAAGACAGCTCAAAGGGAATTTATCACTGCCCGGACCTACCTGTCGGGAGGTTGCGGAGAGAATGGAGGCTCTTCTCAGAAGTGCAGGGTAACAGGGCAAGAGACATGGGCACAGATTGAACATGGGGAACTCTGATTAGACACTAAGAGAAAAAAAATATCACCGCGAGGCTGGTCAGAACCGGAGCCCAGAGATGTTGTGGAATCCCCGTCCTTGGAGATAATGACAGCTCAGTTGCACAAGCCCTGAGCAGCCTGGCCTTCCTAAGAGCAGCAGGTAGTACTCAATGACCTCCCTTCCAAACTCAATTATTCTGTGATCTGAATGATTCTTTCTGTATTCAGGGATGTCTAAATATTGTCTCACTTTTGTTACTAACATAGCCAGGTGAGGACAAATTTGAAACAATTCTAGGACAAAAGAAGACCAAAGGCCTGGACAGGAATTATTTGCATATCTTGGTGCAAGGACATATTTGTGGAGTGTAATAATATGAGGAAAACCTAAGTTTCAGGGAGAATAGTAGTCTATTTCTCCATGTATTCCTTATTTTTTTCATTTATTTTAGGATCCAAGTAAATACTGTTTTAGCATACGGTTTCTCCAGAGCTTTTAATTCAGTTTTCTGTCCAAATTAATTTAATGAATAAGGCAATACACCTAGCAGCCTGGTTTTGGCACAAAGTTCAATAACAGCCTAATTATAGAATACATGCAATATAGTCGTTTTATTTGAAGTTTGATGTTAGAACATGTAATTTCACAATCAGTCGTAAGGAAGGGAATATGCTTTTCATGTCTGCCTGGTTGCCTGAGGAATTACCATTGGATGATACAGGATATTAACAGTTAAACATAAAGCAGAGTTGAAGGTGCCCTTTGGTGCCTCATAATATGACTAAGTCAAAACCTTTAATAGTATCATTTCTGTTGTGCTGTTTTGCTACTAGAGTGCTATTATTTTGTAATCTCATAATTAATAGTTACACAATTCTGTTCCTTTCTGGCGTGTAGCCAGTCGACTGTGCCTATCACATGCTGGGTTTGGAGACTCTGAGGAGTTCAAGTTACACGGAACAAATTTAATGTACAATAAGCAATTGAAATTAAGGTCTCGTGGAAATAGTTTTTAGGAGATAATGTATCCAAATGGACTGTACAAATGTAAGTGAAAAACGTGGGATTGTGTATTTGGAGGCATCCCTCGGAGTTGATGTGTGTGCCATGGTACGCCTTCATAGAGGTGTAAAGTAGGGCCTGATCTTTGTCTGCTCCTTGCTACTTGTCTTCATTTTAATGGGAAGTCAGGAAGAATGGAAGGTACACCTGCAGTCTTCTGGTCTGCAAGAATCTAAAGGAAAGAAACACTGGGCATGAGGGCAAAGAAGTCCCTAAGGGAGGTTACTGATACGAAAATAGACACTCTTCAAACCCATGGAGTAATCACTACCCTGGCATAGCGAAGAGACGTATTTTCAAGTTATGGCCACAAATCAGATGGGAGGTGGACTGCAGTCTTCTTCCCTGTCCATGTCTCACCTAGCATTTCCCAAACTCTGATGTATCTCACTGACTGGGGTTACCTGCTTTCTGGATCTGATTATCTGCAAGTGTGCAGTCTGGAGGGGCCACGTGCCAGGGTGCGTGGGACTGGCGGGGACATCCCCTACACACCCCTGCAGTTCGGCATGATCAAGGGCTTCTGGTTCTATAGCTAAGAGATATAGAGGGATAAATGGGGATCTGAAGGTGCTTCAGTAGTATTAAAAATTGAGATTTGAGCACTTTGGCTTTGCAAGACTTGGCCTCATTTTTTTTTCTTGTCTTCCTTCTCTCAGCTATTAAATGGAAGCAGATAGTAGTTGCCTACCCAGTTTTGTGAGAGTAAGTGCAATAAACACAGCATCCAGACACCAAGTTAGGGAAGGTAGATCACCTTTTACACCAATAAGGAACACCGAGGTTTTCTAGCAAAAAGAAGGGGAAAGAGAGAGAGTGAAGGATTTTGGCTTCACTTGGCCTAACTATGCATGTTAGACTAATCTGTGCTGTGGTGTTTTCATGGCACCAACACAGTCAATCTGCCAACAGGCAGTTAGTGATCAGTAGGACGTACGTTTGCACCTCTCATCAAGAAATGCTGTACAGGCAGCGCTCTCTCTTTCAGGAAGATGGGATAGCCATCAAGTGCTGCTTTTCCTCATATTTGAATCAAAAGCAGTGTGGAGGAGAATGAGTAAAACAGCTTAGAGGCATGTTGCTATAATTTATCACACACGTTTATATGGTTGGCATCACCCTTTTTAGATCTGCTCCGTTTTTATGCCTTTTCTTCTGTGTTGCTCAATTTTCTAGTCACAACTGGAAGAACAAGTAGCATGGCTAATAATCTCTGAAGCATAAGAACGAGTAAATATGTTATCTTAAACTGCAGCTTAGCAATAAAAATAGCTGCAAATATTAACTATAAATATATAATGACAACTTATAAATATTATTTTTAAAACAGCTATACATTTTTCAGAATGCCATTCTTTTTCTTAGTTCTGCCCAGCTGTGTGTAGAGCCATAGTCATGTACTCTGGAGACATAACCATGTCTGGGCCCATGATTTTCCTCTTTCTGTGACTCCAAAGAGCTCCCGTAGCTGAGGGACGTGCCTGGATTCTCCCCTTAGCTAATGGTTAATGGAATTAAATTCCACCTGGGGTGATAAATCCTGCTTCCTGCATCAACCTACACAACCCTCCCCTTTCTCTCCCTTCCCAGTAGCACCAATCGGACAAAAGGGTTAACTGGGGATTTACATTTCTCCACCTTCTCCTGTGCCTTCAAGCTGCACCTCTTTGCATCTGCACTGGAGTTTGCTCCAGATCTGAACAAAAGGAAGGGTCTTCAGCAGAAAAATGGAGGTGGTATGTGTATAAATAAAAACAGGTCAGCAGTTGCTGTTTTTTTGCTTTTTTCTGGATCAGTGCTGGCTTAGTTTGCTTGGCATTCTGAGGGTATAGGATTGGATTTTAAGAAATAGAATCCTGCACTTTAGGTCAGTAAATCTCAAATCTTCTGCATGATGAATCAATCTAATTTCTTTCTGTGATTGGGGAACAGGCTCTGTGGAGAGAAGGTAGACAGAGATAGATAGATAGACAGAATGACAGGGGTAGGACATAATTCCAGGTACAGATATCTAAATTACCTTCACAGAGTGTAGATGACTTGATGTAAGCTCAGCTCCTCTATTAGGATAAGATGAATTGCCCTTCATTGAATACTGCTCATTGTATAGTGGAGATCTAGTCAATAATGTGAGTTCCAGACACCTGCATTTGGGGTTGATTCCCTCCTTTTGGCCTTCTGTCCTAACCCGAGTAAGGCTTCTGACGTCAGTTTTGAATGCTATGGTTCTCTTACTTTCTTCTTTTTTAAGGGTAATATCTTGTACTAGGGTAACAGGCAGGCATCAGCATCGCTTTGTTGTGACAATTTGATTGCATGTTTGCCTTTTTCTTAACCATTTCTTTGATTCCATTTCTGTAGGTACGTGAAATACTTGGATCTTGATCAGTCTGCTGCAGCAGAGTGGGAGTGACAAGGGGCTTGGAGAGCCATGCTCTGAGAGCGGCTTTCAGCAGTGCAGCGTCAAAATGGTGGCAAATTCTGCAGAACAGACTTCTAAGGCTACAGCTGGTCCCAAGCTGAGCATCAGTAGGCAATGCCATGCTTTTGTGATAAAAACAAACACAGTCTGAAAGTATAAATGAGAGCACTGCCTGCAAACGGGTGAAGGAATCCTTCCTCCCTGCATCCTTCCTCCCTGCTTTAGCATTGGCAAGGCTGGACTTGTGGGTTCACCATCTCAGGAACTGATCTAGCACATCTAAAGGAAGCCCAAAGGAGAGCAGTGGGAAAGATTGGTAGGAAAACCGCCCTCCCAGGACACTCAAGGACATATTGTAGTATTCTTTAGCTTAAAGCAGATTACGTTGAGGCAGAGTGTAAATTCTGCAAGTGGAAGCTGGAGGGCATGTTCCCCACGCCAATGGATTTACAGAATACAGCAGAAGACTTAGGACAGACATTTAGGAAAACTGTGTTACAATAGAATAGGAGTAGACAGTCCAACCTGAGTCTGCACGTTTTGGTTTTTGGAAACTAAAGAACCTCAGCAGGCAAGCAAGAGTGACCTAAGTACAGCTGAACCTGGTTTGGGACAAGAATTTAGATTCTCCAGTACAAAAAGTACCAGAGGCAGTTCTCAATTTATGTGGGGGAACTTGGGAGATTACCAATTCTAGCACCCACTTCTGAACTCTATTGACATATGTAGCTTCTGCATCACTTCAGGATTTTGCATCCAAACCAGGCTCGCTTCTATTTCTTTGATGTACATGCCCTGGAGACAATCTGCAGAACAAATAGTATTCAATCAATAATTACTCTTCTGAAGGCACACAACCTGCATAAATGTTTATAAACCCCAAATTATGTCACCCTGCAGGTGAATGACAGCAGAACAATGGCAACTCCTGTGAGCTATGGAGCCCTGTTCCCTGGCAACTGCAGAGGTGCTGGGCAGCCTTTGGAGCCACCGCCAGTGCAAACCTGACAAAGGACTGAGAAATTATCTCAGTACTGTATTTCACAGAGGAGATAGTGTTAATCCCTTGCTTATTCGTACTTCACTTTGGGTAAACTATTAAGTGAAAATTCCTCTGATTAAAAACCGCATTATTTCACTTCTTATTTGTGTTAGTATTAATCATATACATTTTATATGTTAAGGTATTTGAATTCCATGGGAATAGCATTTGGTAGCTGTTGCTGTGGAAGAAAAAGCACCCTGAGATGAAGTTTGACATTAAGACTTGCAAAATGATTGGACAACTGCTAGAAACTCTGGCAGCAATTGCTTCCCTGGCTTGGGACTGACTTCTGAGGCACAGGGCTAGGCATGAGGACAAGAGGGAGAAAGGGGAAGAGTAAGGGCTTTGTCTAAGAGGCCCAGATATTTATTAAATCATCTAATCATGACAGACAGGCCCAATTAATAATTATTGGACTAATCCACACTGATGCTCAGTGCTCCCAACAGGTGACAGAAAGCTGTCCTCTGCTATCCCTGTGTGTCCGACCACAACAAAGAGCAGATCACCTCCTCACAACAGGCTCCCCAGGGAAGTGGTCATAGCACTGAGCTTGGCTGAATTCAGGAAGTGTCTGCACGATGCCCTCAGTCACATGCTCTGACTTGGCTGGCCCTGTGTGGAGCCAGGAGTGGGACTCGATGATCCTTATGGATCCCTTCCAACTCAGGATAATCTATGATTCTATGATCTGCAACACTGCTCCTTGGATTGCTGCTGAGTCGCTCTGTGAGCCTGGGCATGTCTCTTTATCATTTTGTAAAACAGTCAATAAGATTTTCCTGCCCTACAGCTAATTACACTGTAAGGGTTTGTGAAGTGCTTTGTGGGCACATCTGGAGGTATTAGGGCAAAATATCTCAAATGTGGTCCCTATGTTTCAACATCCATCTCCATATAGAATTTCCTAAATCATCTGCTCCCCTGAAAATCTGTGACAAGATGTTGGGCAGAGATTTCTCTCAATTACTGAAACGACCATCATGTCCTCTGTACTCATGTACATTAGGAACTCCTCTTCAGGTTCTTGTAAAGCCTTGACCTACAACCTCAACCTATACACTCCAGATACTTACTCAGCCCCTACTAATCCAACTTACAGTCCACTGTATGAAATACTAGATGAGTTTGAGCATTCTCCTTATTTTATATTTTAGTTACCCATTGTTTGGGGAGAAAATTCTTGGTATTTTTTAGTTCATTATCTGTAGAATAAGCCACTTGAGAACTACACTGGCAGAATTAAAGATCTTCAGCCTGAATTAACCTGGGAAAGAAGAATGTTCCTCTTGTAGTTTGCCACAACATTTATATTACCACCATATATTACCATATCCTGCCAAACTAACCCGATCATCTTCTACGACAAGGTGACCTGTTTAGTGGGTGAGGGAAAGGCAGTGGATGTAGTGGACTTGGACTTCAGCAAAGCCTTTGACACCGTTTCTCACAGCATTCTGCTTGAGAAACTGGCTGCCACTGGCCTGGACAGGTGGACCCTCTGCTGGGTAAAAAACTGTTTGGGTGGCCAGGCCCAAAGAGTTGTGGTAAATGGAGCTAAATCCAGCTGGAGGCCGGTCACGAGTGGTGTTCCACAGAGCTCAGTCCTGGGTCCAGTCCTGTTCAATATCTTGATCAATGACCTCAGTGAAGGGATTGAATGTTCCCTCAGTAAATCTTCGGACTAAACTGGGAGGAAGTGTTGATCTGCCTGAGGGTAGGGAGGGTCTTCAGAGGGACCTGAACAGCCTGGATCGCTGGGCTGAGACCAACAGGATGAAGTTCAACAGGACTACGTCCTTCACGTGGGACATAACAACCCTGTGCAGCACTACAGGCTTAGGGAAGAGTGGATAGAAAGCTGCCTGGTGGAGAAGGACCTGTGGGTGTTGCTTGACTTCAGACTGAATGTGAGCCAGCAGTGTGCCCAGGTGGCCAAGAAGGCTAATGGCATCTTGGCTTGTGTTAGGAACACTGTGGCCAGCAGGTCCAGGGAAGTGATTGTGTCCCTGTACTCATTGGTAAGGCTTCATCTGGAATGCTGTGTTCAGTTTTAGGGTCCTCACTACAAGAAAGACACTGAGGTGCTGGAGTGTGTCTAGAGAAGGGCAACCAGGCTGGTGAAGGGCTAGAGAGCAAACCTTACATGGAGCTGCTGAGGGAACTGGGGTTGTTTAGCCCGGAGAAGAGGAGGCTGAGGGGAGACCTTATCATTGCCTACAACTACCTGAAAGGAGGATGTAGAGAGGTGGGTGTTGGTCCCTTCACCCAAGTGACAGGTGATAGAACGAGGTGGAATGGCCTCAAGCTGCACCAGGGCAGGCTCAGATTAGGCATTATGAAAAAATTCTTCACCAAAAGGGTTATTTGGCACTGGAACAGGCTGCCCAGGGAGGGGGTTGAGTCACCATCCCTGGATGTATTTAAAAGACGGGTGGACAAGGTTCTCAGGGATATGGTTTAGTAGAGAACAGGTACGGTTGGACTCGATGATCTCAAAGGCCTTTTCCAACCTAGTGATTCTGTGATTGGGAATTCCATGGCTGCTTGTCAATGTACCACACTGAAAAAAAAAACCTCTTAAGTGATAAATTGGCTTTTAAGAAAAGAAATTACCCTGAAAATGCACATGACTTCTCCCTTAGCAAAGACTACTTTCAGTTATATTTGACAAGGGGACTTTCCATTGGCCTATTCCATTTCCTCCTCAGGTTAGCATCTGTCTCTGAGGCAGGAACTGTCATCTTTGTCATTTGTCCATTCAAGAAAAAAAATTAACATTCTATGGTAGGTCCAAGGATTTCTGTCAACCAGTTTGGGAGAAGTAAAGGAAAGGGGCTAGAGAGTAAGATAAAAGAGTGATGTACGCAGAAAGTAACTGTAATGTGCAGTAGGGGCCAAATCAATTCCATTTCTAATTTCAGGATTAGAAAGAAGTGCAGAAATCTTCAGCTGCAGCAATATGTCGCCTTTGGCAGAGAAGTTCTGCTTAAGAAACTTTTCCTATCCTTGGCTTCTTACTCCCCAGCCACAGCATTTGCTGCCTCCTCTGAAGAAATGTCAGTCTGACCCTGCTTTAAACTGGATGTCTGAAATGATTTGGCATAAATCTCTCGTTTTCTTTATTTTATTTTTATTTTTGCCTTATTTCTTTTCAGCCTAGATGATTTCTAAACACAAACCTGAGACGCGAGTACTTGTACTGGGAGGGTGAGCAGTGAAGTGTGGCACTGCGAACCAACATGTTTTGTAACACTGTCCTTATCTGGCTAAAATCTAGTTATTTGATGTCTTAAACTGTAGAGTACCCTTCACCTCAGAATTAAATAACTCATGCTCCATGTATTTCAGTTCCACAGGTACTGCAGAGAGTGTAGGAGAGGATGGGAGTTAGAGACTGAGGGGCTTGATACAACAGGGATAGTAGAGGGAGGTACAGGGGCAGGCAGCAAGCTTTATCTCTGAGGCCAGGAGAAATGTTCAAGGGGACCAAAGTTGCATGCAATGTGATTGTGAGGAGGAGCAGCACATGAGTTGAAAGGGAGATGTTTTAAAAGAGACAGAAACTGGAAAAGGAGGTGAACGTATAACAGGGTGGTTGGGAAGCAATGCAGAGAAGAAAGGCTAGGACGAGAGAGTAAAACAGCGCCATCTCGAGTAGGTCTGGAGCAGAGGAATTAAGCCATTGCCCACAACAGGGCTGTAACTTCTCAAATAGGGGGCTGTTGGACACCTATAAATACTGAAAGGTTACAGACCAAACACTTCATTTGCATAACTGACCCCAGTCTTTTGCTAGACAAAAAAACCCAAAAAACGAAACCACCCCAAAAACCAAAACCACCCCAAAAACCCAAAATAAAACAACAAAACCAAACCAAACTACTGTGCCAGTTTTAGGACCATTATGATGCCTGGTTAGTTGCAGTCTGGTATTCTGGGATCATCACCTCTTACTGTCTTACTAACTTTGAACAATGTTTCAGCTCATATAGAAGCAATCACAGCCCTCCTATTTTAAAACGATTCACTTGGAAGCCTCAGGGCAGGTTGTTGTGCCACATAACACCAGCCACCTGCCTCAGGAAGTTCCAAGCTGCTGCTTTCTCTTTTTGTGCCCACTAAGCCCCATTAATTTCTGTATCAAGAGAGATCATGCACTGGAGGGGATGTAAATGGCAGCTCTGCATGCTCATTTTGTCAACCCTGAAAGCAATCTTGACTTGTTCTCCTACTGAATAAGGCCCATCCAGGTCACTGCAGGAAACCAAAACTGCTGTGCAACAGTGACCCCCTATTTGAGCTTGCAGCTTGCCCTAAAACACAACTGAAAATACTTACTTCTGCAAAGCCAGATATTCACAGCTCAGTCCTGTGAGAAAGTTCTCTGCAGCTGTGATTTTTAAGTACTTCACAGGTGCTTTGCATTTCCTTTTTTAATGCTTGCAGGATCTGTCTAAGGTGTGGAGGGAGTAAGTTTTGTGGGGTTCTTCTTTGTAGAGGGGGCAGTTTTCAGAGGGTTGGTTTTTTGTTGGTTTTTTTTTTTGGCGGGGGGCTTATTTTATTGTGTGTCCAGCTGTTTTACAAAAGGTGATGTGTCTTTTGGGTCAAGAGATGGGATTACTGCAATTCCACTCTGACAGGAGAGGCCTCATCTCCAAGGGTTGGTCCATGGGATGGCAGGAGAGAATGAAAACAGCTCATGCTTATTCCCTTTCTTGCTTGGTCTTGATTTTTTTGTGTTTTCACCATGAACCTGACTGTGAATGATCTGCTATAAAAAAGAAGGGGGAAAAAAGGTGGGTGTAAGGGTTGAATTTTCCTTTAATAGAACAAAAGGTTTTGTTTTCAGTGGTGTGGCCTGTTGGTAGCTGCAGAAAAGGGGGTGCTGCAGCTGAAGGACAGCAGGAGGGCTTAGGGTTTCCTGCAAGTGCTCTGCCTCCCTGCTCTGGAGTGAAGTGTTAGCGCATATGATGTGAGAGATGTTAAGTGGAAGAGTTGGTGAACACACTAGCTAGGGTAAATCGAAGTGCTATGCTTTGTGCAGATACACCTGAGGTCCAAGCTCTGACCTGCTATTTTGGCGTTACTGGATTTGTAAAGGCAAGGCTCTGGCAGGGAGCCTGATGGGGTTCCTGAAAGCCAGCTCCAGAGCTGAACTGTGCCCCTTGGTACCTCCCTTTTCTGGGAATAACCCTCGATTGCGTAGGGCAGCAGAGAGCAGCCTCCTTGCTATCTTGTGGCGGCTGACTAACGCCCTCCGCCCGTGTCGTGTTCTAAGAGGGGTGCCGTGCGGGTACCCTCACCGCTGAGCCACAGCCCTGTGAGCTTTCAGCTACCTTCTCCGGGGAGACGAGGCCCATCGCTCTGCCCCAGGCGTAGCACGCCGGGCCGCATCCCTCGGCTCCTGCTGGCGGGCGGCAGAGGGCGCCGCCGGCCCGGCGATGGGTCAGCGGCGGGTGCCGGGAAGCGGGAGCAGGGCCTGGGCTTAGACCCAGCGCCGTCCGGTTGAAGCCCTGCACTGCCTGGGGGCGTGGGGGGCGGGCAGCCGGGATGTCTGGCACCCCGGCGTGAGACACGTGAGACTCCCGCAGCTTGCTGTTGCCGTCCGTGAGGGAAGGGATAGGGTGCAGTGGAAACTGAAGGGCCCTCCCTATAATAAAAGCATAATTGCCTGTCATTATTCTATATGTAGGAAATTCCTACCTCCTTTAGGCTTTTATTTTTCCTTCACACCACCACAAAGCCCGCCCCCTCTCCCCCCTTTCCCCTTTTCCCCCTTGAGTGGTATATATGACTCTTTAGTCCAGATCCTGAGTGCCAAGAAAAGCACCTTTTGCCCTTTCATGGACATCAGGGCTGTTTATGGCCTCTCCAGATCTCCTCCTGTGGAGAGTGTGTAGGAGGTGACTCATGTAAAAGGCACTGGCCTCCAGGCCCGCAAACCTTCCCAGGGGCTCCATGCTGCAGGCTGGGGGAGCCCTGTTTGGGTCACCAAAGCAAGTAGTGGTGCAGGCTGTGGATGCAAAGCATCTTTCTTTCAGTTTTTCATTTTAAATTGCAGAGTTTGGAGAAGACTTTTTTTAAAATTTTAAGAGGGATCATGGGAGTGAGGATGTCACATTTTCCATGTACCTTTGTCATTAAGTGTCTGGCACGCATGTATTAGTATGTGCCTGATCAACAGGGAAATGGAATATTGAAAGCATCCCATCCCAAATAAATACAACACCGAGGTTGTAATTGTACCTTATTCAGGAGCTCTTGGATGAGAATTCCCTTGACTGAGTCTCATTTTGAGAGCCCGATTCTGATCTGACCAGCTTTGTGTTTGTTCCTTTGGATATAATAAATTGAAATCGTGAATGGCATTGCTACAGAGCTGAAGGGATTCGGGTAGCTTGCAAATGTACCACTTCAGTGGATCTTATTAAATAAATACATAAATAAATAAAATTCCAAACTCCTTAGTGGTTATTCTGCTATGTCTAGACCAGTGTGTGAGCTTATTCTCTCCACCTGGTCCTGTTTGTCCACTTTCTCACCTTGGGATAGTGTTTGCCTAAATTCGAGACTGTGAACTTCAGGTCCTCTGTGGCAGAGCATGTCTTTGTGCTGCTTGTTTAGATGGTGCCTTGTATACTGGTGTCCTCACCTGAAGGCTCGTAGTGCTCTTGTAGGGTCGCAATAAATAAACTCTTTGAAAGCATCCGTTAGGTGAGGTAATCTTGAGTGATGCATTTGTGTGAGAGCTTATATGGCTGTAACAGAGCAAAGAGACTTGCAAGGAACTGATGATATTTAAGCATTTTGTTAGTGAAGACACTGTCTGTCCCATAGAAACAGAAAAGCTACTGTGGACCTGAATCCGCCTGTTTATATCTGGTGCCAGTATTCCATGAAGCATCTTTAATGCTACTGAGCTAAGTGAAACATACAGCCTGGGACCAGTGAGAGAATGTAATTAGAGAATGCTCAGCTTTCATCCCTCATCTAAAGGTCATATATGCATATTTTAGTTATTTAAGTCAGCCTCCAGCATTCATAAAGCGTCTGATGTTCTCTTAGTGCTGTGTAAACAATAGCAAAAACAAAGCAGAATTAATTTTCAATTAATCCGAGACATTCATAACAGGGATTAGAACAATAAACAAGTTTTACAATTGTCCTTCCTCCTTGTATATGAGTTTATTTGCCCTCTTTAGAATAATCAGATTTTATTTGTCAAATTAACTATAAAAATCAGTATTACTAATCACAGTCAGTCAAAATTGATTCAAGCTTCATCCCCACCTATTCTGTTCCCTCCAGATGGGGGAAAAAATAATAAAAAAAAGGAGACAGTTCAAGTTTAAAATATGAACAGCCTTTATCTCATTTGAAGAAAGTTTGATTTTTCTGTGTTTCATTCTACATTTTTAACCTTTAGAATATGTTTTCTTTTTCAAGGTTTTTCTTAGCATTTCTGAGGTCTGGTTGGTTTTTTAATTTTTTAATGAAACCTGAGATTCCTGCATAATTGCTTGCCTTTGGGAGTTCAGATTTTAATTAAAATAACAACAACGTGGGACAGTTGTGATAAAATCATAAGAACTGGCAATACATCTAAATTTTGAAGCCAGGTAGGGAATCATTGTGAAGGAGAAGAAAACAGTCTGTTGGGAGACTTTCCTGATGATGAAACCCCGTGGGACTGGGGATGGCCTGCTGTGGTGCTCAGAGAGGGAGACTATAGGTCACCTGTACTCACTGCAAGCACAGGGAAACACAAATCTTCAACTGTCAAGGCTGTCTTGCATTCATGGTCTTTTCTAGGCTAATCCTCTCCATGCCCCAGATCTGCTGATCATCTTTCCTTATCGCGATATGCGTTTGAAGCATCACACTTTTGGGGGCAGGAGTAGTGCTGGCACAGACTCTGCCCTGTGCCAGGCAGATGCTTAGGGAGAATCCACAAGGCTTGGGGCAAGAGTTGAGACCACGACCATCTGCACTGTTTAAATGATGACTTATTACTTGCTCAGGACAAGGAACTGGCCGAGGCTTGTTCCCTTTCCCTGAAGGACCCTCATGCCAAGACTGGTGGAAAAGTCCTAGCCCTCAAAGAGGGAGACAGGAAAAGTTGTTCTCTCAGAGGTGTTTTAGGTAGCACTGAACAAAACCTTAGAGGTTTATTAACTGCACTAAATCCAAAAAGGAGACAACCCAGCCGATTTCTGGTTTTGCATTGTAGTATAATTATAGGTGAGCCTTCCCGTCACACAGCTCACCGTGTCCCTGGGTGCTGGCAATACCTTACTGCTGTGACTCTTGTTTCAGCACAAAAGCACACATCTCATGAACAGACATGTTTAGTCAGAGCAACAACATCGTGCTTAGCGTTCACAGGGTGCAACACTGTGGAGAGGTATTAATTCACGCTCTGATGAACTTGCCTTACCTCTGCTTTTTGTCTCAAAGTTCTGAATTTCAAAGCTTGTTATTCTGAACCTGTGGCTGGAGAGTGACATTCTTCTAGCATGAACTGTGTCCTCGGTTAATGTAACAGAAATCTCTTGGTAAGAAATAAAGAATTGAGGTAACTATGGAGCCTGTATCCTGCTCTTATCAGTACCTGATAATGGAAGTTCATTCAGTAAGCCAGCACCAAACACAGCATGGGCAGAAGGGAAATCTCTTGTTTAGAAAGGCTGACCTAGCACCAAAGTGAATGGAGAGTGTGTCATCATTCAGTTCCCCAGAGGAGCAGTGTCCTTATCTCAAGTATGCCTTGTAGTCAGGGACGTGACCCTGCACTTTAGCCATGGGGCTTTGCTGTGCAAGCCATCATGGTGGCTCATCCTGTCACCTCATTCTCTTCCTCATGCTGCTGTGTTCAGTATGTATGTGTACATATTCCCGTACCCTCCCTATACTCAGCACTTGAAATGAAGGCAATGTGATTATACACAGTAAAAAAACAGAGTGCTGTCCTGTACCAGTGAATTATCCCATCTGTTTACGTGAGTTCACCCAGAGAGACTACATTGTAGTTCAGTTACCAATTTCCCATGGGTTTTGTATCAGGAAGATATCTGAATTTATCCTGGCTTTCCTGTTGTAATTTCTGTTGTTAAGACTATATTAGAGCTGTTTGTTCATCTGCATGGGGTGCTCTTACCTGTTCTAGGCTGGTGCTTGCTTCTTTGCGGAGATCTTGGCTTTGTGCTACCATGGGAGAGGGGGTGAGAAATGGCCCTCCCCTGTCAATCTGCTCTTAAACTAAAGTATGTTTCAGAAGTATGCTTCGTTTGGATTGGGAGGGGTGGGAAGAGGTTCTCCTCTGTCTGTTTGCCTCTGTTTTACTTTGAAGCCATCAAACATCTTCATTGCCTGGCTTCATATGCCTCTCAAACATGGGAGCCAGCAGAGGGAATATGATGAAACAGGTATTTAAGGCAATTAAGGGGCAGGCTGGAGCACAGGCTGAGTTATCAATCATTGTATGATATACCTGGAGAGGTGAAAGAACACTGTGGGTACTTGGCACGTATCCGTCAGGTATTGAAGAGGGGCTGTCTGGGGACTATTGTTATTTTTTTAAACTAAATCTGCAATGAAGTAAAGTTGCTAGTTTACCTGCTCGTGTCTTATGGTTTCAAGTAGCACTTTGAATCAATACTCTGGAGGAGCTGAGAACAGCAAATACCTTTTCCAGAGCTCAGATCCAATAAAAGTTTAGTTTCAGGATTACAGCAGAAGATGGACTGAGAATCCCAAAGTGACACACAGCATTTATCTTTGTTTTTTCTTTAAGAAAAACTCCTCATGCAGGTGCGGTCATCCAAAAGAAAAATGCTCAGCTTAGAGAAGTCCAAAAGAAGTGCTTCAGCCCACCAACACTCCCACCCCCTCCCCACCCCAACCCCCCAAAAAACTGTCAAGGATCAGATGACATCCTAAAACACCTTCATCTTGTTACTCTTGTTTGAAAGGAAAAGAACTCAGTGAACTGATTTTTAGTGTCATCCGTAAAAACTCTTAACTGCATCAATGACCTGTTTATGCTCCATCTCTTAGTGTGTAAACAATAAGAGACTTAGGCAAGTATTTATATGTTTTACTGTTGACATGATAAAACTCTAGTATTACAAATAGGTAAAAATGACACTTCTGCTTGCCCCCAGTTTAAGTTCTTGGTTGCCCTTCTGCAGTTTGGAGCTCTTGGTGGTAGTTTGAGGCCATGGAGGCCTTCTAACCAGTAACGCCGATGAGCTTGCTAATCCCGAGTTGGCTCCTCTCCTGGGTTTAGGTCCATGAAATGCTTTCAAAACATGCCAGTGATCAGTTAACCCCAGCCTCTGAGGAGCACCAGTCTAAGCGGTGTGTGTGGGCATGGTCAAGCTTAGAAAACATTTGGGAAAATAGACTAGGATTATTTTTTTTTCTGTGGCATCAATAACTGAATTTTAAAAAATTAAAATTTGGTTTATTAAAAAAAAAAAGGTAATAATGATTTTTTTCATAAATTGTTCTCCGATAGTTTTTGCAGTGCTGATATTTAGGCAAAACCCCACTAGGTGTCCTCAGCATTTGACCTGAGAAGTTACAGTCTCATAGGAGAACTGTAGCATTGAGGTGTGGGAAACAAAGCCAGAGGAGAGTGTTGTGGTTTGGAAGGTTGTGAGCTTCCTCTTCTTCCTCCTCCTCCTCCACATGCCTGCAAAACAGCACTGAAAGTTGATTCTGGCCCTGAGAGTATACCTGTGTCAGTAGCAAAGCACTCATCAGTGTTTCCATGCTACAATGAGAGGCCTTTAAATGCAAGAGAGTAAGCTTGCTCTTCTGAGTATGTCTTAACATAAGATGGCATAGATGTCTTGTCTACTTGCAAGCACATGGATCATTCTGTCCATCTTAAATGCCAGATGAAGGAATAGCTTTGAATAATCTCATGTTTATTTGGAGTGTAAATATGTCTGTTATAATCGATGAACTTGAGCAATCAAGGAACCTCAGTATTAAATAGCATTAGCTTGAAAATATTCAAGTGTGTGTGTGTGTGTTTGTGCAACTAGATCTTACCTAAACTTGCAAACCTCCTGAGTCAGAGAAGGTCATCTGGCGATCAGAAGGCTGTCTTCTGAGTCTTTTGTAGTGTGTTTCTTTCTCCTGTAGGGTTAGGAAAACCCTGAGCACCACTTTCCTTTTACTATCTTGTGTCTCCCCCTGTGCTTTGCTGGAGGTGGTATGAAATGTGGAAAACACTGAGCACACCTCTGCTTTGCTGAACCGATTTTATCCTGTTCATTGCCTCTCGGGCTCTATTGGTAGCAGAAGTTCAAAATCTCTGCAGAAAGCAAAGACATTTAAGTCTTTCAGGCAGAAAAGCAGCATGTCGACAAGGACTGTGGTTCAGAGTGTCCAACGCCCAAATTTAGCCTTACTAAATAAAAATAACTAAAATCCCCACTGCGGGGGTTCTGTGTAGCTCCAGCAGCCTTGTGCTAGTGTTCCTAATGAGTTTTGTAAATAATCGTTAAAAGTAATCAAAATCTGGCCTCAGTTTCTGCAAGGGGCACGGTGACCTTATGACCAAGCTTGGAATTACACCTCTGTGCTCAGTGTAGTTTCTGGTCTATTACACATCAATGCCAAAGGTTGTTGGATTGTAGGTTTTAAGGGGAGGGGATGGGGGGGTGAAGGCAAAACTATTAGGAGGCAATCAAAAAAAAAAACCAAACCAAGCACCTTTAGGGATCTACTCCAGTCCTGTATTTCTTCTTTATGTTGAATACTGCTTGTGAAACATAATAGAAAAGAATCTTATTTGAATGCTTCAGTAATCTTTTTAATAAGTCTGAGCACTGGCTCTCCATGGGACCTCACATGTTGCTGTTTCAAAATACTGAAATCATTCTATACTTCCAGAAGAAAATTGTTTTTAATGAACAGAGTCTGCGGCTCAAAATATACATTAGCAAAAAAACCCCAGATTATTAAACCAGTTAAAAGCTCATGAGACTTGCAGATTGACTGCTTTGGAGAAGAAAGTTCTCTATATAGTCACGGGGCAAATAAAGCAAGGCTAGAAGAAATACAGGCCCTGACAAAGGGCTGTAACTTTGGCCTCGGGTTGTCCCGTTTCCTGCTTGGTTGAGTGCTCAGCCTCTCTTCCCGAAGGCTGGAGCTGTTGCTCTTTCTCCTTGTTTAGAGTCCTTCAGGGCACATCTATTGCCCTGTAACCTCCTCTGGGCAATTTTTTTCCCCCCTCTTCCTAATGTTGATGTTGTTAATACAACTCTGTAATAACCAGCGGCTCTGGCGCCTTTGTGCTTATCTTGCTTTGGCATGTAAGGTTGGACCTTCCTTTGAGAAGTCACATGAATTCACTGAAGGCAACCAGTCATTTGGGGGGGGGTGCGGCTGGGAGTGGCATCGAAGAGGGGAACTTGACCCTTTCAGCAAGACAAGCCTCCTGTCCTAAAAGGCCGGAGTCAGTATGACTCACTCCAAGTTTTGAGTGGCATGTTTCCTGATCCAACAGTTCTTCCAGCTTATTTCTCATCTCATTCTGATCTTAGTCATAAAGTTTTATGAGAGCTTTTCTTCCTGGCCTTTTTACCCTAGCTCGACGCTGTTAAGCAGCCCTTTGTTCCTTTTAGTCATCCACCCACAGCTTTCCCAGTTTTATTAGTGCCAAAATGAATGTTCCTACTTCTCTAGGCCATTCAGCACATTGATTCACCCAACTTCTAATCAGCCTTTTCTTATTCCCAGTGTGGGACTGGGAATTAGCTGAAATTTAAATAGAATCCTGCAGATTAGGATGTCTGCAGAAGCAGATCCCCTTTTGTATGGCACAGACGATAAGCTTTAGGCTTCTAAATGCTCCGACAATCTTTCTGGCATTATTAGCACTCCAGGGAGTGTTCCTGTTATCCAGAAAGGCTTTAATTGTGCCCTTGGGGTATTGTGAGGTGGGAGAGAAGCTGACCTGTTAGGGAAAGATAAATCATTTATCACATTTCTGGATGTTTTAAAATGCCCCGGCAAACATCAGGTTGGAGCAGAAAGCTCAGGAGAGTATTCCTGCTGGGAGGCAGGCAGTCCCACGGTGGCTCAGCTGATTGCACTGCCAGAGGAGGTTGGCACATCACCTACCTCCAAAAGATGCATGTGCTCTGTCCAAGGCATTCACTCTTTAGGAAGACAAGGTGTGCTGTGACTGCTTGGAGTTTGGAGAGAGGGAGGGGTAGGCGTATGTGTGTGTCTCAGCTCAGAGTCCTTTCTGGCCTTTTGGGCAGTCTCTGTAACTCCTTTATAGGAATAACTAGCTCTAAGGCTGGGTCTTTGCTTTGTCCCTCCCTGTAGAAGAGTCCCTGATATCAAGAAGAATTATTGCGTGGAGGAAGAAAGGATATAATTTTTCTCTGGTCTTTAATTAGTGGTGGTTTTAATGGCTTCTTCTCAAGCTAGCCCTTTAGGTTGCTACTGTTTCTGGCTTGTCTGATTCTGCTGTCTCCTTCTCTCCTCCCCGATGCCCTGGCCCTGTTGCTTCCATTTCTGTGTCTTTTCTTCCCCTCTATCTCTGTTTCCCTCCACGCAGAGTTTCATACCTCTTGATGATCACCACACTTACCACAAGCTTTGCTCAACCTGCAGAAGAGGACTGTTGAAGAACTAATGTTGACATGGAACTGTCATCGCTGTTACTCTGCTGTGCTGAGGTTGAGGTGAGGCGGCCAAGAGAGGTCTGGCTGCTGAGTCATTGTTTGGAGACCTCGGCAAGCTCTGGCATGTGTGACAATCGCTGCCTGGTTCTTTTTTTGGCAGACAAAGGAGGGCTAGAGCCTTGTCCATTAAGAAACAATGAAAACCAAAGCAACCCTCTAACACACGCTTAACATCTGGGTTTCTACCCGGAGAAAACTAGGCTTACAAAACCTCACGCTCTGCTGCCTTTCTGCAGAGGCATGTCCAGAGTTTTGTGGAGCTTCTCTTCTGCTGTCGTGAAGAGCAGGTTGGATTAACAGTCTGGAGTAGCACTGAGACTGATATTTAGATGGACAGCCAAGCTTTAATACCCATGGTAAAGGTCTATGTTTCCATAAAGTTTGGGATTCTTGTGTACCAGGTAGATTGTAGAACAAAACAAGCCCAGTCATGGGTTTAGTTATGCAAAACAGGGACCATGAGCAAGCAACTGGTCTATGTTTCTTTAGAGGATATTTCTAATAAAGCTTTAGACTGACTTATTTAATCAAATGGGGCACATGAGTCAGCTCCCACCAGAGTCAAGATCAGGTTCCATGAAGGACAATATGGTGCTTAAACAATACTAGAAGTTGCGTGTGACCATTTGGCTTCCCATAAAAAGAACAGAGAGTATATCAAGTAAGTATTAAGCAAGCAAAGGAAGAGGTGACTGCTCACAGAACAAACCCAGGTTACCTTTCCTTGTCCTCCTCTTGCACATGCCTCAGTAGTCAGGGTGTCCTCTGCCTGGCTGCCTGCCATGGGGTGGGTGGAAGGAGAAGGAAGGAAGGAGAGCAGGAGCTTCCACTTTTGGTAGCCACAAGTTATGAGCCTTGCCATGAACTCCCTGGAGCAGGGCAGGGAGCACAAGGGGCAGAGCAGGGGCAGATGTCATCCAGACAGTGGTGATAGGAATGGAGATGAAGCAAAAATTGGGGCATGGCCCTGGGCTGCACGACAAGATCTGGGAGGAGATGCCAGTCTTTGGCCTGGTGCAGCAGATGGCAGCCCTCCAGTCTGTTCTCAGAAAAAGTCTATGACAAGCCTGGTTGTGAGAAGAGAAAGACTTAGGATGGCAGCAGGGTG
This sequence comes from Zapornia atra, assembly GCA_013400835.1. Classification (NCBI taxonomy): domain Eukaryota; kingdom Metazoa; phylum Chordata; class Aves; order Gruiformes; family Rallidae; genus Zapornia; species Zapornia atra. The sequence goes on along the minus strand of VZTU01027235.1, from coordinate 121,463 downwards.
AAGAACAAAGAGGAGAAGTAAAGAAGTAAGGGTCAATTAAAAACTTGTCATGTTAACTCAAGAAATTAATTAATGAACAATTCACAAACACTGACAATTAGAATTTTTAATTTGAAAGAATCTGAAGTAGTCTATGGTTTCTTTTGGAGGCTTTCTTACTTTGGTTTCAGAGTATGATTTGAAATACTTTCATTAAAAAAATCACTTTCCAAATACCAGGGTTTCTTTGGCGGGGGGGGGAGGGTGGTGAACAGGACAATTATTTCAAAATCACCTTTTTTTTTCTTTTTTTCCTGTGGGGCTGGGGTGGGGTTGGGAGTGGAAGAAATGCTCTGTGTGTGTGTGTATAGACACATGCATATAAAAGTCTGTCAGGAAGAAACTTCAGTAACTTGCATGAAATACATAGATTTTAAAACAGTATCTTTCAACACAGATCTAATTAATAGTCTGAGCTTACTTTTTCTTTAATGAAGTAATCCCCTCTAAGGCTGTTACGCCAGCTGTGTGCTGGAGCTGAGAGTGCAGGTATTTGTAGACATGTCGCTAATGGGGTGCTGAAAGAAGTGACCCCTTGATTCTCATGAGGAAGGATGGCTTCATAAGGAACGTCTGTCCCGATGCCATAAGGTAGAGCCTGATACAGACTGATTTGCAGTGATGATACATCATTGATACAAGCAGAAGTATTTCACCCAGTTACAGCGCAGACCTCTCCCATAATATCTTCTTGTGCAAGTGCATTGAAATCTCTGTTGACATTGAGCGTGTCCAGCTGTGTCATTGTGTTTCCAAACAAGCCACTCCTCCCCATTGTTTCCTAAACCCCTCTCCAGAGAAATTATTTACTTCAGTGCTAGCTCACAATGCAGGGGGGTGGGGGGGAATACAAAAAAAGTGAGCCCAAGAAATCTGTAGCAGGGCACTTGTCAACTCATCAAGAAGTGCTTTTGTGGGGTTAGGAGATCATTACCTTCTACTGTATTGCTGTCTTCTTTTTCTTAATGCTGAAATCTCTTTAGGAGAGGGAGGCTACTGGTGCTAAGCAGATCCATCCACTGACAAGTGTCTCGGCTTAATTTCAAGAATGAATTGCCCTCAAAAGGCTTTTATTGCCACATCTGTTTTTCTGCCCTAAACATTAATGCTTTTGGACGGTAACTTGTCTGTTGACACATTGTCTTCCTGCTTCCCAGACAAAGTACTCATCCACACTTAAAATACTTGGAATTTTTGAGGGGAGAGGAGAATTTAATTTTTTGATCATAGTGTTTGATTGTCAGCAGTGCTGGGTTGTGTAGAAGTGTGAAACAAAGAGAGCAGTTCATGTAAGCACAAGTTCATTGTCAGCACAGCAGTGCCTTGAAAAAAGGTACAGGGGTTAATGCTTAGGGAAGGTGACTCTTCTGTATCTCTACAGACATGGACAGATAGGTAGGTATTTACAGGTGAATGAAACTTGGAATTCCTGCCTGTTGAGAGGGTTATATGTTTTTATGCTGAATTCAAAACTTTTTTTTTTTTTAAATTGGTCCAGAAATGCTTCAGATTAGACCCTGTCAGTTCGTGCTACTGGACTTATAGGTGTCCAGTCAGAACTGAAATTATGGTATGTTCTGTCCTTTCAGGCTTCTGTGTTGAAAAACATTTGCATTGAGGATGCACATGTTTGATGGGTAGGAAATATATCAGAAAAACCTAACTCTTCAGCTCAGTAAGAAGCAATAAAGGCATGCTATACCTGAGTATCTGTACTATATGACTGATCTTCGAAAGGTGGTGTTAAGATGACCAGAAAACCTCAAATCTGCAAAATAAAAAATAAAATAAATTCTGAGGCCAGAGTAATTTTTCATTCAAAAAATTTTTGGTCAGCAAATACAAGCTTGTGTTTCTCTTATTGTGGATGAAAACAGCAGAGAAGTTTTTGTGGAACTATTCACGTACACTTGTTGCTTCCTATATGTTGTCTGTAAAGCAGTCAAACAATGACAAAATCCAAGTGAGTAATGGGGTTTTTCTTCCTAAGAGTTTATGTATGCAGGGATTTATATATCCTGTTGCAAGGTAGCTGAGTTACCCTGTGTGGTAACTTCAGAAATAGATTCAGTGTAAACTTCCTTGCCAGATAAAGTTATGTCCATACACATACTTACTTGGCAAAGTGCCAGATGACAGAGCAAGTTCTACAATACCAACAGTGATGCCAAAAAACATGTCTGATGAGACTGGAGGGATGTTTATCAACCCACACTCAAACTGGACAGGAAATTTGCCAGCTGCTCAAAATTAACAGGAATTCAGGAACTCCTCTAAGTTCAACTCATTTGGTCAGTTTTGAAGTCTGAGTTCCTCCACACTTTGGAAAGGAACCCCTTAGGTGTTGTATGCGGAACCCCTTGGGTGTTGTATGCCAATCCACTTTTAGGTGCTTGCATCACTTCTTTATTTGGACACAGTGCTAATTGTGCCAGTTAAGCAGTAAAATGAGGTTAAAAACCACATTCAGAGCAGAAATGCCCATAGTGGTTTAAGGACAAACCAGCTTTTGGCATCAAAGGTTGGCCTTTGGTGGCAGAGAGATGGTGTATGCGTGCTTTGGCTGTTTTAGTGCCAAATGATAGCCCGTAACAGTGTCTGAGCTGGTCTGTGAGTTCAGCCCTGGCAAGGTCAAGGCACTGGCATGTGGTCTGTTTTACAGCCTTGATGGTGGCTGGACATGCAGTGCAAAGCCCTGGGTTGCAAACAGCATCCTAAATTGCTGCTATTAAACTTGGTATTGCATGCTTGACCCATGCCCTTGAAAGCTTTTCTGGAACTGCTCTCCTTTACGCCGGTAACGAGATCTTTGCAATTTCTGATCTTGTTTGAGTAACCTGATTTTATCTGAAGATCAAAATAGATTTTAAAGGTGTCGAATGTTTGCAGTGTATCTCCTGTAACAACACACTTGTCACAACAGGTGGAGGTTTCAGACTGAATGGCACATTGGGCTCGGTCGCTCTTCGTTCTCCTGTCAGCTCCAGCGAGGCTGTGGGAGGGGTGCGAACCCTCCCGTGGTACAGAGCGATGTGACACTTAGGGCTGTTTGGGGTACGCGTCGCACTCTGGCCTCTGCTTTGATCTGTTGTTATCACTGTTTCATAAGGACAATATTTAATTTGACTCACGTGGTGTTTTTCTTTTCTGTATCTTACTATTAAATCCCTGACTGGAAGCACGTTGCTGCATAATTATACACACGCATCTTCCTTTGGGTTTAGAAATAAAATTGCAGGTTCCTGCAAGGAGAGTATTTGTTCAAAGAAATAAGAGCCATCCTGTAAATCATGTGCTGTTCTCCTTTCAGCCTCAGCTAGAACAAATTCTGCAGAACCTTTTGGTGACAAAGGTCGGTGGGGATGACAGAGTTTTGCTTTGTTCCCCCTCCCCCCATCTTCAGAAATAATGTTTGAGTGATGCTGAAACACTTTGCAGCATTTAGAGGGTGTTATATAATAACTTCGGTGTGTGCTCAGAGGAGTCAGAGAACTTTGACCAGGAAATCAGGCTGAGGAGACCAGTCATCATGGGTCAGGCCTGCCTCAGGGTGTGCCGCTGCTTGTGGTGGGGAGGAGGTCGGGCAGCCTCCGAGTCTTGAAGCACAGCCACTGCAGAGACACTGCTGCTTTAGGATTTCTTCCCAAACGTGGTGGTGGTGGTGGTGGAGAAGCATCAAACTACAAAGAGGACAAGGCATCTCTCCATCTGTGGGCAGTGCTGGGGAGGGTTGTCCTGAGAGGTTCTTCGTGAATATGCTCCAGGTGGTAAATGTCTGCTTGTGGGCAGAGCTGAAATGGGGGTGAGCAGCTGGTGTTCGAGTGCCTTCCTTGCCCCACGAATGCCAGCTGTCCCCACAGTACTTGGCAAAGACCGCACAGGGTCACATCTTTGCATCCAGCTGGCATAGTTGCACCTTATGGGACAGGGGTTGATGGATAAAGTCTGGCTGTGCATGGTAATGCCTGTGCCTGGTGGAGGCATCCTGTCCATGCTGTAGTCCAAAGCAGAGTCTGGCTTTCCCTGCCACCATCCCTGGAGTGCACCCAGAGCCCACAGTGAGGTTACACTCTGGTTGCCTCCATTGCAGCATGGACTTAGGTCCCCCCAGGTGTTTTCTTGGTGCATCATAGATGCTATTAAATACAGGTGGGGATAGAAGAAAATAGGCTTGTCTAGTGCTGTTTTGTCAAAAAACAACCAGGACAAGTGCAAACTAATTAGAAATCTAGACAACTCCCATATAAAACACAATGGTGTGTCATGTGTGTGCCAACACGCAAAGTCATTACTCAGTTGTTGTTCAGGCAAAATTCCCACTGAGTAAGGTCAGAGTAATCACCTCAGGATCTGGCCCTCCTGTGTTCCCCTCCAGTTGCCATAGTGTTTTCCGTGTGACAAGCACAAGGTACTTTCTGAGCTTGGCTGGGTGCGTGTATTGTGCTCACAGCGTTGCTGAGTCAAGGCAAGGCTTGGCAGAGCACCTGGATGTCACCCGTCCTCTCAGAGAGGAGACAAAGCCTCGTGGGCTTCTGCACGTTGCCCTTCTGCAAGCCCCTCCAGTCTTGCGCCGTGTTACCAAAATTGCTACATCAATTAGGCAATGCTGCGTGGAGGTTGGTACCTATCGGAGTGATCATGGTCCATTTGTCCACCTTGTTCCTTCATTTCATCTCTTCTGCCCCTCCATACTAGTGGTCAGGCTAACTGGAGGCAACTGGGACTGTGCCTTTCACCCAAAGACTTCTTCCCCAAAAGTTCTGCTGGGCTTTTTACCCCCACTACTGGGTGGTGAGGGGGAGAATGATGGTGCCTGGGCACAGGGCCACCCAGCACTGAGGTGCTTGCTGCCAGCCCTGCAGTAGCCATGTGCTGCCTCTGGCCCCCGCCTTGTGTGACAGTTTGCTGGAGGCAGGTGCACGTCTTGCTCTGTTTGTGTAGGTTTGGGGCTCGTGTACACCTGGGGGTCTTCCTACACTTTCTCAAGATCAGTAATGGTAGAACTGTAGTATTTGTGGATGCTCTTCATGTGGAGAGATACCGGTTTACTGCCCAGGTGCCACCCACCTCCAGCTGAAGGCATCTTGAAGGCCTCTCATCTGCCTCTGATCTGCAGGTCTATGTCAGACCCTTCCTGCACCTCTCCCCAAATCAACGTTGCACTTGAAATGCCAAGTCCAGGGCTTGTCCTGAGTTTTGCTGGCCTCTCTGGAGTTCCATAGGGTTGGTCTGGCTCCCCTGTTGTGGCCCAGCTTTCAGGATCTGGACCAAAGTTTTCAATATGCAGATGAAAAGAGGTGGGCTTTTTCTTTGGGCTTGGGAGGGATAGTGTTGGGGTTTCTTTAGGGGTAGGACTCTGTCATGACTGCAGTCTTTTTAGTAGCCTGGGTAGTCCTTTATGTCAGTGCTGTGAACACTGATAGGCATTAACTGTGTCATGCTGTGTTCCCACCCCTCTATTTCAGGGATTTTCAGTTCCCCACATCTTTCTCCCCCCATTCTGCCATCTCCCTGCAGGGATGGATTGCGTACCTAACTTAAATACCAGGGCTCGCAATATCCTCCCATCGCTCCCCATTCACCGCACTGGGCAAGGAGCTGTGTGCATCTCTTCCCCCTCCTATACAGTGCGTTTCCCTTCCTGGGCCTGTCACACCTGCCTCATGCCAGGTCCCCTCTGCTCTCCTTTCCTCCCTGGGCTCCACCCATTTTTATCTTACAGACAGACAGAGAGATATGACACACAGTGTTCAAACCTTACTTCACCTGGCTGATGATGTCTTTCCAATTAACTTAAATGCAAGCCAGCACAGAAGGGAGAAGAAGTTCTAGGAGGGCTTGAGAGAAAACATCATGCTCTGTGGCAATAACAAAGCAAAAGGAAACAGGATTTGATTTACAGCAAAGCCAGGCTGCACAGTGGACTTCTACACCAGTTAGCAGGAAATGAATAAAAATAAAAACCTAAACCCAAACGTAAAGTGTGCAAATTTTGGCCTTGATTCTTCTGTTGATTGTGTGTAACAGACTTCTGACCGAGGATGTCAAGAGATGAGCTCTGGGAGATGTAGCTGTGGCTGTTTGTCCCGCCCTGTGCTCTGCCTTTCTGCTGGAGGCCCGTGGCTGTGCAGCAGGGAGGACCTACAGCCCAGCTGCTGCTCTTCCTTGTCCAACCCAGGTCCTGAAATGAGTAATGACAGTGGGATTTGCACCGTGATGGTGTGGGCACAAATCACTTTCTGACCCCTCTTCTCAGAAGAGAGAACCTTTGGAAAAGTGCATGTCGGGAGGGTGGGAATGGTTATGTCCTGTCTGTGAGGGCTATCCTGTCCACAGACAGGATGGTTCCCACTTTGAATTTGCTTTCGTAGGCTTAATATATGCTTTTATTGTTTTTCTTTCCATGCCCCTGGCTTGATGGAGATATACCTTTTGGCATTGCGTAACAGCAATGCTTTGGAAGGAAATGTCTCCATTTATGCTTATGTGGGTATTATGCATGGCTGCTGGGAAGGAAAAGGCCTGTCCTTTAGAAGAGCCTTATTAAGGGAAACCAGTTATTAACAAGTATATATGGAAAGGGTGGGGTTCCTCATTACTCCACTCATTTCAGCATCTCCTATCTGCCTCAGGAGTGCATCATGGTGATATCAGCCTTTATTAATATAAAATGCAGTATTACGCACCCGAGATTACACCACAGGGAGCATTCAGTGGGGCTCTGGCACTGCAGCCCATCTGATTAAAGTGGCAGTGGAGCGATCAATGACAGCAAATTAAGCTGTCGGTGTCAAGGAGCTTTTGGTGTTCTGGTGTAAACTTAGAATGATGTGCAAGGATTAAAAACTGGGAGACTGTGATCTCATTAGCTGAAGTTTATCCTGTGAGTGGTTGGGATGTAATGACTTGGAGATGAATATGCCCAATGGCCAATTTTCTCTGTGGGAAAGTGAGAAATTAATTGGGTTTGGTATGTGCTACTTGACTTTTCTGTGTGTGGCTTTTCAATCTGTTCTGTCCAGTCTAAGCAATATGCCATTAACTTCTTTTTTAACTCTCTCCTGAGCAAGTATGGGTTACACTGTCCCATCCCAGCCCCCCTCCTTCAGAAAAAGTACTTTTATCTGGTTCCAGCCCTTATTGCAGGAGTTATCAGGGAATTTAATTGGGTAACTTAATAGGGGAAGCATATTTTTAGTGGTGGAACTGCTGAGAAATTAGTACTTCTTTTCTGAAGACCAATGTAGACTTTTAAATCCTGTGTGAGAATAAAAAGCCCATGTTTCTTGCAAAACAAAACTCAGGTATTCCTAATGAAAATTCTCCAGAAACCTTTCATTTTGGTAGTATGGACAACTTATACTCTGCCATTACACAGGTCAAGATATTTTAATACACAGAACGTAGTTTAAATAAAAAGCATCTTATCAAAACAATTTTGTCATTCTATTTTGCTAACCTGAAAAATTTGTCTCTTCCTCTCTTGAAAACATTTATATAAAACTATTTCTGCAACCATTTTGATTCTGTTAAAACTGACTTTTTTTTTTTCCTTTAACAGAAAACTCTTCCTTATTTTGATCAGTTTTATGTAGCATGTAAGCATCCGGTGTTTCAGTTCCTGAGAGGTGCAGGTGGCTTCAGGTGAATATTAGGGGACTCAGCATGAATCCCACAATACTTACCCAGCGATGAGACAAGCGGGTGTGATTACATTGGCCTTTATCATTTTCTCATAGGTGTCTTGCAGATAAGCTGTCCTTGGTGAGAATTGCTCATGCACATTTGATGACGAATCCGCGTGTGTGCACATATGCACACAGAGACATCAGGGCTGGTATCGCTCCCACCCAACCTCAGAGCGAAGGGGGACTCGGAGCTCTTGCTGCTGGTATTAAGGGTTGGGTTTTGGGGTTTTTTTTTTTTGAGCTGCTGTTGGTGTCGTGTGACTCAGTGGTGGCTCAGGACTCTTCTTCCCCTCCAAATCCTCCTCCCTCCCCCATACTTGGCTCTGCGAAATGAGGTCCCTCAAAGCTGACTCTTGCTTCAGAGACCTTCACACCTAAGCTGGCCCTGTTCTGCAAAACTTGAGGATAAACCACCTTCTCCAAGTGTCATTATGTTCTGTCCTCATGATAGCTCTGTGTGTGTGTGTTTGTTTGCTGGTTGGTGGGTTTTTTTCTGTCTGTCTTTCCTTTTTCTTCCTCTAAACCCAGACTGTGTATGTATAAAGGAGCCCAGTCATTCCACTCAGTCAGTGGGCTCTTTGCCTGACCGCAGTTGGTGGGAAGAAGGTTTTTATCAGCTTCAAGTTGATGGATGCAGCGTAGCCCTCTGCTGAACATACATAGTGAACAGAGGATAATATGGAGGGTTGCATTCAACCAACACACAAACAGACAGGAGAAGTCAGGCTGTCTTTCCAGGCAAAAGATGAGCTGAAGGGGGGAAAAGAAATAAGTCTGTGTGAACGGCACTGAGAAAGTGATACACTGTGTGAAAAATAGTTGGGCGCAGATGAAAGAAAGAAAAATGTCCCAGATCTGAATTCTTTCCTCTATGTCAATATTTAACTGTTAAAGTCTTATGAAGGACAGACAGGCCTTTGACCTACTTACATGACGAGCTTATTACTCGGTGTCTAAATAGAACTTCTGATGATAAGTAACTGATGCTGCTCCCAAGTGAATGGTACAGGAAACACGCAGGTTATTGGCTAACTAATCTTTCAGCTTGGGAGACACTGAAGTGAAAGCCAAGCATGGGCTTGCTACTCTAAGTGTCGAGGACTGGGAATGTTCCTCATTGCTCACAGGCTGTTAAGTCAGCTTCCTGTTCCCCGGTACTCCCGTCCTCTTCTGTTTTCACTTTGTCGGGCTTCCTCTTCGAGGGATGTATTTTCCAGTCTTCTTGCCTCTCTTTCCATCAGCAGTCAGTACACCTCCTATGATGCTTCCTTATACCTTTACAACACAGCCTGCTTCTCCCATGGACCGGAAATTCACCATTTCCCCCCACATCATCATTGATGGGGAGGAAGATAAGAAGAGTTGGGGTGGTTTTTGTTGTTTTGGTTTTTTTTTTACAGTGGGCTTGGGGTGGTTATTTTTATGGGCAAGACTTTTAGTTTGCTCAGAATTTATAGTCATGTCAAGATGACATGTCACAAAAAATGAAATCCTTGTTCCTGTTTCATTTTTATTTGCATTTTTAACATATTCTACTTTGTGCATTGGCAAAGATAAATATTTTCTCCAGCATTTCCTCCAGCTTTTTGACTCTTCTCCTTTCACCCTGATCCTTTCTAACATTTGATTGGACAAATATGATGATTTTTTTTCAAGATAAAAAAAGATTTGACATATGTATCAAAACATGCTATTGAAATGAATAATAATAAGGAATACTGAAGGGTTTTTAAATCCTCAAATCTATCTATATAATATAAATTTTAACAACAAAAGTTTCATTAATTATTTTTGAGATGTTTCCTATAATGGAAACATTGTCAGGTTCCCCTTCTTGATTTTTTTTTTTCTTGTTGGTTATTTTTTCCCCCCCAACCAGAAATTCATGTTCTTTAAGAGCTGTTTGCCTGGTGCCATTTTTATACTCCTACCATTATCTCCCATGCATACCTTTTACTTTAAGTATTTAATTGAAGCTGGAGACTGTGCCATGTTTAAAACCAATTACATTAATTCCTATATTTTTCACATAATGCAGTGTGTGTCTGCTGCAGTCTACAAAGGCTTAATAACGTGGCTAAGTACTGTATGTGGGTGCAGTGAAGATTAAGCTGGGCTGAGTATGAAAAGTGCAGTAACTAAAGTGGAGGGGAAAAGCCTTTTGTTTGACTAGAGTGGGGTGAGAAACCTTTTCCTTACCTGGGGCCACAGAAGACTCTCCTGTACTGTATCAGTGGCTCTTGCAGTAGCACACCCATCTGTATTTCCTTATCTCCTGGACCCCATAAGGTGCCTACAGACCTACGATATGAACACCTCTGTGGCAAGTGGGCTGCGTTGGCCCTTGTTTCCCAGCTCTCCTGAGCCCAGCACTTCCCATCCTGCAAAACCAGCTATCTTCAATTTGCTGATCCCAGGGCCATCAGGGCACACCATAGCCCCCACGTGGCACTGAGCTGTCCCAAACCAAGCATCAACCTATGTGGAGCTGAGAAGCAGGAGTACCCAGAGAATGCTGAGCCACAACAATGCCTGGCAGTGCTACAGGCTTAGGGCAGAGTAGCTAGAAAGCTCCCCCGCAGAGAGGGACCTAGGGGTGACACATGGGGGTGACAGCCAGCTGAACATGAGCCAGCAGTGTGCTCAGGTGGCTGAGAAGGCCAACAGCACCTTGGCCTGTGTCAAGAACAGTATCGTGAGCAGGGCTGGGGAAGGGATCATCCCCCTGTACTCAGCTCTGGTGAGGCCACACCTTGAGTACTGTGTTCAGTTTTAGGCCCCTCACTACAGAAAAGACATTGAGGTGCTGGAGCCTGCACAGAGAAAGGCAACAAGGCTGGTGAGTGGGCTGGAAGACAAGTGTTATGAGGAACCTCTAAGGGAACTGGGGCTGTTTGGTCTGGTGAAGAGGAAGCTTAAGGGGAGACCTAATTGCTGTCTACAACTACTTCAATGGAGGTTGTAGAGAGGTGGGGACTGACCTCTTCTCCCTAGTGACAAGTGATAGGACAAGAGGAAATGGCCTCAAGTTGTGCCAGGGGAGGTTTAGATTGGGTGTTAGGAAAAACTTCTTCACAGGAGGGTTGTTAGGCTTTGGAATGGGCTGCCCAAGGTGGTGGTGGAGTCGCCATCCCTTAAGGTATTTAAAAGATCGATAGATGTGCTGCTTAGGGACATGGTTTAGCGGTGGGTTTGGCAGGTTAGGTTAATAGTTGGACTTGATGATCTGAAAGGTCCCTTCCAACCAAGACAATTCTATGATTCTATCCTTTGGGACAAAGAGGTGGAAATGAAGATTGGAGAAGCATTAAAAGAAAGGATGGGGAACAGACATGGGACAGAGCACCAGGCTATGCCTGGGGCAGTTGTCAGCCTTGCAGGGTGAAGGTTTCCCACATCTGTGCTAAAGACTCATCTTTCAAACTCAGTCTAGCAAGGAAAAATTCAGCCCTAGCCCTGTGTGATGGGAGCTGTGTACTCCCTGTGATGTGCATGGGTGTACTCCCTGGTGAAAAACTGCAGCTGTGGCTGTGGCAGAGGGAGAAGCTCACCAGTGTGTGGAGGATAATGGCAGGAGAGGAAGGACATCTGTGCCTGTGTGTGTACAGGCAACGTGTCGCAAAATGATAGTTGTGTGATTCTGCCAGAGGAGATGTGACCCAGAGAAGATGATACAAAATACAAAGGCCTATTAACTCTGAGGAGCCTATGTTCCCTGGCAGGGCAGCATCTGGCCAAGAGGTAGTAGGGAGACCACCTTGCTTTTAGCCTCACTCTGGTGACCCAGATTGGGTAAAACCAGATTTATTAACCCAGGATTTAATTTCTCACAGAGGAGAAACTTCAGAGTTAGTCTTGCAATTCCCCCCCATTCCACCCCTCTTGACACCCTAGAAAGGAAAAGTAACCAGCCGAGGTTTGAAGTGCCTGACACCAGCCCTGATGCAATGGCAATATGGGATAAAATAACAAGTTGCAAACCCTGCCTGGGAGCATGGAAGATTGCTGGTGCCGTGCTGAGGGACACAAGCTGCTGCTGGTGCCCGAGCCGTGCCTTCCTGGGCGGTAGTTGCACCCATTTAGCCTGTGGTGTGGGCATTACCTTTGGTGTTACTGGCTCAGCAGCCAGAAGTGCTGAGCCAGTTACAGTCTATTTAGGTAGGTTACCCAGCCCATCTTGCAAGGAAATGGGAGTTGCACAAGGGCACAAGTAGGAAGCTTTGCTGGCGTGTGGGGAAAGTGGAAGTTGTAATGGGAGAAGTGTATGCAATGGAAAATCCTGTGGGAGAGGAAAGGGTGAGAGACAGGTTTCTCTCTGCCAGTTGGAGAGCAGACTACCCACCTGCTAGGTATTTTTAAACTTTTGATCTGCTCATGGTTCAGCCTGTAAATTCCTTTTCTCTGTTCCTACCTCTGTCCTCTCCCATCCAGTGGGTCCTTGTGCCATCACTAACGGCAGCTGGAAATGTCAGACCTGGCTTTCAAAACTAGATGCCTTCCCCTGGGTTTGTTTTGTTCTGGAGATTTGCGTAGAAATGTGCACTATACATACACCTGGACTTGGGTGGTGGGTGGCTGTGAAGAAACTCTCTCACTAAGTTCCTTACAAGAACTCATGCGGTCATGTGCACAAACCTTCCAGTTATAAAAGGGAAACCCAAGGCAACATGATAGAAGGGCCTGTAACAGACCCCTGTGGTGTGAGAAGGGATGGATGTGATTTACTCTTTTTTCTATCATGTCCATCTGAGGGGTGGGACCATGCAGTAAGCAGGCATCTTGCTTTCCCAAAGGTCTTTTGGAGAAGCAGTCAAGCAGCCAGGTTCTTCCAACACAGTAGGAACAACTCATCTCAGAAATGGGAGGCAGCTAATAATGGACTGGCTAATGCAGTATGTGCCCTGGAAAACAGCAACTGATTTAATAATCCAAAGGTGGGACTTAATTGAGTGATCATAAAATAAGCCAGGTCATTACGATAAGAATCGTGGATTTCGGGAAGGGTATGAAGCAGGTCAGTTGTTATCTGGGACAAAAGTCTCTAAGGTAAAGGGTGACTAGCAGTAAGATTCTGTGTCCAAAACATGCTGGTAGATTTTCCTGATGCAGCAGCCAGCTGGAGGGCTTTGTCTGAGATGCCCTGCAGTCCCTGGAGAGGAGCTCAGTAGTGATAGGCAGCAGCACACACTCAAGCAGGGAGAATAGCTCCTTGGCAGCAGCGGAGCAGAAGGATCCGGCTGAAAACAGAGTACAAAGGATGTCCAGTTGCAATGTGAATGTGGCCTTGAGCAAGAATAGCCAAAGCCTAAACAGGCTTGTGCTCTCTGTGGCTTCTCTGGGTTTGTTTGTGCTTTGGAATTCCAGCAGGTTGTATCTCAGGTGTTTCACATCCACAGGAATGTGAAAAGCATTAAAATCAAGATGAGGCTGACTGATACAGTGCTGTTTGTTTGCTAACCCAGCTACAAAAAGTGTCCTGCTTTGCAGAGTGCTCCGAACTATAAATGAAAGTAGCCCAATGTGTGAGTCTGCCCTGAAATGTGTGTCGTGTGGCCAGATGTTCACAGCGCCCCTGATCAGCGCTGACACGTTGGCCTCTGTGCCAGCTCAGGATGCGAGGGAGTACTCACTTTTGCTCTTGTAAGATTAATAATAATGAAAATTAAGACATTTGAAAGAAATCTCACATAATTGGCAAAGTCCTCCAATTCAGCTAGGCTTTTGATGTTTTGTAACCCTTTTACACCCAAAGCACGTTCTGTTAGCTAATGCTAGTGGTTCCTTTTACTGTTACAAAGCTAGATCATGAAGAGAGGTATGCGCCGTGTCCAGCTTTTCCTGTTCAGGGAGTCATTTTTTCCATGACGTCTAATCTTTTTTCTTTTGCTGAACTGTCAGTAAAGCCAGACCACTTTGGATTGGCATTTTGCCCACATCCACCTACGTATATTTTCCTTACCAGCAAACAAACTAATTAAATGCCTTTATCTTATGAGGCATTCCTTTCTCTCAGGTAGTTACTGATTAAAAAAAAAAATAAATAAAACTTCTCACTATTTTGAGAAAACACGAGATGAGTCAGTCTGTTCACAGCCTGGTTTATTATTAAATAAGAAGGCAGGATTACCAAAAGAAAAAAGAGCTGGGTGGAAAAAAATGTTAGTGCCGTTGTTGTCATGTTTGTGGCCAGGGAAAGCAGGCTGTTCTCACCCCAGCGAGCATTTCCAATATCTGTTAAAATTCATGAGCATTACATTTGCACATGAAGGTGGACAAGGGTCCATAAATGAGTCAGAGGTACCTCTCATGTGAAAGATTGCTGCAATAAAATGTTAATTTATAAACTGTAGTTGGTATTGCTTCACGTTGGGCATGTGCTTCAATAGCCTTTCCAATAATGGTAACCTGAAGCAGAAGGGCAATTATTCAGAGAGTCAACAAAGGTTCTCCAAACATGTAATAGATAACCTTACAATACAACAACCTTACTAGTTGAAGCTTTGTCATCTTTATAGCTTAAAAAATATATTGTAGACTTATAAAGTGAATTAATTGGAAATAGAAAAATTCAGAGAGATCACCTAGGCCAACACTGCCTGTTGGGGGAGTGGAGGAAAATAACTGTGTGTGTACTCTGCAAGTTTACAGCTCCCAGGCCTGTGTATGATGTGTCTTGTGCCCTGACACCCATTAGAGAGCTGGACCACAGAACAGCATGGGGTGAAAAGAGAGTAGGAGCAAGAGGCAAAAATCCTGGCTGGGTGGTGCCATGGGAGGGGGGAGGGATGATTTATGTTTGTGTGGCTCTTGTCTGCTTTGGCAGGGGGGTTGGACCCGATGATCTCTTGAGGTCCCTTCCAACCCCTACGATTCTATGATTCTATCTGCTGGGGGTGAGGAGCGAAAGTGCTGCTGGGTAGCCTTGTGAAGGCAGGTGGCTTTGCTGGTGATAAGGTGAACTAGTGTCTATGGACCTCCTGGGCCTGAGCAAAAAGGTGATTTGTTGAGCGCTGCTCCAGAGCGCTGACTGCAGCCCCTGATCAACTCAAGGTACCAGCCAGGCACCGAGCGCTGAACACATCAGTAAGCTCCTGCAAGGGCAGCATCCACTGTAATGCTCTAAGCTTCAGAGAAAACAACAATGAAGAAGTCTTCTGTCCCTGTTGTCTTTCCCCAACATTAAGCCCAGTTCTAGGCTTGCCCATGTTTGCCTGGATAACAATTTGTGCCTCGAGACAAATTAGGAGACGCTTGCTGCTATTACCAGCAGCCTTCATTCTACCTTGGGAGGTGTTGCAAAATGTGTAAATCAGCTTAGCTCTTCATCCCTTGGTTTTCTTAATCAGGACTTCAACTCCAGCCTTTGAAGCAGGCTTTACTCACAACAGGCCTATTAAGTTATTTGCTTCTACTATTGTATATCCAGGAGATCCACACATGCCCCACAGTTACACAGAAGCCATCCAGACTGACACCAGTATTTATGCAAATCTGCAGGATTTATCATTTGGCATAGAGCTTGGGCCGAAGTGCCAACCCTATATTTAAAAACTACCCTGCCATGCAGTAGCATCCCAGCAAACTCTCCCTGCCCCAGACAAAAAAGCAGGGGAGCTACTGGCTTCCAGTGGCACCATCTCTAATCCTTGCCTCCAAGCGTTGAATGATTCAGAAGCAGACTGAGATCTTCTATGCATTGTTTTGATCCCTAATCCTGCCCAATCCTCCTGCTTTGATATGTAATAGAGGACTGCTGGCAGCTGTGGTGAGTGGCTCCTCTTCGCCAGAGCATGGTTAGGAGACACCAGATGCTGGATGGAGCTGCTGAAGTATGTCAGCATTGGGCAAGAAAGAGTCAGCGTGGCCTGAAAAAGGAGATTTGCTGCTGGAGGTGGGAGGGCCCCATGAGAGGAGCTGATGGTGAGTTTGGCCAGATAGTGCTTTGCTGAGATGGTGAGAAGGTCTCAATGACCCCACAAGGGTGACACCAGCTCCCGTCCTGCCTGCCCACCTGGCCAATTACAGCAGGAAAACAGGCTCCTCTTCCAACCCAAGCATTAAGCATGTGCCCTTACACATCTGTAGGAGTCCCTGCTTCATCCCAGAATAATCCAAGAGTCATCTACTCCTGCCAGCCCTCTTCCCACTTATCTGAGCTTTGTGACTCACTTGGGCTCCTCAGACCCTGCAGTTCCTAATCCTGAGTCTCCACAATACTACTGGGAACTCACCCTTATGAAAAACAATTAAGCCCTTGAGGATGCTGCAAAGACTCTCATTCCAAGCCCTCGGATTTACTTCATGGTAAAACAGGAAACTCCTCAGCTCCTGCTGAATGAATCCCAGGCCCTGCCCATAGCTTTCTGGGGCGTTTCCACTGCCTTTGGGCTTTGATTAGCACTGGTGCCATGTGGGTGGGGGGTTGTGGCTCCTGTGTCTGAGGGCCCACATGGAAAAGGGAAGGGGCCAGGGAGCTACTATGGGTCAATATGTGTGTGTGCCTGCAAGGCTAAACAAGCAGAAGTGAGGGTGGCATCCTGAGGGAAAACATTGATCTTTCTTTTGTTTGGGTGTGTTTTAACAAAAAACAACACAACATGGTAGAAGGCGTGATGGTTAGGGTTTGGCTCAGCATGGGCTAAAGATCTCTTTTGCTTTGTGTTCAGTTGTGCTGCACCCTGCTACATGTTTAAGAGTAGGATGGCTACTGCGTGGGATGAAGGAGTCCTCGTCCATTTTGTACCAACTCATGATCTGTAAGCAAGGGTATCAAGCCTATTGTTAGGGCTCAAACTGGGTCACAAAGAACTGTAATTTCTGCTTAGTTCCTGTAGTCCTGTAAAACCTAAGAGTTAGCATCACCCGGTCCAAAAGGATTGTAATTCATGTAGGTTCTGCTCATCACCACTGGACCGGAGGGTTAAGAGTAGAAGCTGAAGAGTCTGGTATAATATAAGCATCTGCAGAGCCTGTCTGGCTAAGATAAGGATTGCATCACATGGAGGCAAATTGGTTTTGATTTGCTCAGAAGTGAGATGAGATTTTTCTGTAAGGCTAAAACGAGCTGGTGCTTTCTGGTGTGAAATCCAGTGTCGATTGTTCTGGGGCAGATTTCACTCATTGAACAGGCATTGTGGGTTGAACCTAGCGTACTGGGAACTGCAGCGTAAAGGCAGAGGAGACTGTGGCCTAGACTTAAGACAAGCGGTAAGATGGGTGTTAGCATCTCAGGAAAAGCAAAAGTTATCCTCATTAGGACAAGAAGTGAGCGACAAGCTTGGCTGATCACTGTATGCGAGGCTGGTGCCAGGAGCACTGAAGGGAACATCTTTGTTGAGGGAAAATGGAAATGATTGGGTGTTACTGGGAAGGCAGAGAGTTACTTGTCCCCACTGCTACCATCGGCTTGCATTTGTCTTCTGGGCAGCATTGCTCAGGTTATTTCTTTTGATACTGGGGTTCTTAACCCTGGCCTTGCCCTTAGCAGAGCTTGGCCCAATGCAAAGCATGTACTGATATTCCTTGCTGACACCTTGCCTTGTCCTCCATCTTTAGGCTGCTTTGATTCTGTTCTGAGCTTCCTCAGATCCACCTATACCAAATGACCACCCAACCTACCCCTCCAGCAGTGAGCTTCTCTATACCCAGGAATCATCAGCCAGTTTCAGAATTATCTAGAGCCTTTCAAAAACTTGCCTCCATGACTGTGTACTCTGGGTCATCCAACAGGGCAGTCCAAAGCCCCAACCCTAACACAGGAGACTACTTCAGTGAAGCATTGCTATCTCAGTTATCCCTAGAGACAGCAGCACTTTCTGTAGGTCTTTACTCCTTGCTTCCAACACAGTGGTAGACCCAGCTCTTTATTTCCTTCTGTCCTTGTCCATAAGCATAGCCCTAACCCTAGTGTAGCCCTTTAGCCTGGTCAACACAACCCAAACCATTAGACAATTAGCTTTGACAGCAATCTCTCACAAATAGCACTCAACCTAGGAGGACCCATCAGATACTTGGCTCTGCTCTTCCTTCTTCAAGAGACTCTAAGACTCACTGTCATGAGTCCAGTTCTCCAGCTCCTAGACCAAAACCCTCCCATAACTCCAGTGATATCCTGAGGTATGTCTCAGGAGCTTCTTATCATTGGCCTTCCCTGGTGCTGTTTTAACACTGAAGTATAGACAGCCTTGGTAGGACTTCGCTCTCCTTACTTTGGCCAGCCTGGTCCCCTGGGCTCTTCTGGGCAGTCTGCTCCCCCTCTCTGGTCACCCAGAGGCACAGCCCAGTGTCTGAGGAAGGTGGGATGAAGAAACACACTGGGTTTTCCTCTTTTTTCTCTTCACTGACGGCTGAGGGAGCTTTTGCACACTTGTGGCCTATTGGAGGCCTAAAGTTGGGTGTGCTTCATTCCACCTGGCTGTGAAAATGTATATTTAATATCTAACCTAAAGTAACCTAAACAACTGTGACTGAGTGTTGCTGATCCCTACTTTATTAGTCTCTGACTTGGTCCTGTATTTCCAGCACTTGCTAATGTGATCTTTAGGTTCTTTGTCGGCTCTTTCAATAATTAATTAGCAAGCGTTACCTGCTGTGGCCTGCAAACAGCCCCCTTGCACTGTCACGGGCCCCATCCCTGGAGGTTTTCAAGGCCAGGTTGGATGGGGCCCTGGGCAACCTTGTGTAGATCCAGGCCTGGAGGTTGGTGGCCCTGCCTGTGGCAGGGGGGTTGGAACTCTATGATCCTTGGGGTCCCTTCCAGCCCTGACCATTCTATGATTCTAAGGGGGATGTGTGGGAGGAGAGATGAGACAATAGTGCCTTCCTGGTCCTGCTGTAAGCACAAGTCCTTGCTGATACTTAGGCAGTTGGTGCCATGGCTTTCAGCTGCAAGGAGCTGGGATGCTGTGTTCAGGCAGTTGGCTGATCCATTCTGTGGGATGCCTGCCGCTTCTGAAAAAACCTCTGAGGCCACTCATCTGTGTTCATCCAGCACGAGTTGAGCAGGAAGGGGTGTTAGGAGGCCAGGGAGAGATGCAGCAGTTGGTTGAAAACAAAACAAACCCACAAACTTTTTTTTGGGGGGGGCGTTTTTTTCTTTTTAAAGCTGTCAGAAAAACACCTGGTGGAGAGCTGATTTCAGCGGCAGTGCTGTTACCTGATACCAGCTTGTTATCATGGTGCCATCTTGGGTGGGGTCTTTGCAGAGAACAACTTTGTTACAAGAACATTAAAGCTGTAATAGCTGGCTCAAACAATGCGAGTAAAGGGAAATAAAAGAGGAGGATAAGAAAGTAATTGTCATAATTAGGCAGGAAGATAAAACTGAATAGGCTGTGTTGGGGGAAGCAGAGGCAGCAAAGTGCTGCTGGGCTACCTGCTGCAGGTGTTGAGATGTAATGGCAGAGACTCAAAAAAAAAAAAAAAAGTTGTCTAATTAATACCCTATGAATAATGCAAATAGGTGCCTTCACAGGCAGCTGAATAACTGATTTTGTTACAGGGATGCTGCATAATTCCACACTGTGCTTTTCTTTCTCAGCTGTCATCTTGATTTTCTTCCTCCTCCTTCTCCACATTCCTGTTTCGGGAGTTGCATGCTTTCTCCTCATTGAATCAATAGGTTCCCCAGGTCTTGCAACATTTCAGTGCTGCTACAGGGAGATCCACAACTTAGCCTGCCCAGCCAAGGCAGGAGGAAGTGAAGGAAGGATCTCCAGAGGACCTGCACCATAGGTGGCAGAGAAAAGGAGAAAGTCCACACAGAGAAAAGGGAGGGGGCAGTGATAGGGCTAGGTTACAGGTAGGGTCAGTTACAGAGGGTGTTGGCATCTTACTCCCACAAAACACTGGAACAGCTTCTCCAGAGGAGCAGACACCCACTGCCTCCAACCTCCAGAGCACACAGTACAGCCTGCAGGATGCATCGCAGAGGAAAAATCTGCACCGGGGGCTGGAACACATGGCCTGTCAGTTGTGTACATTTCCCACCCCTCCCGTGAGTCACTGAGGCTTCACCCTTCAAGCCTGGATGCGTTCAATCACTGACAACTCAAAGGGCAGGACCCATATGAGGAGCAGGAGGTGAAGACAGCAAGGCTTAAACACCCTTCCAGTGGCAGCTGCCACACCTAAGGAAAAGGGCATGCTGGGCTGCTGGCATCTGAGGTGGCCGTAGGTACACCTATGCACCCAGGAGGTACAGCCAGGTCACCCTGCAGTGACAGCACCCCTGGCACCTGCTGCTTTGAGGGACAAGCAAACAGGCATCTAGGAGCTGCCTTTGAGGTCTGCCGGGTAAAGTTTGTAGTCAAGAATGAGTCAAAGTTAGAGGGGACAGATACTTTTGCAGCTTAGTGGCCTTTTTAAGACAAGGGAACAGCACCTAATGTAACCTGGGCATAAAGTAGGCACTAACTTGGAGCAGCCGTTCCTTGGAGAGCCTCATAACTTCTTATTTGCATATATATTAGAAAAATACCTCAGCTGGATGTGAGTGTTTCCGGTGAGGAACAAGGATAGTTTCCTGGCCCGGGTTCTTATAATGGCTTGAATGAAGGATGGGATGTCAAATAGGACTAAATTTAATCTGTAGTTAAAGGATTATTTCTTGGCTCCTCAACAATTGCATATTCAGTGGAAGCCCAGTGATCTTAAGTATGTCACAATAGAATATTAATAACATCATTCCTTATTAACCGTGTCACAACTTAGATCTGCAGCCAAACTCTGCTGGCAACAGATGCGTTTCTACTGACATCTTAACTTCACTGTTGTCAGCCAAATGCCTTTTGGGCAAAAGAAGAGGATTGGGTTGGTTGTGCAGGAAGGTCATTAAGGAGTTAAAAGCACTGGGGGAGTGGAGGGGAAACCCAAAAACTAAGGCTGGCTCTGGTATTCTAGTAGCAATGACTTTCCTCCTCTGGCTCACCCACCTCCCACATTGCCAGGATCTCTCAAGAGCCATTCCGCGCCTCTCCCCAAAACAGGCCTCCCTAGAAATCAAACTTCCCAGGGAACTGAGGTGCAGCAGCTTGATCCCCCTGTGTGCAGCCCTGAGAGGGGGCTCAAGTGACCCTGCTGCACCCTTGCCCAGGAGCACATCTTCTCCCAGGCTGGGTCATCTGTTACGTGCAATTGGCAGAGGAGCCTTGATATCTGATCAAGGAAGATAATTAAAGCTGCTCAAGAGACCTTCGAGGAAGCCATAATCCTCTGGCATGTTGATGGGACCCAGCTGCCACTCTGTGTGGCTGGCAAGGAGCTCCACGTGGAGCCCCCAGCA
The DNA here is from genome assembly GCA_013400835.1 of Zapornia atra. Lineage (NCBI taxonomy): Eukaryota > Metazoa > Chordata > Aves > Gruiformes > Rallidae > Zapornia > Zapornia atra. Next base: position 100,454 of record VZTU01027235.1, on the reverse strand, counting down.
CACACCAGGCATCGGGAGGTGGCAAGGGGATGCTTTTAGCTGAAATAAATAAATCTAGCTTCGTTGGGGGCTGCGGTCCCCTTGGCTGGAAATTTTTTCCTTGCATCTTGGTCTCTGGTGAATTTTGTTTATCAGGAGCATGTTTAGGGTCTAGAGCAAACCTGGGGAGGCAAACCTGGGAAACAATCTTGGGAAAACAGCAGGAGGAGGCTTGATGTGTTGCTGCCTGTAGAAGCAGTCTCTCACTGCAACTGACCACTGACTCTGTGCCTTCATGCATACATCTGCAATGTTTGTAAGAATATGTTCTATATGGGTCAAAGAGTGCCATTTAGCATCAACCTGAGACTGTCACTGCATCATCAGAGACAGTTATTAAAAAGCATATTGAGGGGGGCAGCTGGGGCATGGCAGGGGAATAAACCACTGCAAGGATGTCAGGTCAAAAGTAAGTTACTTCCAGTTCCTCCCAAGTAGCTAGGACATTGAAGGCATTTTCCCTAGGAGTATTTTATTTCCTAACTGCCTAGGTTATGTTTTCATTCTTCCTTAGGCTTTAAACATGGGAAACTGAGGCACAGCACTAAATCTGGGGAATGTTGCTCTGATCCAGGTTGTATTTACTGGGTTGGAACACCAGGATGGAAACAACAGCACCAGTGTTCGTGGCTGCACCGACGAGTGTTTCTTCCTCTTTCTTTTGCAGCTGGGATTTGATTTCTTTCTGACAGCAGCAATACTTCATGGGAGTGGATTACAGGGTTGTGACAGGGCCGTCATGTGTCTGACTCGAACCTTTGGCAGCCTCCAGGGATACACCCTGAGGCAGCTTTTTGCCATCCAGCTGCTCCCATAGACTACAGGGAGCTGGGATGGAGCAGTTTAAGGGGAGAGCTGTGAACTGCTGTGGTACTGAGCACTGGTGGGATTAAGTGAGCGAAGTATTGCATGTCAGTGCCATCTCCTCTCTGTTTTTTGTAGTCTGCTTCTGGAAGTGAAGAATTACAGCCCTGTCTGTAGGGGGCTCATGCTGGGGTGAGTTCAGTAGGTGCAGTGATCTGAGAGATCCCTGCCTTGAAAAGTGGCTTATTTTCACCATGAAAAGAAGGCATGAATGTTGCATTTGTGCATGTGTGTGTGCGGGTGCAGGCCTGTGTGTGCGCAGGCAGAGGGCAGGCACGTGTGTGTGCCTGTAAGCCCTCGTGTGCAGGCAGGCAGGCGCGTGTGCCTGTGTAGGTAGGTACACATGCACGGGCACTCAACCGTCCCTGTGATCACAGTGAGGAAAGAGCAGCATTAAAAAGCTGAAATAGCTTGAGATCCCATCCTTATTGCCTCTGGTCTCTTACCTCGCCCAGCCTCACCCTGTCCCACGTCCCTGTTAATTGCTCACAAACAGCAGCAGGGACGCAGCAGCAGCCAGCATTGCTGTGTACTTGCCACTGGGCTGATCAGTGGGTTGGGTCCTTCCCTGGGAAGCCATACCACCATGTTGTGACGCTCATGCCAGCCTGTGACACCAACTGCTTCGGAGCAGTCGAGCAAAGGGCAGAGGGAGAGCCCTGTCTGTGAACTTGGGGATGAACTCGGGGACAAACTGGTGACATGCACGAGGGCCCCTCAGAGCACAGTTCCATGAACATTACAAAGAAGCGACTTGCCTGTCCCTGTAGGACTTTTCATGGGCACCTTAAAGCATGCACGGTGTCTGCTGGCTGGTGGGAGACTGCAGAGTGCTGCAGTGTGTCCCCCCCCAGCCCTGGCCCTCCACAGGGCAGGAGGGAACAGAAGAGGTGGCCTCTGAAGGAGCAGTCCCTGATGCCTGCAGGTGTAAAGCACGATGTTGGCCAAATCCCTTAGGTCAGCATGCCTCTGGTTTTAATGGGAGTCAAGTGCATAAAATTCCTTGGAGATGGGTTGCTGTTTTGAGGGAATGACAGCCTCCCTTGGAGCAGCTTTTCCTGGCCTCACTCCAGCCTAGAGAGATTTTTGTCAGGGGGTGGGCACGGCCCCACTGCCCCAAAACAGCATGGAGCAAAACAGTCCCTTTCTGGGGCTGAGCTTGACTAACTGTGCCACTGTTGGGGACCTGCACCCTCTGCCCAAGCTGGATCCACTTCACCCTTGCCTTTCAGCTGCCAGCATGCACTCTGGCAAGGCCGAAATGGGATGTCTTCCCTTCAGGCCCACATCTCCACTGGTGTGGAGTGTTCTTCTATATTTGCTGGCCTTTCAGTTTATTTTTTCTTATAATTTCTAGAGGAAGGAGTCAACTAATTGACAGTTGAGGGACACTCGGAGGAAGGAGAGGATTAGGGAGGCCTCTGCTTCGCCGCTGGCACAGGCTGGTCCTGAGCCGTGATGACTACCCAACCATTTTGCTTCGCTTGGGTGTGCTGCCAGCACAGCTAATTACCACTGCCTTCACTGTCAGGCTTTACCCTGGCTTAAGACTGGAGCAGCTGCTTTGGCTACTGATGGGGAGAGACAAATGGATAAAGTCCAGCAGCGCCTGCAACACCGCCTCCCTGCCAAAAAGCCAGCTAGAAAACCTCAGCCAGCCTCGTCTGAGCAGGAGCCTCCTGTGATGGAAAGGCAGGCGGCGGTGAGCCGGAGCCACCTGTAGCGTGGTGCATGCAGGCACACGCTGCGCAGGCTGCCGAGGTACGCTTGCCACCCAGGGCAATGGGCTGCTGCAGAGCTGCCTAGGCCTGGCGGGCCTACAAGGAGGAAGGAGAAAGGGTGTGCTGCCGAAAGCGTGTCTGGGGCTGTGTCCTTGGCACTGCTGTGCCCCTGGGAAGGGGATGCCAGAAGCAGTTCTGCACATCTCTTTTTTTTCTTTTTTTTTCTTTTCTTTTTTTTTTTCCCCTAAAGCTGGCAGAGCCAAAGATGGGAAGCGAGCCCCTCAGCTTCCAACTCTGTAAAGCTTTTCATTTTGGAAATGCCACAGAGCTGGTACCTTTCCAGCAGGGAAACGCTGCCCCAGTGAAAGGGAGGGAGGGCGATACACGCTGCAGGTTGTAGCTGTGTGGCAAAGGAGCCCTCTTTGGATCTGTGCTGGTTTGCTGTTCTAAAGTGAACTTTTTCCCTGGGAACTGCTGCAGTGAGAAACCTGTCAGGAGCCCACAGGAGCACAGGATGGTTCTAAGAGCAGTTTCACCTGGAGTACAGTGGAGCAGTACTGCTCTTTCTTAATAAACCACCATCCAAATCCAGATTTGGGTTGTTCTGGCTGGTTGTCCCTATGGTCAGTGTCACTTTTCTGCTCAGCTCCCCCAGGCCACAGTTACCTCTTTAACACCACCTCTGCAGTGCAGCTTCCTCCTCTTCCTTCCTGTGGCTCTCCTCAGGAGGAGCTCAGATGGGGCTTGGCCATCCTTGTCTGGGAAAACGAGGAGCTTCTATGTGGAAGAAAGCCTGGTGCCTACCACCAGTCCTTGAAGGCACTGTGGCAGTTGGTGGAAGAGAGCGATCCACTGCTATGCTGATGAGAGGGATATGCTGCTGTGCTTGGGAATTGGGATCGAGCAGGAAGATACTAGGGAATAAAAGCTTTTCTGCTTTAGGAAGTTGGTGGTCAGGTTAAATTAATTTTAAAGCATCTAGCAGCATCTTCGAGCTGGGATGGACAAGTCTGCTGAATAGTTTTAAAAGTTGTTTGTTTTTTTTTTTAAAGGAAGACGTTGGGAGATTTTTGTAAGCTGCTGAAGGGGGACTTCAGGTTAAGCTGAAGTCAGCCTTTATATTCACAGCATACAGAATTCTAGACTTTGGTTTTACAAGTGCCCAAACCCCATAGCTTTTGGATATAGCTGCTGTGATAAGCATTCCCCATGTCTGTTATATTGTGGCCTGCTTAAGCTCCTAGCTAAGCATCTCTGCAAAGAGTAGGATGATGCTGGGTGCTGGGGCAAAGCCAGCCTCACCAGGGGTTTTAAAACACATGGCAGACATCAGTAACGGCAGCACAGGACAGGGCATGCTTTGCCTGTTAGTGGACTAAGAAAAGCAATCCTATTCCAGTAGATAAAAAGGAAAGGTATTGGCCCTGGTCCCTGTTAAAGCAGGGTCAGGGCATGAACTCGGGTGAAAACTGGCTCTGCCGGGATTTATTTCCTCTGATCCGATCAGGTGATAGAGACTGGTGGGGGGGTAACAATTCCTCGGGCAAATTTTCTCATGTGTGCTGTGAGTTTGCAGCCTGTGGGCCCTTATCCCTGCTGTGGTCAAGGATTACTCTCTGCCTTTGGGGCAAAGCCTGCCCCAAGGAGCAGCACCTGTAAATGAGCCTTCCTCTGCCCTTCCAGGGAAGTGTGTAGACTGTCTTTCCCCTTGTCATTGCCACCACCATTTGCCTCTGTATGCTTCTCTTCAAGCCTCTCACAGCCAGGTGTTTCTGTGCAGATCGAGCGTTGCTCTTTATTACCTCTTAAATGGTCTTTGCTCTACATAATTGCAGAGAAAATCCTGAAAGTCTCTCCCAGGACATTTCAAAAACACAAGGCAAATAAGGTGGTGGCAGCAGTAGTGATTTTAAATCCTGTTTCTTCTCAAGTGCCTGTCGCATGGTTCTCTACCAGCTCAGGACTTCCCTGGTGCAGCAGTGAGAGCTTACCAACCCGAGCCGGGTGTCGTGCCTGCCTCCCCACCAGCACAGCCTCCCTGCACCACTCCCAGCCGCAACGCGCTGCCCCCGGCTCTGCGTCTTGCTGCTGGCAGCCTGTGACGCTCAGCCAGTGAGCAACCGCAGCGGCCCGGCGTGTTGGGATCTGCCTTCTGCCTCTCCCCTTTTGAAAGGGTTTCCTGTGCTGTTACGCTCTGTTTAATCAGCACTCGGTTTGGGTTGTGAATCTCTCTCCTGGCTCTGATCCTCGATAGGGGCATCTGTGTTCAGCACTTTGCCGCAGCCCTCAGGTTAAAAAGTGTCCCAAAAGCAGGGAGAGGGGACGGAGCTGACCAGTGCCATGGGCCATCCATCCATCCACAATACCCAACCGGTGTTGCAAAAGCAGTCAAAGGCTTCGTGCAGAGGCCTGGGCACACATACAGGTGGTTTTGGCCTAAGTACAGGACTAAGCTGCCCTGTGTGAGAGGGGGAGGTAAGGGGAAAGGCAGCAGGGGGTAATCCAGGACAGGCTCTCCCTCCTCACAGTGCAGGGATGTCAGGATCTGATCAGCCACTGGGTCCAGGGGCAGCTGGAGAGGTAAGACAGGTCTACACCCCACCAGCAGAGCACTGCAGCACCCCAAGGCTTTCCCTGGGTTTTCAGGGCGGCCTGTCAGCTGGCCTGCACTTTACACCACCCAGCCTGGGGTTAAAAGAACATGGAGGAGAACAGCCGACCCCACGACCCTCCCCGCCCCAAGCCCTCTGTGCTGAAGGAGACCTTGGTGGGCAGCTTCCCCATGTCTTGTTTTTCTTACAGCACTGTTGTGCAGAGCCAAGGTGGTGCAAGAGAGGAGGCAGGAATGAAAGGGCTGAGGTTTGCATCCAGGACTCTTTGCAATCACCCAGCAATTCTCTTCCCAGCCGCCAGCCACCCCCGAGCATGTTCAAACCACAGGCTTGTCAAGTCCTCTCAAGGCCTGTAGAAACACAGCGCTGCAGCGCCTTTTACTAAGTAACAGGTAGATAAAGCTCCCCGGTGCTGGGAACAAACTGTTGTGAAGACAGGTAATGCATCAGGGGCTGTGCTACCCATCCCCCTCCCCAGAGGTGGAGTCTGGGATGGAGGAGCAAGGAATGGAGATGGTGTGAGGCTCCTGTGCTGGCACTGGTGGGTTCTGGCAGAAACCCAGGCTACCCTGCTGCAGGCATGCAGGCAGAGGCCAGGTTGAAAAAAATCACATCTCGAGATGGAAAGGTGGAGTTTATGACCACTAACACCATGTCACTGTGTTGTTTTTTTCCTATGTTCATTACTCCTTGGGCTGAAATAGGTGAGCATGGTGTACGCAGACACCCTGCAAGCCACCTCCACCTGATTATGGAGGCAAGCAAGCGGAGCTTATTTTCTATCTCGCAGCCCTTTCTGCTGCCAGGGAGCAGTGAGGCACGACCTGGAGCAAGGCTCTGCTCAACAGAGCCTTCTGTGCTTTCACACGACCTTCTCAAACCCGCTTCCCAAGCATGTGGGGTTTTGTGCACATTTTAGGGGTTCGCACGAGGACTGGAGCCGGAGGGGTGAGTGGGCAGAGCCCACAGGTGGGGAGCTGTTTCACACTGATGCTGTGGCTTGCTTCAGGGCGTGAGCTGAAGTCAGGGGAGGTAAACTGATGGAAAATGGTGTGAGGAGCAGGTTTCCTTCTCAAACTCGGGGCAGCTGAGTTCAACCTGCCAACTCAACTACGGAAAAGACGTCCAGTGATACCAAGTGTGCACTGATGGTAGGGTATGGGAATTTCTTTTGTCCTTTGGTAGAGGTTTTGGAGGGGGATGCCTTTTGTAGGTAGTGGCTAAACTTGATATTGCCATTGGGTCATTCAGTGTATTTTTTTGCTTTATTTATTTATATTTAAAGAGAGTTGCTAATATTGGAATGAGGCAAAGAAATGCCTGTAAGCTTTAGAGTAGCGTTCTCGCTGGGAATTCAGTAAGTCAGAGAGCAGCATACAGCCAAACAGGAAAGCCACCCGCGGGAGACCTTCACAAACCAGTAATTCTTAAGTGCTGCCTTAGCGCTGTTAGCACCCCTGTTTACGTCTCCTGCCCCTGCTCACAAGGACAAATACGCACTCCAAGACTGGCAGCATGTCAGCATGTCCCTCAGTTGTTTGGGGGTTTTTCTGGGGTGTGTGTGTGTGAGTTTTTTGGGGTTTCCCCCCCCCCCCCATGTGCCAGCTGTGTTGCCTTCTATGTAATGCATAGCTAGTGCCTGTTATTGTGAAAGACTGCATGGAAAATACAGACTCATGAGTGTGGCCTCATGTTTAATTAGAAGCTAATGTGCTATTATTATTAGGCACCAAAGGAATTTACTGGCGAAGCAGTGCTTAAGCTGTTTCTAAAGCATTTTATAAGTGTACTTTCCCCTTGCCTAGCTGGTATGCAACACCTTTATCAGGAGGCACAAGACGGCTAGTACCTGGTCTTACAGCTCTCTTGCAGTTGGGGCAAGTACTGCTGGAATTGTACTATCTCAAAGCTCACAGTTCAGAGGACTTTGAAATAAAAGGGTACAGTGTGTGCTAGGCTCAGCCAAGTGTTTAATCACAGTGGCACAGGACCTGAGAGACTGAGTGGTCTGTGGTTGAATTTGCTATGAAGAGAGACTGATTAAGCACAGCTTAATGAAACCTGACAACTTTATTGGTCTCAAAAGAAGTTGAAGGAAGCAGTAAGAAAATTACAGTTTTGTTTGTTTAACAAGAAGTTTCACTGTCAGCACCTTTAGGTGGCTTGCTGTGACTGCCGTGCTCCGGTAAGAGGTATGTTGCCTTGTAACCCCATGAATTGGCACGAGTGTGGCTTCACCATCTGCTCTTTAATGCAGGTTCGTTAGGCAGGCAGTGAACTCTCCTTAAATTCAAGAAATTGGAACTAGGGGAGTTGCACGCAGGTACCTAGAGGTACCTCCTTGAAGCCGGGAGCAGTATCAAACCTCTCTCCACAAGCACCCATCCTCCTTTGGTTATTGCCCTCAGTTTCTCCCCTGACAGGATGCTGGGTTTTGTTTTTTAAGAAGGCCTTGACTTCCATGGGTCTAGATTTGCACAGGAACACCTAAAGTCAGATACTGAGGTAGCACTGGCGTTCGTATCACTGCTGTTCAGTGTATCATGTGGCCACTACCACCAGGTATGCGCAACAACAGTCTCGAGCTGGAGCACCTTTGCTGTCAAGGGAGGTGAGAGCAAAGCATGACGCTGCTTCTTGCTCTGTGGCGTGCGCAGTGGGACCACAGCACCAAGGACAGGTGAGGTCCCTGTCTGGGCAGGAGCCCACCAGTCAACCCGGAAGATGCCAAAGCATTTGATTTGGCTTCAAGGCGGGGAAGAAAACTGAACTCCCTGGACAGTCAGAGCATAAGAGGAAAGCATCCCAGTTGTACGCAAACACGTTACAGACGTCAAGGCTAGGTTATGTGGGGTTTTAGTATGTAAATTTATTCTGTAAACACCTCCTCTGATTCAGTTAAAGCTCCCTACCTTCCACATAAAAGCTAAGGGGAATGTAAAACTGCAGACAGCCTTACATGTCAACAGTTTAGGCTTCAACATCATTAAACGCAGTGCAGTTGTATGGCGCTCCTGGTCAAGGAGCTTCCAGTTGCTTTAACAACTACAAAATACAGGCAGATACAGAACACAATCTTTTATTAATAACAGATCACATTTGAACTTTGAAAAGAGTGAAAATAAAAGGTGTATTAAAACATACCCACTCTAAGCAATCTATTTTCTTCAGTAGAAAAAAAAGCATACAACAGGTAGAAATACTATATACACAGTATATCAGTCTAGTAGTTATCAGCCCCTCCAAACATTGTTTTGTGAATTGGTATAACGGTGTATTAGAATATACCATCCAGTTACAGTCCAGTATGAATTTTAGCTTTTAACTTTTTCATTTAAGACAAACCATTAAGCACCAAACTCAGCTTACTGATCTTAGAAGCGATACAAGGTGGTACTGTATATGAAGATACCGGTGTAAATCTTTTACTTCTGCTTATGTATTTTTTGGGGGCCCTGCTTTGTTAATAAGTCTGCCTCATCGATTCTGAGTACATGGAAATCTGTAATCAATGTCTCCATTAAACAGAGTACCTTCTGTCCCTGAAACATGATTAATTAGCCCTTTCACATTGATTTCAAGCCGATTGCGGTGTTTATTTTACGCTGGAGGCTTTCAGCCTAAAATACATTGCAATAAACCAGGAATCTATGCCTTTTTTCTTTTTTTTTTTTTTGAGGAAAATTTAAAAAAAAAAAAGGAAAATGTTAGTTCTTAAATTAGTTTGGCACATTTAAAAAAAAAAAAAAAACCTAGGGGAAAACCCACAAGCTGCATCCCTCTCCCACAACATCCTTGGGAGTGGAACGTCAATATACAGGCAGGGCAGGCACACGCAGTGTGCCTGATACGGACCACAGCATGCCAGACTCCAGCTCTTCGCCTTCCATCTGGCCTTAGTCCAGGCGTGCTCTCACCCGCCAAACACAAGTAGCTTCTGCTGGTTGCACCTCAGTCCGTCAGTCAGCTGACGCCGCTGAGGAGCGGGGTCACTGCACGACTGGAGAAAGCCCTTGTTGAGTCAAGCCCCGTCAGCCTTCTCACGCCAGGTAGAAAGGTAGCCAGTTCTGTCCCTTCTGCTTAAGTCTCACTTAACAACATGGTAACCGAGGTATTGCTGCTCTGCCGAGCCAGCTGTAGCAGGGTCTGACATGCAGGTCTCTGCATGTCAGTGTGCGCCCCGTGCTTCAGAAGAACCTCAACTGTTTTTGTGTGCCCTCCTCGTGCAGCCAGGTGAAGAGCTGTCAACCCTTCACTGTCAGAAATGTTGATACTTTCTGAACTGACAAGTTCTTCTACTACTTCAGAGTGCCCGTTTTCTGCAGCAAGATGTAATGCGGTCCTATTTAAAGGGCCTCTGGCTAGAACACTGGCCCTTTCATCTATCAGCAACTTTGTTGTTGCTAGATGGCCGCTGCGGGATGACAAGTGCAGGGCGGTGTATCCTTCTGCCGTTGCTGCCTCAATGTCTGCCCCGTGTTTAAGGAGCAGCCTGGACGTGCTTGTGTGGCCGGTTTCAGCTGCTATGTGGAGAGCAGTCTGCAGGAGTGCGTTCTTTACATTGACATCAGACTCCAGGTCTATGAGGAGGCGAGCGACGCGGTAGTGTCCCCGTTGAGCGGCCAAGTGTAGCGAGGTCCTTCCATCCACGGTCTGCACGTTCACATTTGCACCCTGCTGTTTGGCCAGAAGCTTCACGATGGGCAGATGACCTTGCCAGGCAGCGTAGTGCAGTGGCACCCAGTCATCCTTTCCTCTGATGTTCACGTTAACGCCTCTTCTCAGCAGGATCCGCACAATATTCTCTTGGCCATACTGGCAGGCTATGTGGATGGGGGCTCTGCCTTCAAAATCTACCTCATTTAAGGACGCATTCTTATCAAGCAGCATTTTGGTGCTGAAATCATCCCCGTTTTGGGCAGCAAAGTGAAGAGCAGTCCACTGATCCTCATCTTTGGCATTAACGTTGATTTTCCTAGCCATAATCAGCTCCACAATGCTTTTAACTTTCTTCTCAATAGCTATGTGAAGAGGGGTGGATCCTTTCTTGTTGGTGAGGTTGGGGTTAGCGTTGTACAGGAGGAGCCATTTGACACATTCCTCTTGCCCAGATTCAACAGCCAAATGCAAAAGACTGGAGTTCCCATCTAAAACAATGTCAACATCTTGAGGCTGGAGTATCTTCATCAGCTTGCTGGTATCTCCAGATAAAATGGCCTCTGTGAGCTTCCTCTTCTGTATGTCTGTAGTACCAATATCTAGATGGAAAAAAGACACCATCACAATTCTGATACCTGTTAAAAGTTATTGGTCCATGGCTACCATAGCAGGTGGTTTCAGCAGGGACTTGACTGCAAAGAAATACCTCCCCACCCCCCTCCAGCAGTTTCAGAACAATTTAAGGTCAGACTTGGAGCCCCAGTTGCTCTTACTGTGTGTCTTGTGAAATGAAGCACAAGGATGCCACGGTTGATCTCCCTGCACTAATCATTTTTTGCCTAACTGAATAACAGATGTATGTTGGGGTTTTTTTGCAGCACTGGATTGAAAATGGAGGGGGATGGGCACAACAGACGTGCGGGGGTGTCTTTACTACAGTGTTCATGGTAGTTGCTGAAAAAGTGGCTTGAGTCTTAAAAAAATATAGAAAAAAAAGAAGGGTGCTCAGGCTTCATATAACTGAAAAGGCCACAAATGCAGCTGAGCTCACTGAACACTGGCTTTAGTCCTGCTTTGAGCAGGACACTGGACTAGGTGACCTGCCTTCCAACCAACCTTTACGTGACTGATGCAGTAAATGTTTTGATGGGAAACCAGGTTGCTTCTTTTCAAAGGTAAATTAAATTTATTATTTCTCATTAGATTATGTTTGGGAAACACCTAATTTTTAAATTTTTTTTTCCAAACAACTACATTCAGGAAACAAATTTGTAGTGCTACTCTGTGCTTCACTCCATTGACTCCCATACCCTAGGCCAAACAACTACAAAAAACCACCCAGTAACAAAGGAAAACCTGGCCATTACCTGAACTCTCCCTTTCGAAGGACAGGGAAAGGGAGCCTCTGGATGAAAAAGCTGAATCTACGGATGAAACTCCTGAAAGCCGCTTGTCACTGGAGGCCAGTTTGGACTCAGAAGAGCTGCGGCTGAGATCCTCAGGGCCTTCCATAGTCTGTGAAATCCCCGAATCCAGCTGGGACAACAACTCTGAAAGACTGTAATCCTTAACTGATGGTAGAGCAGGCTCCTGTTTCGGCTGGGGTAATGCAGACATCCCCTTCAAGAGAAGCACACAAGTGGTTTAGAAAGATCAGTAAAGAAAAATGAGCATGAGGCCCTATGGGAAGAAACAGAAGTGTGTTAGTTTGCAGGGAACCTTTAAGCACTGCTCTTGCTAAATGAAACCTATGACAAAGGTCACCGAAAATCTTCAGGTGCAGGAGAGCAGCTTTCATCGGTACTCACGCAGCGACTCCCGCCACGCGGCTCTTCTGTCTACAGCGGTTTTTAAGATCAGTCACACCCACATAGTCCCAGCATTTATTTCCTAACTGTCCTGCTCTCCTTCAACAGTCCCACTTGCACTTGGTCCTGCTCTGAGGTTTTCCTGAGCTGGTACATGCAACTGCTGTCATTTTTGCATTCCAGTCCTTCACCAAGATCCACTTCTACCAGGCAAGAAGGTGATCAAAAGCAGCAGAGAAAGTTGCTTGGGAAGTTACAGGTCAGAGAGGAACCCATTCCTTGGAAAACCTAGTGTGCTTGAACAAGAGGCGGAAAGAGAAAATACCTCAGACTGCTGCTCTGGGGAACTCTTGGTGTCCAGGTCATGAGTTATCATCTCTTTTGTTTCATCTTCTGGTTTTTCGCAAAGGGCTTCTGTTTCTGAGGTGATTTCTTTAAAGAAAGCAAGAGGTTGGTTTGTTTTGGTTTGAACTTTTTTATTTAAAAAAAAAGAAAAGAAAAAAGGAGACTTTCCTAAGATGCCCTGCTGACTTTCTTCATCATTAGAGCTTACCAGCTTTGATATACTGTGGGAGAAGGACTCCCATTTCAGTTATTCCATCAATAGGTGCAAGTGGGCAGCCAAGAAAAGAGAGCATGGGGCAGACTGAACAAATTTTCACATTCAGACCAGACTGATCTCACGTGGTGGCTACATGGTGGGACTGTGAAATGAGAACCAGCCTACTGCTGGCAGAATTAAAGATATGTTTTAAAAAGGATGGGACCCTTCCCTTCCCTCCAAAACCCATGCCTTGTTTGCACAGGAAGAGAGGAAAGAGGCAAAGTTCCCCTGTTAATGCTTTAATGAAGCTCCCTTGGGATAGCACTTGCTACATTAGAATTCATACCAGGTGCTTTGGGTGAGTTCAAGCCTTTCACCAGAGTTGCCTTTTATTGGCAGAAAAATGGTGGTACAAATTGTCTTGCTATAAGAAAACAGCTCAATCTCTCAGCATGCAACAGTAAATTTTAAGAGCCAAGGCCTTCAACGCTTTGGTATGGTGAAAACCCCTCCAACCGCAGCTTGGCATATGCCCAGATACACACAATCAGAAATGGACACAATTTCTGGCTACATAGATTCACTGGTTCAGTACAGGTCTTATTTCCGACGTGGTTACGTAACACTGTCGTGGTCAGACTTGTCCCCAGATAATCCCTTCCTCCCCAAATGAATAAGTGGCCTGTATCATTGTCTCTGGTATACAATGTGCTCCATTTATTCTGTCACAGAGGTTCACAGCACTTACCCCAGGGATTAGCAAGAGGTCTGAGCAATAATGTGACTCATAGAAGAATAAATGGGCAGCCAAGTTACGAGGAAACCTTACCTTGAAATGTTGGCCGTTCACCAGGATCATCTTGCCAACATTTTTGCATCAGTTTGATCAAGTTATTACATGAATGAGGTCTGGATTTGGAAACAGCAGGTAGCTCTGGGCGGTGCCCTTTAACTACTTTTACCATAATATGTAAAATGTTGTTTTCCTCTGTAAAGCAAAAGCACACAAGTTAAGCTCTCCCAGCAAAAGGAAAGATTTCTCTTTTGTCTAAGAGCATTAACAGCATATTAACAGTGTCTTCATGCATTTTTCTTCTAGAGTGCTTTCTTTTATTGACAAGGATCTTGGAATTGATCTTATTCTCCCACAATACATCTGTGTGGGGTCACGTACTTCCCATGTATCAGCAAAAGTCAACTGTCAGTGACTGTGCTCTTTTTCCACCCATAAAAGATACAGAACCACAGGGAAAAAAAACCGAACCAACGCCAAGCCAACAACAAATCCTCAAACTGTTCTTTGCCACCTCACTTCAGCTTTCCCCCTCTGCTCTAAAAGCCAAACCACGGCTCTTATCTAGCCAGGGTCCCTGAACTTTTCATAAAGGTGAGGGAAGAACACAAATCAAGCAGCACAGCATCTGACTCAGCCATTGGGCAAAATGGGATCTCTCACTTGGAGAAAATTTAAGAGCAGACCGGAACCTGTTCAAACATGTTCGCTATACATAGGCTAGTCATACACACAGGAAAAGTCATAAAGCATAAATAGCTGTCTGTTGATCGGTACATTTACCGTGGGGTGGAGCGAGGCTTATTCTCACAGACAGCTGCCTTTTCCTTAAAGGAAAAAAAAAACAAAACCCACCAAAAAAAAAGAGAACAAATCTGCACCCACAATCTACAAATAAACTGCAGAGCCTCTCCGTACAGAGAAGCTGTTTCTGAAAGCAGCACAGCTGCGGCCCAGTTGACTTTGCTCTGCGCCCTTCCTTGTGGGCTGCAAACATGTCAGAAGTCTGCACAGGCCTCACGCTGATCTGGATCTGTACAGCAAACCCCAGCAGATGCAAAAAGGTGTGGACAAGGGCCCCCTGCAACAATACGGGTTCTGCTTCCACAACGTGGGACAAAGGAGGATTTACCATTCATGATCAGAGTTTGAAAGCTTAGAAGCATCTATCATGCAAGGCTGTAAGAATTTGGAGGACATGTGTGTAATCTGGGCCTGGCAGCATGCTTCTCAATGGAGGAAAGGAAAAAAAAAAACCCCTTCAATGCAACCCAAACAAGTACATCAAACTTACCTGCAAAAGGTTTTTTCTGTGTAAGAACTCCCCAAACCACAATGGAAAAGCTACAAATAAATTAAAAAAAAACCAAAATTAAATTCTAGTAAAGCTAAAAAGAAGCAGCAAAAAAACCCCCTTGAAGTATAATTTATTTTCTCAAGTTCTCTTTCCTTGTCCTTCACCTTTGCATCTAATTCAGCTGTTGAACACACACACAGAGCAAGATGCAGCCAAGACAATGGTGTGCAAATTGAGTGTTTGCAGGGAGGACCCTGAGGAAGTCAGCATAAGGACTTGCCGGAGGCAAGCATGTTCTTGCTAACATTCACCAACTACCCCACACCATCACTAACAAAATCAGAGAGCAGCAAAGCATTACTGTAGATTTTATTTAATACTTCTACCCTGCAAGACGACTTTAAAGAGATAAAATCCATTTAGAATATGATGTATCTTTTAATCTACAGTTATGATTTCTTTTTCCTAATAACCTTACCATGAAGGAAGAGCCTAGCGATGAAATCCACTGAAGATAGCTAAGAATTTTGTCACAGACCTGTAAAGTAGGTCAGGATGTACCTTTTGATGGGGAAATTAAAAGTGGGCAGAGTGACTCCCATGCCAGCTGTTAATGAATACTGTTACTTGTAATGATAACACCCAGGATCAGCTAAGATGATTAATGATAAGACCCAGGATCAGCTGTGAGTTTGTTAAAAGGCCTATAAAGGTTTTGCAAAAAGCAAAGCATATGTGACCCCCTGCACGATGATGCTCAAACTAGATTTAGGGGTTTCGCGCTTAGTAAGGTTTTATCACCAGGGAAAAGGGACTCATTTTACAGTGTTACTTGAAACACTTTTAAGTGTTTTCATAGTTAACTGACCTGTACACGTCATGTTTGGTGTCAAAACACCTGTTTTTCTCTTTGATGCGCTCTGGAGGAAGGTATGCAATTGTGCCACACAAGCCATCCATGCTGATGTCATGGGAATGGGACAAGCCATTGCACTTTGCAAGTCCAAAATCAGAAATCTGCAAAAAAAAAAAGGAGGAAGAGGGAGAGAGAAGTGCATGCTACAATTAGAATTTGTGGGCGTCAACAAAAGATTTTCTGTAAAGAACGATAGGTGTAACAGGATGACCCAACAAAATGCAGAAATACCAAGCTAAAAAAAAATCTCTGGAAGCATTACGCTGTGGTTGGCTTTTCTTTATGGTTAAGCAAAAAAAAAAACAACCAAACCCAGCCCAACTCCCCCCAAAAAACAACAAAAACTAAGCAGCTTCTTTGCAAGCAGCAGCATGCCAGCCCATTACACAGCAAACACGAGTCAGACGATTTATTGTAATTTAGAACTGGTCAAATTTAGCTAGCGACACCTTAATATAATTATTGGTCCTATGTAACCTCACACTGTATGTTATGTTTAAGTGCTCTGAGCACCTGTTTTCAGACAGTGAGCTCTGCAGTGAGCGCCAGAGCATTGCTCCTTCACGTATCACTGTTACGCTGGCCATGCCAACAAGGGCTGGACTCAACACCAGAGGCACAAAGCATTTAAATAAATAAATAGATAGATAATACTACATAAAGAAAAAATTATTAATAATAATTTTTTAAAAACCTTCCAAAAAGCCCAAACCAACACACACATCTAAATCCCACACGGGGAATTCTTTCTGGCAGCTAGGAGATATGGCAAGTAGGCACAGTGACGCAGTGAACACAGCTGAAATGAACAAGTGACAGCAAGTTTATAGAAAGGAAAACACATCTCCACTTTAATTTGAAGTGTCAAGCAAATACATGTTCATTTGCTCTCAAAGGCATACCAATCATCAAGCAAACAGATAGGCAAGGAATTTCCTTTGTCTTGCTTATTTCCCACTGGTCAAAAATGTCTGTTATGCCGAGTGGAAATGTGAAGAGAAGTCAAGGGTTTTTGGACCACTCCACTGACTGATTCTCATCTACACGTAGATAAGATTTCCTCCTCACACACAACCACCAGCCCCCACAACAGACTTATACATTCTTTTTATCTAATAAATACTCAGGCTTTTCAATGACTCATTCCCCCACCACCCTTTTGATCTTCACAGCTTCTCCTTTGAGAAAGTTCTCCCTCAAAACAACAAGCATAATTAAAAAAAAGCTTTTTTTTTTTTTTTTAAAAAACAGGTTCCAACTTTACACTTTCAGAAGCTTCTCTCTAAAGATACCACAAAGCTAGTAGTAACATGCATCCATTACTGGAAAGGGAGAAAACTGCTGCCAGCTTCAGCCTCCTGGGCTACGCAGCCATCGCTCTTCAAATGCTAGGAATCTCCCTTTGCCATAAAACGTACAGAGCAACCCACAGAGCTTCAGGAGGAACTTCTCCTAGGGACAAGGAGATCAACAGAGGCATTCTCAGGACCTGTAGAAGCACTGTACCCTTGCACACAGATATATTCAACTTCTTGTCCATCTTAAATCTGTAATGTGGGAATCACAGAGTGGTTTGGGTTGGAATGAACCTCAAAGCCCATCTAGTTCCAACCCCCTGCCATGGGCAGGGACACTCTTCACCAGACCAGGCTGCCCAAAGCCCCATCCAACCCAGCCTTGAACACTGCCAGAGCATTCAAGAATTTTTGAGTTCATTTGAAAATGACTTGAGAAGAAAAGAAGGGAGTAAAAGAAAAAGCAAAGTCATCTGGAGGAACAGTATCTCATGTGTGTAAGGCTACAGCTACACTTCAAGGGGGATTGCTAACCTCCTCAGCAAGCCAAGGGCTGGAGTCCAGGAAAGCAACAAGGAGTCAAGAAATCTGGGTTCACAAGCCATCTAGCCCAGGAAAGAGCTGAATCGACCGCCCCAGGAAGTGCTGCAGGAGTTTGGGGTGCTTAGTGTTCCACGGGAGAACAAAAGCACAACCCCAACATCACACAAGCCCATGGTGTCACGTTAATAAACGAACCGACTTTTGCAAGCCTGAACAGATCCAACTTGGCAGAGCCCTGCTCTCCTTTGATTAACGTGATGCAGAGGCTTGTATACACCTCAAGAAACCCATACGGCATGCAGGCGTAATTAAAAGTCATACACCTTCCTCTTTGTCTAAACAATACCGGGTTTCCTACCTTGTAAGTTAAGAAAAAAGATTAAATACAAAGAGCAAAGTGACACACCTGCACCAAGAGCCACCAGCGATGTTGCGTGAATCTCAGGCTAGGGGCTAGGAGGGGAGGCAGAGCACACTAGATAGGAAAGGTCCCAGTCCCAGTCCGAGCCTACAAACCAAGAAGCAGCCACGGTACGGGTTACAGCCCCACTCCCCACACGCTAGCAAGGCCTCTGCCTCGTGAACCTGCCCCAACCTACTGCGGAGGACTAGGCTTTGTACCAACTAATAGGAACTTCATCCACAGAGCAGAGCTTCAATTGTATCAAATTCCACAGACAGCACTGGAAACTGAAGGACTGTTATCTTCCAGGCCGGGACAAGAGAGTAAGACTGCAGACAGCTTTTGTGGCTTTTACTAGTTCCTTTAGGGTAAATTTTCCACATTGCGCGGGGTACTTAGTCATGCAGCGCCTTTTAACATCAGTGGGAACTGTGCAGTGGGTGGAAGACACAGCCATTTAACTTGCCTACTTTGCCTTTAAATTGCTTGCCAGACACCTAGTGCTGCAACACAAGGCACCCTTGCTGGTGAAGGCAGTGAAAGTGGAGCACTCCTCCCACCCCACTTCTACCTCCGCACCCCTGCTAGCCCTTGCAGCCCACCCGGAGATCTGCCCTGCCCCACGATCCGACAGAACCCGTAATCTCACTCCTGGCATCAGTTATTTCAGGTGGATCCCATCACGCTTCAAAAGCACACCCAACATCAGCGGAGTTAAGAGGAGACACGGAGGCGACAGGCTGCTTTATGCAAAACACGCGGTGAAGAGGTAGGAAGAAGAGGGAAAAAAAAAACCCAAACAAAACCCCACATCGGTCCAAGCCCACGCAGACAGTGGGGTTGTTCATGTTCAGGCAGCTCTGCTCAGCCTCTGCTCTCTACAGGTCTGCGTGAGAAGGAACACGTGAGCAGCGAGCGGGGAAGGGAGCTGTGTGTGTTTTCCTGCCCACTTCCCAGCAACGCTGGCTTTACTGGAGTGGAGAGGAAAGAGCTGAAGGTTTGGATGAGCTTTAAATTGAGCACGCTACGTGCACAGGCCTTTCTCCGCACCTGGCATCTGTGGGTGCTTCCATTCTAGTTTGTAAAAACAACAATCCACTCGCAAAGTTTTAACTGCTGGAGCAAAGTTATTTTTCTTGAGAGCTTATTTGGGGGGGGGAGGGTTAGGGGGGGTTTGGGGTTTTTTTTGGGGGGGGGTGGTGTTTCGTTTTTGTTTGTTTGAAAAACAGTAGATGGGATCTCAGAACTGCACTGGTTGCTAAGTCAGCGGTTCTCAAACACGCCAGGGATCTACCTCCCAGGAACACAACCAGTGCTTGGGAAGGGCTTTCACTTGTGGCTCCTGCCCAGGCAGCCTGAAGCGCGCACGGAGCTTCTGATGCTACAGGTCCTTCTTCTGCAAATAAGACCCAAGAAGCCACCACAATAGACTCAGGGACAGAGTTCAACTAAAATATTTTCTTCATCAAATGGGTAACAAAGCCATCAGATTAATTTTTAATCGTTGCTGGCATATCCAGTATTTGTCTCTGCCCAAATTCTCCGTGCTTGGATATTGAGCATGCCACCACATTTGTCTACAGGTTTTCAGGTGTTTGAGGTTGGTTTTTCTGGGGGTAGGGGGGGGGAAAGAGAGGCTGGTTGTTTCAGTTTTGCTCTTTAAGAAATGCCAGAAGTTTTTAAGAGGCTTAGATGGGTCACAGATTTGGACTACTAAAAATTAGGAATAAAAATTCATACCAAGCATAAACGCAGCCAGCATCTGTACTTCAACCATATGTCTTTACTTCAATGTTTATGAAGACACTACAGTTAGCTGCTAGGAGAAGTCTCTCTGAAACAGACTGTATTTCCATCCTTTTCCAACCTGCTCTGAAATTTTACCTCCTCAAAACCTCTGGCAAGTGTGACGTTTGTAACGCCCTCTTCAGAAGCATCAGAAACCAAAGCAATGGTCAGACATCCATTTTAATCCATCATAAATCTGCATTGCTGTAACAGGGAGGGTCTTGTTCCCTCCCCTGTGCCACCACAATTAGATCAATTAGAGAATTGATCAAGGTGGAAACCAGCTTTGATGGTTGGGGATTAAATAGCCAAGAAACAAGAGCCCTACATGGAAACCTTGATCATGAGGGGTGGTAAACAGGGAGAAAGGACACACAAACCAACAAATAACAGAAAAGCATTTGCAGCTGATAAAACAAAAAAACCCTACAAACCTAAACCCACAAAAACAAAAAAACAACCACCAAAACTGGCTGCATTAACTAATCAGCCTGGCTAATGAAGAGAGAGAATCGTTCACTGCCAGCCTGGCCTCTGGGCATTACTTTGACCTACAGTTAACGACCATTAAGAAGCTACAGTTAACGACATTAAGAAGCTTTCTGATAAATCTACTGCCTGACCAGGTTTCTCCCAAGTCCATGCTCAGAAATTCTGCAGCCCTTCCTTCAGCTGAAGCAAATAAAGGTGCAGACCACAGAAGTAACGTGTATCTGCAGTTCACAAGACCATCAGCACAGCAGCAAGCTTCACTCTTCGGACTGGATTATATTGGAGCACTTGGGGGGTGGAGAAGAAAAGCAGCTACAGTGAGTCCTCAGTGAGTGTCAAGCAATGCACAGCTGAGACCAGTTCACCCCGCTTCAAGTTCTATAAAAACAAAATCTGGGTGATGACAAGTAGCTGGTAGGATTTGTGTGCCCACACATATATACACACCTACGTGTGTGTGTATGGATACACATATATGTGACAAGATGAGGAGCTGCAAAAAAACCCCCAGGCTGAATAGTAAGAGAAACAAGAACTTACAAATAATCCTTCTGCCCAAAAGTATCAAGTTGCAAGTTGGCTTCATTTTAAATACCTGAACAAAAAGTAACACTCTTAACCATGAGATACTGAAGATAAAAAACCCTGGGAAGCAGGGACTGGAGAGCACCCAGGCTCAGGAGCTGGCAAGGAGTTAGGGTATGAGATTACTGCACTGGGGGGAGCCGGGAGGTGGAGGGGATGAGTGTGTTCTCCTACCCAGGGCCCCAGAGAGAGATCATATCAGATCAGGGAAGAAGGAGAGTAGCAGCCTCTGAGGGCAGCGCTGGAACGTGGCATTGCTTCCCCAGCACCAGCTCCCCGCAAGCAGCTGCCGTGTCACAGGGAGCTCAGGGGAGACATCCAGAATGTGTATGGAGGGCAGGAGAGCCTAAGAACAAGCTCCTAAAAAGTGATCCACTTAATCAAAAACTAGGTGTTTGACAGCCTGTACATACATGGAAGTCTGGAGCAGGGAGGGTCTTGCTGGTACAGATAGAAGTGATTGACATTTGGGAGGAGGGAAGGCAGGCTGATCGCTGCTCACAAAGCCTGTCAGGGTGTGGAATTATCTTTCCAAGGAA
This sequence comes from Zapornia atra, assembly GCA_013400835.1. NCBI lineage: Eukaryota > Metazoa > Chordata > Aves > Gruiformes > Rallidae > Zapornia > Zapornia atra. Next base: position 79,556 of record VZTU01027235.1, on the reverse strand, counting down.
ACCACAGTGCTTAAGGCAACCAAGATGGAATGGGACGTATTGGGGAAGGGAGCTCCCAGCTGAGGCTCCTCTCAGGACCAATCTTCACCACCACTCGCAGGGGAGGAGGCAGACACATGTCCATCCATTCTCCAAAAAACAGCAAAGCCTCACTTCGCGTTGTATGTTTTATAGACGTGTATTTTAAATCACTAAGGAATCCCTTGGAAAAAGTTACTATCTGTCTGTCTACATCCCTGCTCAGTGCTCGGGCTTGTCCCATCCTCCTAATTATCTTCCCGAGAGCAAAATTCAGCACACACTTATGTAACGCGCTGGAGACGGCTTTATGCTATGGAAGCACCCACTTGATGATAAGTTCTGTACAGCAGCACTGCATTAGTCATCATCCTCTCTTGGGGCTTTTACAGTAAGTGTTGTGCTCGTAAAAGAAGAAGGGTGTGTTTCCATTTAACTAGCAATACAGCACAGATGCATTTCTAACGTGCTCGGCTGGAAGACCGTCTGTTTCCTGGCTCAAGGGCAAGCAGTTTATAGAAGTCCTCCCTACCTCCGAACTCTTCTTTTGCAGTCTGCAACTTCTCTTCATTCACCCTACGAATCTATTAGGGACAGGTCACCTACTAAATGAATGCCAACATTTAAAAAGGAAAGACACTTTGATCGTCAGCTCCATTAGCCTCCCAGCAAGAAAATGCACATTAAATCAAGCTGCAGGGTCTGAAATTTAATTATGTTTCACATCTCACAAAAAGAAGGTTTGGGGCCACATCTTTAGAGTGAAGGCGCCTCACAGAATACGCACATCTCTTGCTTTGCATATAGGTTCATATGTCTGCTTTGCTGCTTGGAAGGGTTTCCAAGATGCCTGCAGATGTAGGAGACTGCTAGCTGGAAAAAAGTTTGGAGCAGAGCATTCATTTCTGAACAGAACAGAAAGGGTCTGAAACCCTTCCCGTTTTTCATACACTGAGCAAGTGGCAACAGCTCAGAGATGCCAACAATGACCTCATCAGAGACTTTTTTTCGCACTTTGCCCCCTTGTATTACATCACCACCCAATATAGGCTACAGTAGGCAGATTATCAGGCAGCATTTCAACCTCGTGAAACGGTGAGAAAAATACAGCCTTCGTACCTTGGCTCACAGATGAGTCAAGAACTAGGAATTTAAGAAGTTATGCAAGCAAGCACAAACTTCGGGTAAATAAACACTTCGCGAAGGCCTCTCGGCACCAGTGCGTGAGAAAATACTTTCAACAGTTCTTTGGATCGTAACACCACGGACCACCTCTCCTTTCTCAGAAAGAAAGAAAGAAAAAAGGTCCCTCTAAGAAGCAGGCCACCAAGAGGCCTACTAAAAAAAGCTGAGGCTCTCAGAGGTGTGACTGTGTTAGAGACTCATGCTTCTGACGGCTCCAACCCTTTTGTAACATCAGAAGGGATGCTTTCATTTCATGAAAATACCTTTTTTAGAATAGCACAGGCCAAAGCCATTTGGCCAGCTTGAGTGGGACAGGAAAACAGAGAGCAGGTAGATGACAACCCTGATTAAAACCTATGCTTACTTGCACTCAGTTATATCAGCCAACCGGCATGATTAATCCTCCAGTCCTAAGGTGAAGAGTTTTGCCACTGATTTGAGAACAGTCAGGAAAAAGGACATGTATTTCAGCCCCTTTATTCTCTGCAACAAAGGGTCAGAGAGCAAGCACAACCTCCTTAGTCCAGCTGTCAAAACAGAACCTCCAACAGAGAAGGCCAACAAGTTTTGCTAGCTGACTCTGGAAATGGATAATGAAAATAATTTCATGCTGATATAGCCACAAAAATTTCCCTAAGTGATCTCTGGTATGCATAAGCAGTCAGGACAGAGATTCTTCTTCACTGTATATGCTCTGAGCAAATGAAAGAAGAAAACGAGTTGCCTCCAGGAAGGCTTCTCTGGATTCCAGCTGTAAATGAGATTTGGGTAGTTGGTGGAGCATACAGAGCCAGAAGGACATAGCCAGAACAAGGTTCCCTCTTGGGAGCCGTGGAATCCGCATAGGCGATTTAGAGGTTCACACTGCTTTTCTCTCCCTGTTCTCATCTGCTGCAAAGAGATTTACAGCAGGACCCATGAGGTCTCAAAACAAGAGTTCACTACACTAATACCCTCCTAAAATCTCAGGCGAGTTTGCACGAGCTCTCTAACTCTACCTCTATCTATGTTTCAAAATGGTGCATAAATCGTGTAGCCAAATCTGAGGACCAGAGTGGTTGAGTTGCTGAGCATTTTTTTTAACTCAAAAGGAATGCTGCTGGTTTCTCTCAGGCCTTTAAGTTTGGGAGGAGTCATGCAGGAATATCCAACAGCGGGTCCCTGGCACAGCGTGCCCAGTTGCATACCTTGACATGGTAGTGGGCATCCAGCAGGATGTTTGCAGGCTTGAGGTCCAGGTGGAGCAGCGGGGGGGACATGCAGTGCAGGAAGTTCATCCCCACAGCTGTCTCGTGGATGATGCGGAAGCGCAATTCCCAGGGCAGAGGTTCTGAAGCCAGGAGCTTTTCCAGAGACCCCGTTTCCATGTATTCCATGACCAAGCCAACGGGCTCTTTACAGATGCCGTAAACGGGAAGGATGTAGCGAAACTTTGCCATTTCCATCTTCCTGGCTTCTTCCAGTAACTCCATGCGCTCCCTGCGTAGAAGAGAGCAGATGGTGAAGGATGGAGTAGCCGTTTCTTCCCCCTGCCCCCCAAAAACATGCACAAGACATTTCTTATGAAACCGAACACCTGATTTCATGATCATGGCTTGGCCGAGCCGCGCTGAATGGCATCAGTCTGTACCCCAGGCATACTTCCACATTTACTACCTTGGCTTTATGCTGCCAATGGTAGGCAGCTCCCAGCTGCTGAACCGCGGGCGAGCTGTGCGCTTCCAGCGCAGAGCCTGGCTTTGATGTTTATGCTGCGCTGTTCAGAACGAGGACGACACATGTAGCGCCCAGATTTACCGCCGCTGTAACTCCTTGGACTAAAGTCATTAACTTTTCTGTGACTCATACGGCTGTGTTAATCAGGAGGGAGCACGGACAGCACTGCCTCAGTGGCTCTGCCAGCGCACAGACCCAGGCCTTGGGAAGGGAATCCCCGAGACCCACTGTTTAGGGGAGCAAACTGCCCGCTGGAGCTTGGGGGATGCAGCAAGAGCCTCCTTGTCCTCAAACCCCAGATTTGGCAACTCTGATGCTATTCTCACTCAGCTCCAGCAGATGCTGAAAACTCCCGGCACACCATTTTCGGTGATGTAACAGGCCCAGCGCCGGCACACGTAATGAGCACCCCTGCGTTGTTTACGGGTCACTTTAGCCTGACCCCGCGGAGCACAAAGCGTTACTCAGTCCAAGCTGCAGCCTCCGAGGTCAAGACCCTTAATTGCCATGCCCTCCTTCTGCACCTCACAAGCTGCCAGCCTGCCAGGAGTCAAGTTCAAAAGAGGAAACAAGGGTCTTCTCCCCAGGCCAACTGCACCCCCAAAAGAGGAGCCATAGCTGATGGGTGAAAAAAAGACCTTCGGCCTGTCAAAAGCTACATTATTAGTGAAGACAGGCAGCTCTGGTGCATCACCACTGCTGCCAATCACTGGTTCCCAAAAGAGGACACAGGGAGGTCAGGTAGGTAATATTTCCTGAGCGGACCCTCTCCTATTACACGACAGCTTGTGTAATGTACCCAAGGCATGCACAGCGTTTGATGGAGAACAGTACCTGAAGCAACAGGACAAAGTTTTAACAAGCACCCCTGGTAAACAGAGTCCTACTGTAAAATAAAAATTCAAAAACCCCATTGTGTGGACACGAGCAGACATTGGGGTTTATACATAAAGCGCAGCGTGCACGTTCACAGCAGCCACGACAACTGATGGAGATGGCAGCAGTACCCTCTGTGTGGTGGCAGAAAGCTCTGTCTCCCAGCTCCTCCACCAGTCCCAAACATCTCTGGAAAACACCCCAGGACTGATCCTGACCCAGTCACAGTTTGTGCCCCATGTCATGAGCAAACACTGCCAGTTCCCACCACTATCAAGTCAAACAATTATTTATATTTTATTATTTTAAAACCCAACACCGGCTAGAAGCAGCCTCCATCTCTAAGTGCTCCTACATGGGAATGAACTCGGGAGCCGTCACCCAGCCCTTAGTCCCCACGTCTGGACGCTCCAGTGACCCCAACCCCTTCCCCTCTGCCTCGCCTGCTACAGGAAGTGCAGTGGTGATGCTCCCCAGACGCGGCTGGGAAGGCAGGCAGTCTGCTGTCTGCTCGGCACCAGCTGCGGCAGCCTGTGGTAACCCGATGCAGACGCAGTTAGCCTCTCACGCAAGGGCCAAGCCCGGCCTGGCAAGAAGCAGCAGGCTCATTTCAGAGACAAGATGAGGCTGAAAAGCTGTCTGAGAGGGATGCACACACTGGGACGGGGAAAAAAAAAAGAAAAGAAACAAGATAAGGGGAATATTTTCTCTCTATTAACCACGCTGGCTCCTGCTGCTCCCTACAGCAACTTTCTTGTGAAATAATTGCCTTTGTAGACAAGTACCCAGTTTGCTCTTTGGCACGCTGGAAGGGAGCGTCTATGAATAACACAACCAACTCCTTGCCCCCAAGCCACATGCATAGCCAGCATAATTCACCAGGCTTCGGCGGGCTGAGCGCTGGAGTCAGGGATGTAAAATACCTGTCTGAGCCCTCCAAGGCAAGGCAAGAGCACAGCAACAGCCAAAGCCTAACAAGAACCACTAGACTCCCGGGGATGAAGTTCCTGAGCTAACAGCCGTCTGAGAGAGCATCATGAAAATCACAGGCATCAGCTGCTTGAAATGGGGCATTTTCCCCAAGGAAGAGAGTTTCCACAAAATGGAAAAAAGCTCCCTTGCTGCTTGGACCAGACCCAGTTAGTTGAGTGAATTAACTGACTAATTAACAGGCAAGGGCCCTTTATCTAATTTGTCTGCTGAAATAAAACCCCCATACAACAACTGCCACATTTAGCATCTTTCCATACCCAGATTGGTTCAAAACCAAAGCATCCAGTGATCTGGTACAGGCAGGGATAACATGCTGGCTTTCAAATACAGTCACCCATCACCTTCAGAGAACAGAAGAAGACAAAAAAAGACAAAAGAAAGAGAGAGCGCCCAAAACACAATTCTGTCATTAGAGTGCACTTGCATTAATCCTATTAACACAAGCGGCTCGTTAAACCAAGATGCCCTCCCCGTCAGGCAAAGATGAAAGGTCTTTCCCTTTCCTTTTCCCTCAGCCAAGGCGCTGCTGGCACTCAGTACCATTGCCGCAACACGCCATGCTGCCAGAGAGGATGGTCCCCTTCAAGTCCACATTTAACAGATGAAAGAATGGGATGGAGGAGTGGGGGTTCTTGCTGCTCAGTTACTGGGATGTCTTAGAAATTATTCTGAGAAATACTTCCCTCCACAGTGGAGGAGAAAGAAAAGCTCCTCATGAGGTTCCTTAGTCAGGAAGCATGGGAACAGCTATAACAGAGTTTCTGAACACCTATACAGTTGGAGAGTGGGAGTTCTCTTCCCTAAGCACCCCATCTCCATTCTCTTCCCACTCTGGTACTGTATCCTAACACTCTGGTAATAAACATTTGAAGAAAGAAAAAGCTTGCACACAGGACGGCTGAAGTGATGTAAATCACGGGACGCTACATGCTCCCCTGCGACAGCATTAGTGGCCAGGGGAACACCCATCAGGAGCTCTAGTACTGGGGCCAGTGCCAAACCCCACCTCTGTCAGAGAAGCAGTCCACGACGGATCAGCCATTTTCAAAGCAATCAGAAGTATCACATGAAGGGGGGACCTCTGGCATCCCCAGAACTCCTGTCTGCTTCTGCTCAGAGCCAGACCCCGACAGAGGGGACTGTGTTTCTGGGATTCGACAGGGGACTTACTCCTGCCCACTCCCCAAGGCCCAACCCTTGTACCACAAACACAGCCACAAGAACAGCGAGAATTACGACTCTATCTGCCTTTGCATGAGTGTCCAATCTTTATGCCCTAAAGATAACACAGTGCTGTAAAAGTACAGCTTTAAACTCCCCAGACGGTCTGTCCTTGCAGTTCTTTATTCCCTCACCACTACCAGCACATTTCCTGAACGAAGTTGGAGGCAGAACAGTTAAAATTGCTCCCAAGAAGCTCAAAAAGCCCTGAAAACCTGTAATGGCTCCGTTTGTGAGAACCACCTCCAGACACAGGGCAGCCAGGCTTCTCCAGGCACAGAGAAGATGGAGATCTAGCCCCTCACAGCCACGCTGGTCTGCGGTGGGAGTACAGGTTACCTCTTGGCAAGCTGCTGGTGGTGAGGACGGGGCCCAGGAGATGGCAACCCCCCTGATTAAGTCTTTTTTTTTTTCCCCTCAGGGACTCTTCATCTGCATCATGGCAGATGTTTAAGAGAGTACAGTGAACTCTGCTTTGCAGAGTGATCTTCTCACTACCGATCCTCAGAGAAGAATGTGAAGAAGAGAACAAAACCCATTACATAGTCAGGGCAAAATATGTTTAGGGGGAAAAACAAGGACAAAATAATCCCTTCTTCTGGGATAACACAGATCTTAATCCCGCTAACAGATTTCTCTATAGCCCTGGTACTCAAGGATGAATGGTTCACCCAGACAGCTGGGCTAACCCCTACTCTTTAAGGAGCACAAGGCAAGTATTAAGTTCTACCTACACATCTAGAGACCACTAGAACAGAAATTCATTCACCTTCATTGCCTGAGCAGATGCAGCATCTGTGAGCAGCAAGCTATTTCTAAAACCTCCTAAATTTGTAAGCCCTACATGTAGGGCTCATCATTTCCCCCTCCCCCCCTCCACCCCCAAGGAAGAAGACAGACCTGTCCACCCTGTAGCCACCTCCACTGGCTAACACCTCCAGTGAGGAACCCTCTCTGGGAACCGTTACGCCGTTAGTACTCATTACAGTCTGCATGTTTACATTGGGCAGCTATAGGAAATCCATAAAGCTCTCTGTGCTCTGAGCTCACCACCCTCTTTCTCCAGACCATTCTTCCATTCTGGCCAACATGGGTAAAGAGAAGAAGACACTTTGTGTGCTCTCCCCTGCAAGTCCTGGGGGAGAAGACCATCCTCCAGCCTTTCTGGGTCTCACACAACTCCCTCTTTTCTTCAGGCTTACCCTGGACCTCCCCATGGTGAGAGCATCTCGAGTCTCATGCAGGAAACGCGATCTCAGGAGACAGCAAGCGGGAGCAAATAAGGTGTCAGGAATGGAATTTGGCTCGGTTGCCTGCAAGGGCTTGGGCTCACAGGTAAAAACCACTTCTGGCTGTACATTCAGTTTTTTGTCTGCTTGAGGCCGCTCGGCTCCGCGCTGTGATAATTGCCACGGGAATTACTCCAGATCTCTCACTGTCTGCAGAAGCACAGCAAGCGAGACTACAGAGCGCTGCCGCCACCGAGCCCTCACAAACCGGGTTTTAATGTGGTACCAAATAAATACATAAGAAAAAGACTCTGTGCTTTTCAGTTAATATTTCCAACACCACCGGCAACTCTTCCAGCTCCCCCACTTCACAGGGTTCCAAGAAATGGCTAGTGAAGTTAATCTCCTGGATTAACAATCTAATTACACAGGCTTGTATCAACCTGCAAAATAAAGAGGTAGTGGTTTATTTTGTCTGGGCCCCCCACCCCACGCTGCCATTTTGAATGGGCACAGCTTGCTTAGAAAAGTTTCAGGTGAAAAGTCTTTTTGGGAGGGGGAAGGTGGCATTACCAGCCCCTGAAAGGGCTTCTGTAGAGCAGCCTAGGAACCAAAGCAGAAGCATACACAAATCCAGCTTAGTTTTGCTTTGCAGAAGCAGCCGATTCCAAGACCAGAGATACACCAATTTTTCATTAGTGCTCCCCTTAAGTATCTGAAGCACAAACTGTGGTGTAGAACAAATACAGCAGCGTTGCAGGGATTGGTTTGTTAAAATTAAGTAGAAGCTACAGAAGCCCCACACCCTCAATGTTCTCAAACTCTCTGTTGAGGCATTTCTGTTTACTGCACTGCACACTCAGAGGGTCTCTCCAGTCTGCACACCTTGGAGCCACGGCGGGACAGGGGGCTCTGTTGCACATTGACCATATTCACATAGAGGTTCAGTAGCAACTCTCAGATTTAATTGTGCCTGTTAAAATCAGCGACAGCATGTTTTGTCTCAGGCTGAAAATTAGCTTTTGAGTAAATTCCTAGATGCATTCAACAAATGGAACAATATAACAAGCGCTCTAGTGTTGCTTTAAGTGATGTTTAATCATCAAATCTGAAATCTACTTGGAAGTTTTAACGGTAGGAAGGTTTGCAGGTTAATCCAATGGAACACCCCCTGCAACTCTAAAGTCTTTTCTGTTTCAGTCACAGGCGGCACAGTTACCCTACGCACGAATTAAACTCTCCCCTAGTAAAAAAAAGGGCCATTTTATCTCCCATACAGTACTCTAAAAGCCGTGCCTAGAGCAAAGTCAGCAATTCAGATAACAGGCGAGGTGCCCCACTACCCCAGTAATCTTGTAGAAGACGGGTTTAGAGACCTTTTCAATCTCGGGCCAGCTTTTCATCCCTCCTCCTGCAGGATCTGCAACAAGGGAAACCTTTATTGCCCGAACCAACCCACATCTCAAAAAATGAACTGCAAAATCAGCTTGTGTGTTGGCAGAGATCCCAGAGATCAAGACGGAGCCAGAAAAGCTCCATGAACAGAAGTTGGCCATATTCTTGCATATTCTTGTCCTCTGCACAGATGTTGAGCTGCCAGGAAATCACTAACATTCCTCAAAACATATGGATGTTTCTAAAGATGTGTCTGCCAGCCTTCCCCTCCTAGGAGGGGAGAGGACAGCCACACTCGATAGGTCCCCATCACACACAGACTGCGTGAGCATGGGGTAGCCGACTGTCCTCCACCATGGCCACAACCAGCTACAAAGGTCAAGTGAGCTGGAGGGGGTTCTCACTGTGCAGTATCTTTACCCGCAATACAATACGGCTCCATGCCGGCGTACCCAGTGAGGACTGAACCTGAGCAAACACAGGGAGAGGCGCTGGCCCTGAACTGAAGCTGGAGAATGCATTTCCCAGCACGTCCCCTTTCAGCACCCACTCCTGCCAGACAGCACACCTGCAGCTCCAGCACACACTCCCCAAAGCTGCCCACGCCGAGCCCACCATTCATCCCACCAGGGAGTCACAACTAATGCATCAGCACATGCACACAGGGGCTGGCTTTTTGCAAGGTGTAGGGAGGTGACTGGAGTGAGACACTGTCGGTCTGAGAAACCCCCGGATCCCATTCAGTATTTCCACTCCTGCATTTCCCATTTGGGGCTGCCTTCAGTGACCTCCAGAGCTGCATCAGGCGTAGCACTTTAGGCACAAGCCAATACACGCACAACCGGGGCAGGGCAGAATGCTTTCCGAATGGCTCTGAGGGAATAAGCAACACCTACACTGCAGCCATGCGGCAGCTCTTTCCAAGCCCGCTGCGTGTGGCTGAGCGACACGGCTTGTTCTTTGAGGGAGGCCAGCCCCATTATGTACAGTAGAACTAAAGGTGTTGGTCCGGACTTTGCTTAAGTGTGACAAAGGCCATGCTTGCCTGGGGAATATTTAATTGCACAGGTGTCCTTGCTGCGGGTAGTCAGATCTTCGTACCCGTTGCTGTTGGTAAACAGGGCTGTAGCTGCGGCGTGGCCGCTGGGTTGGCATGGGGCTGGCTTGGGTTGGTTCACTCTTTTTATTAAATATGCTCCCGAGATGTGTTAGCTCCGGGCTCTATCATTCGGTTTGCTTCTCAAAAGGAAGGTGCCACAGTGGCAGGGCGAGCAATATTATCATCATGTTAGGTCTCGAGAGCTTTTGGATTGCTGTTAAGCGCAGTTACCTACACTTGCACGCCTCTGTGCAGGCTGAGCCAAGAAGAAACAAGGGACAAAACCCCACCAAACCCGACAAAACAATCCCTAAGCTCCCAGAAGCTGGGCAGGGCGGTGGAGTGGTAGCCCTGGGTGCCTCCATGCCTCCCCAGCTGCCCGTACGCCCGACAGCCGCGGGGCCACCACGGGCTCTGCCCGGCGAGTGTCAGTGCTGCGGAACGAGCCGCTTCCCGCCCGCCCCCCTCCCCCTTACCTCTCCCCGCCCCGCTCCCTCCCNGAAAGTCTTCAGCAGTCCCATGGACCACGGGGAGCCGCTCTCCCGCGCCATGCTCGCTTCTCGGACGCAGCCCGCCCGGCACCGCGGTGCCCAGCGCCGCCACCGCTGCCGTCACCGCCCGCCCAGGTGAGTCAGGTGTGCCGAGGTGGCGTCATTTCCTGGGACGGGCCCGCCTCGCCTCCCCTCCTCCCCCTCCGCCAGACCGTGGCCCCGGGGAGCCGAGCGCTGCGAGTGCTGGCGGGAGGAGGTTGTGCCCCGGCCCCGCCGCCGGTGCCCGGGTGCCTCTTCCAGCTGGGGTCCGCAGCGCCTTCCTCGGCCCCGCCGAGGCGGCCAGGATGTCCCCGGGGCCGGGCCAGCGCTCGGGGCCAAGGCCCGGGCTTCTCCCAACGCCCGTGAAGGGAGGTGTCCGTCCCGCCCCGGGTGGGCTCCCTCCATCAGCCCGGCCGCGGGGTGCAGCACTCGTGCCCAAAGCTCCCCGGGCAAAAGCAACCCGGGGCAGGAGGGGAGCACTGCGCTCGCTGTTGAGGTGTGACAGTTCAGCGATTAAATAAAGAGGAGGGAAGAAGCAGACACTACTCTGCTCAGGGAACCCCAAGGAGGCTGTGTCCCTCTGGCAAAGCAGGGCAAAGCCTTTGTTTCTATGCCCTGCTGGGGTCCGAGGGGCTCGGGCCAGCCTCTGGACTCTGGACACCAGAGTCTGCCCAAGCACGCTTCGAGACAACAATTATTTTAGGCTCTGGGAAACTCTACTGCCGAGAACTGATGTGTCTCTGGCTTTCTGTTTGTTCTGGGAATAGGAGCTTTGCTGATTCCAGCAGCAGATTTCTGCGCCTGAACGCTTTTTGTGGATCCAATTGCAGGCACTAGAGGACTCGGATCAGTGGATAATGAGTCTTGCTCTGTTACCGGCATGCTGCAGTTGGAAGGAAGGAGACTGCAACCTTCAGTATGTAGCGTGACAGTCAAGGGGCTATTCTGGTCTACATCCTGACCTTCACATCTATCACATGGCTAAAGGTTAATGAACCCCCTCTTGGTTACACTGGCTATCAGACGCGAGTCGATTGTTTTAGGCAGTTAGCGCACAACCATTTAATCTGGCGGGTTAGGCAACAGATAGAGGACTGCGCTTTAAAGTTAGGGGTGGCAGGAGTCAGCCTTGTCTCTGCAAAGCTCCAGTGAAAAGGAACCTGTAGAGGCATTTAATTACTTTCAGAAGGCATGGGACATCAAGTCTGTTCTCGGGACTTTATTCCATGTGGACTTGTTCGTGCTTATTTAGATTAAACTGAAGAATTGCACCTTCTGAGTGAGAACATCAGTGTAGTAAATCAGGAATAAGAAACAACTGTGTGTAGAGACAAGGTCTTGGGTCACCAGTGTGACCCAGCAATGCTCCTCTATCTGACTCCTTCTCCTGGCTATCATCCTGACTTGTTTGCTTGGGTTTGGGACTTGATCTGTAACCGGAGCAGCCCATAGAGGCTGCCGTGCTCTTAAGGACCTCTGCTAAGCTGAAGCCAGTTGGAGAACCAGGGCCCTAAACACTATCTCCTGGAGGCATGCAGGGCTTAGTTCCAAATAGCACACCAGTTCCTTTATTCCACTAATGACCTATTGTCACTCAAACTCCTGTTTCATTGAGAAGTCGGTGAAAGCTGTAAAACTGAATGAACGAGAGGAAACTAAACTTGGGGTTTGCTGGCAGTTGAGTTTAACCAAGAAGTAGATCGCACACCTTCTGCCTGTACTGTGAGATGAGAATTAATTTGAAAAATGCCAGCAACAAAGGAGCAAGAGCTCGTGATAGAAGATGAAAAGAGCGGGTCAAGAGAATGTCAATTACCTAAGTCTTTTGAAAGGGCTAGGCTAAATAGAATTCACATTTAGAGAACTGAACGCCCGGCCTCTGAGCTTGCGTTTGGGGAAGGGTAGGAAGGCTGGAAATGGACACCAGAAAAGCTTGTCCTCAAGAGGCAGAAATAGAAGGTGGCAAGGGAATTCCAGAGCAGGCAGGTCCCTGACTAAAAGTAAGTAAATAAATGAAATTATGCTGATAGCTAGCCAGGCTGACAACCAACAGCAGGTACTAGGTTTATTGAGCATAAATCATGTGGAACCAACCTAATGTGTCTTTGTGGCAAGGTAACCAGCCTTGTGTAACTCCTCTCCCGCACATGTACATCCGCAGGGGCATCACAAAGAAAACTCACTTCTCACTGTTTTGCTGTCTTGCAGTATGTTTCAGTCCTTTCAGAGAACAGGACTTAATCCAGTGCTTTAGCCTTTTCAGTTTTGCTTGGCGTGTATGAAGTCAACCAACCTGAAGATTTAACAGGTTGTAGGGCACCTTGCTCCTCTGTGTTGGAGCTGAAAAGTTTCACTTCAGTGAACAGATAGCAGATGGCAACTGTGTGACAGCTTTAAAGCTGACACAAAAGAGCACTGATTTGCAGCGTTTCAACAGATAAAACAAAACTCTGCCCATTTTCCTACTCCACAAACGTTTAAGCTATGCTTAGGTTTTTATACACAATCAGCACAATACTGCAGTTGGCTTAAGCCGATCTAAAGCTGCATCGTCTCCGAGGGAGGCTGCTCTTTTGTCGGTGCTGGCATTCCCATGGTTGCACTTGCCTTCACGCGGCTGAACGGTAACTGAATCAGCTCGATGATCTCACCTAAAAAAAGCCTCCCTTGGTTCCTTTTCAGACAGATCAGAAAGTTGGCCTGACTTACCCGATGTTCCTTAATGTCAACAGAAGGAGAGGCGAGTAGGCTGGAAGGAAACTACCTCCGGAGAAGGTGATGAAAGGGACATAGTTACACATTGTAGCAGATGCTGGAGTCCCTTGCTGATCTCATTTAAAGCACACCCTCGCAAACAACAGTGAGGCATAGTGTGGAGGTGGAGATGGGTGGTAGGGAGAGGGTGGGAATTCTTAACCCAACTTTTCAATTGAAGAAAATTTTTAAAAACCCCAAAACCGACCAGCACAACATTGGTAATCCTTCTGAAATCCAACTATGCACCACAGCTGGGCCGGTCCTAGTGCCCAGAGTCAGGCATGCATAGGAATTTTTGTTAGGTCAGATGTTAAGTTAATGGCAGCTCTGCCTGCTCAGCACCCCACGAGTCAGTTCCTTTATAAACTGAGTTGAACATAGAGAAAACAGCCATGAATTAAAAGGCAGGTTGGGGACCGTGCTCAGGCCTTCACCAGCACGTTGAAGTGCTCGTGACTGTAAAATAAAACTGAGCAGCCGAACAAATAAAAATCTTGTGGCTTCCTTTGTAGAGCTGATTGCTCTTTTTTGGAGGTAGAAAACTGAGGGACATCATAATTTGCTTGAGATCACATAAGCTCCTTGCTGTAGAGAGTAACAGAACATAATCTGCATTTGATGTGATCTAGTAAGAAAATTACTGTTTCAGGGTTTTAGGTAGGCTTTGCACATCGCTTTTAATACGTCTTATACTTCATGGGATTACATGCTGAAAAACAGATCAGGGCAATCAGTCCTCTTCCAGATGCTGAAATTTAAAGGCTGTGCAAAATAATAGTGCTGCTTAATGATCTAGTTTTGAGAATTTTTTTCCAAGAGACAAGTCCTGTGCCTTTTCTGCTTTCTTAGAAACTATTGAGCTATTTTTGCTGACATTCTTCTTCTGTAAGGATAAGAAAAAGCCCTGCATTCAGGAGCTTAGTTGAGAAGTATTAACCCAAATTTTACATATATCTCATTGTCAGCTCTGTTTATGATGGTAGAGAGCCTGTACAAAGTGAAAAAATACAAATCAAAAAGAAAAAAGATTAATTGCCTTTGTGTAAGCAGTGAATGACTAACATGATTGTTTCTGTGGTATTAATGAAGAGAATGCCTGCTTTTAAATGTCTGCTCTCAAAACCCTGAGAACAAAAAAGGTGTTCTGCATGAGTTCCTCAAGCTCTGTCTTGCTCTGCTTCCTGGCAGGAACCATCATCTTCTAGGTACATTTTTTCCTGCTGTTAGCTGTGCTGCAGGGCACCATCTCCAAGGTCATTATCAAAGGGTTTCTTTGTCAGCCTGGCAAACTCCTGCCTCCCCAAAGCCAAGGGCTTGTCCAGTCCCACCAAAATCCGCAAAGGTCCCGTGCCAGAGCCGCAGCCAGACATTGCGCTGGTTCTGCAGACTCGGTGGACCTGCGCCAATTGACCTTATCTGATGATCTGGCTCCATGAGAGCAAGAACAAGTCCCTCATGACTCACGTCCACCTCATACTTGGTGTGCACGGGGAGAAGTTGTTTTTCAAGCTGGATCCCACAAAATCCCAGCAAAAAACGTCTTGTTTCTCGTAGAGCTTCTCTCTTCTAGGAGGCGCTGGAAAACGCGTGTATTCAAGGACGACAGCTGCTTGATGGTAGCCCCATGTTACATGGGCAGGTGGGAGAAGGTGGCAGGGCGAGTCAGAGGGTGCCTGCAGGCACCCTCTATAGGCACTGCTCTGGGAGAGCACACGGCTGGGGAGACAGCGGCTTCAGAACCAGTTGGAAATTAAGCAGAAATAAAGACGTGGTTCTCAAAACTGAAAAGATTTACATCCAGTTATTTTAGTGCAAATAATGAGCAC
>VZTU01027235.1:0-64667 GCA_013400835.1 Zapornia atra | reverse complement strand
CTCTGCGCCTCTTTTCACTGCCATGCTTGCATTTGAATGGATAGTTTATTTTGCTTTGTACATGCCAAGTGGCCTCTTGGAATGCTAATATAACATCAAAATCTTAACATAAAATTTGAAAAGAAATTCTGAAAAAAACAAGTTGGAAATATGCTGTTGCTAACTACTGTTGCCTAGTAAACGTACGAGTGTTAACAAAGCCTCTGGATACAGACTAATACATGAATGTAAATTCTAAACTAGATGACTGACAAGAAAACGGAAGTTACTTTTTAGCTTTGCAAGGCCCTTGCGTGAATGCAAACACTGTGATGAGTAATGGGAAGAGTGGAAGAGGTACCAAAGCGATAGTAGAATAAAACTCCAGAGTGTCATTAAGTAGCATAAATAAGGAAAACTATATTTTAAATTATGAGCTTTAAAAAACCAGGTTTCTAATAGTAAATTCTCATCCTGTTGCATTCTGTCCCCACGGTGATTTTTGCCTTCCGAAATGTATTTACCAGGCTCACACAAAGTTGTGGCAGTTTGGAACTTGTGGGTCACAGCTGTGCCCTACAAATGGGATCCCACAGCCCAAGTACAAATCTGTAATGCCATGTTTGAATTGGTCGCGTGAAGCCCTCGCTGGGCTTTGTACAAACCGGCCTCGGAACCTGCAACAGCCACTTGCGCTGAAGGCAGCAACCTCCCCATCAGGCAGGCATGGGGATCTGCCCAAAGGAGTAAATTGTTGGATATTAGGTCTGGAAAAGACTCCTCTGTGTTCTGGTTGACTAATACTTTCCATTATAAAAGCCTCTTTCTCTGGGAAGTACTAACACCTCTGTTCCTTGTTGCAGGCCTTTGATATTTAGCAGGGGAAATCCCAGAGGCTGTAGTGGTACCTGTTCATTGCCCAGAGAAATGTGAGTCAGTTTTACCCCTATCGTAAAGTATCAGAACTGCTGTGTCTCCGATTCATGCACAAAGGCAGGTTAAAATCGGGCTGCTACCCCCATCTGTCCGGCCTGCCCCAGCTGCACAGATGGCACGACTCCTCTTGAAACAGCGTCTGAATTGCCACAAGTCACAGCTCAGCATATCGAACAAGGCAAAAACCTGAGCACAGTGCTCTCAGCTGCCTGCCAAGCAGGAACCTTCAAGGGAGGAACGAGGTGGATGGCTATGGGAGGAGATTTTTTCTGCTGTCACTTTTCATCTGCCTGTATTTGTGACAGTGGCCTTCAGTTCCTTTTCTCTCTCTGGCGAGGTTTGCTAAACATGGCAAACAGCCTGGCCTGGGCACAGGTGCAGGGGCAGAGGATTTGGGCAGGGCTCCCTCCAGCGAGCCCTACGCCCATTCATAACACTACTGCAGCAAAACGACACAGACCTTGTGGCTGGGCTGCTCTCCCAGCCCTCTTTCTGACAGCAAATGTAGGAAGCTGAAGGAATGCTCATCTGAGCATGTAGTTGGCTCTTTCAGCTATGAGGCTGAGAGGGAAGGAATCCTTCCTTCTCTCAGCCCAGCACACAGGTGTAGCATGGCCTCTAAAGTTCTTGCAGGCAGCAGCAGTGGGCAGTTTGATGGTGAGGGGCCAGTTCAGCGGAGACTTTCTACAGAAGATGCCTCCCAAACAGGAGTGCCCCAGAATCCTTGGAGTTACCAGCTCACTTCCATTTCAGGCAGCCTAGTTTTTGTTCAAACTGTTCGCAGTGTTTCCCATACTCCGTTCTGGCTGGCTGGGGACTCACCCACGTGCAGACGGATGGCTTGTCCTGGGCTGTCCATATCAGTTTGTCTCCAGGAAGGAATGAATGGTCAGTCAGCAGTGGTGATGCAATAGTGTTCTGTGTGTGTGCTGAGAGCTGCTGAGAGGGTACAGCGAGCCCTTCTCAGAGATACCTCTGCGTCCTCAAGGGATGCGGCCTGTAGCAGCTAATATAGGGCAAGTTAGTCTTCGAGCCAGGTGAACAGTACCTTCTCCTGTGAGAAGTGGTTCCAAAGAATGTGTATCAATACAGTGATAGGCATATTATATATATAAATATAAATATGTATATAAAAATCTTACATATTGTAGCTGGAAGGAGCATTTAATTCTTGCTTTAAAAAAGTTTCAAACACTGTAATTAAGTTTTACTGTGATGGAAGATCCCTGTCCTTCTGCCTGTGCCCTTATACAAGAGTCAAATAAATCTCTTTACCAAGCAGATTTTGTAACAGGTCAGAATAACTATGGCTATGTGGAATTATTTGTGAAAATAAACAACCAGGTACGTTTAGCTATGCTGCCAGTGTCACTCATTGGCTTTCTTGTCATTGTATATGCAGCACCCACCAAATAACGGTAAGGTTTCTGTTATACCAAATGGCATAGAAATCCTCAGATCAGCTCCAGGAACATCTCTCACTGTTTTATTTAGAAATAACCTTTTTTATTTAAATGCATTCATTCGACAACACACTGTTGCTTAAAAGCCCATTATAATAATGAAGTCTCTAATAAATCTTGAAATAATTTTAAAGTTACTAAGTAGTGCTAAGAAACCTACCAAAACTGTAAGGTTTTTATATACATCTCACAAGCTGTTTCCTGAATTCTAATGAATAACATTGTGGGCTAATAAAAAACAGGGTTTTACCTACAAATTCAAACTGTCTCATGCATTGGCTCAACACTCTCCCCATGGGCTATATTTTAAAATAAATAAATAAATGCACACACAGACAGGAATATGCTATATGAATATACAGAACTTGAAAGTTTCTTCTCCAAACAGCAATAAATTAGAGTATTATATGCATGTAACAGTATCTTGCATATGTTCTCTAAGCACATCAGAATAATTTAACGTGAAAGCTGAGAAAACACAGTATTATGTGTTAAGACTGAAAAGGGTAAAAAAGTTTAAAACAGACTTTGGTTAAAAAAAATAAACCTCTTCTTAAGAACATATTTTTAGCAGTAAAAGTCCACAAAAAGACTGTTTCTCTAGAAGGCTACCTGAATTCCCAAGCCCAGTTCCTTTTCTACCAGTTTTTCCCTCATGTTCATTGCTGTTGCGTCATCAATTTCAGTGGAAGTACAACAGGTTTTAAAGGGCTGCACAGCCGGTTGGGGTTCAGAATACACGGTCTCTGGCAGAGAAGTCTCTGTTTCTACCAGAAGATTTTTCTCCAGGAGCTTGTGGCCATGGCTGAAGCTGTGAGGAAAGTACCTCTACTGTTGAAGTGTCTCTTCTGCAAGGGTCCCCTCCTTCTCTTCCAAAACTATTGTGACTTGGTGAAGACTTACTCATTATCATCTTGTTACTAAGAGCTTTACCTAAACCTGTGATAGCATTATATGCTGCCAAGTTCAAACTCCTATGACCCTCATCATCTTCTATATATCTAAGGGAATAAAAATGAAAATTCTGAAAATACAAGTTACAAAACCAGCATTTACAGCAGGAAATGAGAATAACATCTAGGTAGATTGCCAAAACTGAGAACATCAGCAGTCAAAAGATGACTCCAATTGCTAGTTATTAGGTGGCCCTCAAACAAAAGACACTATGGGAAAGACTATATGCAAGAGGGTTCCAAAAAGTAGTTTTTATCAAACATGCATCACATAACAGAAAGTAGGAGATAGTATTCAGAATTATATTTGATTTGCTTGATATTCTTGCCCCAAAATGGAGAGTACAGCTTATTTATACTACAGAAGATGTTGATATATTTATGTACTCTCTTTGGTGGAGAAATTTTTTGCACCTGCACAACTTGCAGGTGCAAAAAATTTCTTCCAATGTCTAGGTTACAGTTTTTTCCCAGTGGTAAAAGCTTTAAAAGCAAAAAGACCTTTTTATTTCCTTGGTTTAACCATCTTTACACTAGGTTTTCTGCCATGATATGAAGCACAAGTAGTAAATTGTTTTACGTTGAGAATGTCTAAAACAGAACCAAACTTCAGACAGCATTTAATTAAATATCTGGATCTTTTAAACACCACCTAAAAACACCCACTTTACAATCTGAACAAGAATCAACTGGTAGGATACCTGAAGTGGGAGTGACTGCTGAGCTTATGGGCTTTTCGAAGACGCAGCGTCAGTGTGTAACTCCAGTGTGTGCCACGTTTCTGACAGATGTGGCATTTGTATTTCAGAATGCCATTACTCTTGGAAAGAAAGGATGCTAGAGTCTCTGAAGGCTTGCACTTACATATGACAAAAAGTAACCATTTGTTGAGAAGGTGGAAACCACACTAGCCAGCTGAAAACGTTTTTGAAGTTAACTTCCTAATATATTTGAAATTTGGGGTTTTTAGAACTCGCCTGATTAAGGAACCCCAGTGAACATGGGTTTTCTGCACTGGCCATCAGTACTGCAGATGTTTCCAACAGTGGTGTGACACATGACTTTCCCTAAAGTATATTAATTTTACGACATAGCAGTGAGCCTAACTCAGAAAGCTGAAGAAACAGGCAACAAGCATGCATAAACTCAATTGTATTTTAATGTTGTGGTCTGAATCACATGATTAAAAGTGATGTAAGCTTTACACACTTTATCTTTAGGTAACGTATTAGTTCTAAGGATGGAGTATGAGGAGAAAGGTAACACTGGATTTTTAATCCCTGAAATATTTTGCTATCGAGATTAGGACTGGCATGTTTGTTTGGGGTTTTTTTAAAGAAAAAGGTGGGTGTGTGACCAGAGTTCAAGACTGTCAGTATGCAACTACTTGCACCTAAGGTAAGCCCACAAAATCTGTAGGTAAGGATGAGTCAGGTATTTGCATAATACTTGCCAGAGTCCCAGAAATGTGTGCAAATAAATATTTGATTTGACGCAAAAATCAAACATTTCATTAATTCACCAGAAATTAAATGCATGTAAATTTGAACCTTGTCTCATTTATAGCAATATATTTTATTCTGCTATTTAATATACTCACCACATGCACTCTCTTGTAATGCTGTCTCAAAGTTTGTCAAGTCCGTGAAGTAAAACCACATCCTTCAACATCACGGCTGTAGGCATCTGAATCATTGTGTGTTTCGACATGTTTATGCAGATCATACGCATTCTTAAAACTGAAAACAAGGTAAAACAAATAACAGATATAATAGTACAGAGGAGTAGTCTTGTGGTTAATGTTTAGGACTGGGAGGTAGTAATTCTTGGCTCCGGCAACGACAAGTGAAAGCGGAATACGTGTAAATAGCTTCTCTACCTCAGTTTTTCCACCTGTGAAAAGGGGATAGGACAGACATCTCTTTGATGTGCTCTCAATTTCATTTTCCATTCCCTCTTTCTTCCCACACATCCACACCATGCCCAAATCCAGGTAGTTTTTCCACAACCGTTTTGCAAGGCATCTCCCTCTAACTCTGTTCATATAGAGAAAATTCTTGTTGGTATCGGTCAGTCACTTCATCCTCTCTAGTGTAGAAATTCAGATTTTTTTCCTCTCTCAGCCCAGTGTACAAAGACAGAAGTACTTGATATTTGTTCGCTTCCTCCCAGTCCCAGCATAGAAAGGCTGCACCTCTCGCCTTCTCTGACAAAGTTAAAAGTAATTTGTCAGTGCTTACATATGCAACTCTGTCTGTCACAGCACAGTGCCACAGGGTTTTTGTTTTTCCCCCCACTGCTGCATGGCATCATATAGGAAAAGTAGAAGAGAAAGCACCACAGAAAAATGAGCGTGCAGGGCAGCAGAGGGGATAGTAAGCCTATGGCAGAAAAGTTACTCAAAGGAAAGACTGTGACTCCCTGCGAACAGACAGCAAACATTTAGAATGGCAAAACCCACAGTTCAAGGCACTGCTGCTACCATCTCAACTTGTCATGATGACCATGGTGTAGCACACATGTTCTTGCCAAGAAAATTCACCTTTTAACACATCATTCCTACTAGCATCAGAACTACAGCTCATCAGTCCTACTAGCTCATGAACTACAGCGTCTCAGCACCTGAAGGCAGATGAATAGCAGAGGAATCTTTTAGATTTCTTCACTGAACAGTTGATTATTTCGGGGATTAAACTCTTTTATTTCTTTGCTAACCCCTGTGTAAAACACGAACTTGGTTCTACAGTTCTGCTCATGTAGGTATGAGCCTCAGGTTTTCTTATCCACTGTCACAGAGGTGACAATGGAAAGGACATTCATCACAGTGTCAGAACCTGATGTGGGCTTTCAGTGAGGAGACTGTGCACTCTGTCTCACAAAGGGCACAGGTAACTAATAAAACAGAAAGAAAGGTACTTTCAGTTCTGTGTAACCGCTTCACCAGGACATTGTTTGCTGTGACATATAACAAAAAACGTATTAAAATATCGTATTAAAATTAACAGATTATAACACACTTGGGAATAAAATACAGAGAGGAAAAAGAAGAGAAAAATGGAATGCAGATACAATAAAGACAGTAGCGAAATAATGGCCAACTTTACAATGTTTCAAGTTACTTAAAGGAAAAAAAAAGATGGTAAGGGAAAAAAAGATGTAAAGGATCGTATTTCACTCCCTAGGCCCTAATATAAAAAGATGATTATCGCCTTGCCCTTGGCACTTTGGGAGGATTTCTAAAGGGTGGATGCTGACTGAAGGCCTTCTGACAGACTGACAAGCTTTGGCAAATCTACTTCTGTGTTTAAGGAATTACCCACTCTTGAAAAGGTGGCAGAAAGAACATGTGTTGGTTCTCCGCCTCCCCGTTTCACATTCGGATATATTTGCTCAAGGCACGATGATGTTAGGTGCTTCCTGAGCTGCCAGACTGCAAACTGCAATGGCTGAGGCACAGGCTGGGTCTGAGGCAGCTCTGGGAAGAACCTCTGGCTCATCGGCAGGCCGGGCCCTAACATCTTGAGCTGATACATGCTTTGCTGTGTATGAGTCAGCAACCTGATGAATACCATAGGAAGAGTCTTGTTAAAGCTTTGGATTTAGACAAAATTGGTTCTATTCAGAGCTTTGGACCAACACATTAGCTTATAATCAGCCCAGTGCTTTGCAGGTGGCCAAAGGAAACGAGGGACTTGAAGTGCTTCTGTCTTCTCAGAAAAAGGAACCAAATAAAATGTACTGTAACTACTCTGGAATCACTCCCTGCATAGGCACTTTGGGTTTTTTCATAGTTTGTCTAAAACAGAGAGAAATTATTTGGGTTTTTTTCCTCCCTAAAATAAATAGCTTCTGGAATAACTTTATCTGCAAAACTGCATCGGTGTAGATCAGCAGTCTCTTGAAATGGGAGTTTCCAACAGTTTACTTAGTTGTCTGGCACGTAAACAGGTTCACGTAGGGAGTGATTTCAGAGTACCTACAGTATTTCCATTCACATCACAGCTTATTTCAGAATAATTTCTTTTACGTAGGCAAACTCTTTAAAAGAAAATTTCAATATTGATCTATCCCAGCAAGCTATTGTGAAACACGCTGGGGTAAGAATCTGAGAATGTCACGTCTGCACTGGCAGCCTGCACTAACATGCAGACATGCATGCTGCCAGAATTCTTAAAGAGAGCTGAATCATGAACCGGGGAATTAACTGGCTCTAATATCTGAAGGGATTTAGGTTGTGCCTAAACCCTCAGACCCAGGAATGCCTCCCAGCTCCCTCAGCCAAGTTCACGTTGTGGCTGTTTGGCTGTGGCTTACGGGTACTCGACACAGGCTCACTTCATCCTTGTTCCTAGGTCCAGCCACCTTGTGATTTTCCCTGACTATGCAAGCAGGACACAGCCTGAATTATCTGGAGACAAGGACAACTGGGCACACTGTACAGTTCATAAAGGTTTAAGTGCAGCCAGAGTGACCAGAAACAAACAGTACAGTTAGCCACGTGCTTTATTTGATATATCAAATCTATCTTAACGTGTGCTAGCTTTAATTAAAACAAAACAACCCCCCCCAAAATACAACAGCATATTAAACTGCTTCAATACCTAATGAAAACAAGCCAAAAAATCCTAACCTGTATTTATTTTCAATTTCTATCCCAAATTACCTTGAAACAAAGAAATAAAACTAATCTAGCAAACAGAACAAAACAAAACACAACTAATTCTCTGTTTTCTAGTAGACAATATAAACATCCAGATACTTTATTCAGATGCATGTCGACTATAAATCCATTTAAATACAAACATGATCAGGCCTGATAGCTCACAGTAAGCACCAACTCAAACACGTAGTTGTGAAGCACCAACATGTTGAGTTGCAGGCGGTGAAAAATCACATTTCCTTAAGAATGCAACTAGAAAGTAGAACCTACCCTGACTGAGCAAGTCCACACAAAGCTATTCGTATGTTTATACAACCTAAATGATTGGTACCCAGGTCTGGCAACATGGTTCAAATATTCCTATTCCCAAAGCAAAGACCCACCCGCCTCTCGGCTTCTGTATTTCCTGTATGTCCAACAGCAATATCACATGTTTCCTGGTGCTTAGATGCTGTAGGATTCTTTCCCAGCAAGTCATAGCTGTTGTAGTATAACCTGTGGGAATAATTTGTGGACCTCAGGGAGATTGTGGTTAGGTCAACGAAGGACTACACCATTTGAGCGAGGCTGAGCGAGGCTGATGAGGCACTGCAAGGTGAGCAGAGTTGCAGCCCAAGCTAAAACACAGCTTTGGCTTTAACCATGCCCCTGGTCATGAGAGCAGGTAAACAGCGATGCAAGTGAAGAATAAGGATCTGCACAGGAGCTACTGCCAAGTAGAAAAGCCCCTTAAACTCTGAGATCGGGAAGCACGAAGAAGGGAATTTCCATGTGTCAGAGGCACTGGCACTGCAGCGCCTTCCTTCCAGCACTTGTAACACAGTCACCCTGGCTCCGTACATTCATTTGCTTAGGTGATATGACAGCACTTACAGTAACTCTGTAGTTTATCAAAACTGATTGGTATACGACAACCCTGAGGGAAAAAAAACCCGTTTTTAAAAACTCTGACTTACCGTGTCCCCTCATGTGATCTCGCAGCAGCCTTTCATTGGCACAATGTTTCTGACAGTTCTGGCAAACAAATATTTGCTCTGAATTTAAATAGAAATTATTTAGTTGCAATACCAATCACTTATGAAAGATTCATTAATTAATAACCTATAGCCACCAGTTTCGTGAATAAAGTAACACAGCATTGAGACAGTTTCAGTATTCTTTTTTATTAGCAATACTCTTCAGAAGACAATTTAGTTTAGGCTTAATGAACAAGATTGTTCCTATATGGAATAATAATCTGTTCAAAACACTAACAGTTTAAAGTTGGAGTTCTCCTGTCAGTTACTTAGAATGCCCCTGTTTTCCATCACCAAAACAGCCACAATTCCTAAATATTTTCTAAGGACCTAAAAAGGGGGAAATCCCCACCAAACCAAACCAAACCAAAAAACCAACCACCTCCTTGGCATGCAGGAAAGCACATCAACTAATACAGGGTTGGTTGAAGTAGAGAGTGTTCTGGTGATAAAAATAGTTACTGGAACAGCAAAGCTGAAGAGGAAAAAAATACCTTTAGACACGGAACTAATTAAATGATCATCTGGATTACTTGCATAGACTTTTATAATCCCAGCCTGGCTCTTGTGGAAGTTTTCCCTTCAGTAATCAAAAGCCTCTCCCATTCACGGGTAGTCTTCCCAGTGTCAGTGGAACATCATCGTGTGCCATACGCACCAAGGGAAGAGAGGCAGTGCAACACCCCAGCTGCCAAGTGAGTAGCTTTTCTGCTGAAGCACAGGTCTAGGGGGATTCTGTTGCTCACTTTAATTACCTTAATTGATCTGACATGCGAAGTCCAGAGAACTTCTACAGTTTATCAAAACAACTGCCTTCCTGGATTAAACCCTGCTTTCATGCAATTGACTTACAGGAAAAAATAGAAATATTTACAAAATTAAATGTGCACATTAGCACAAAACACCTTAAATGAAAATCTCTTGGAAAACTAAACAGAAATAAGAGCATAACTCTTACTATCTTCTGAAACTTATCTCTTTGCATGATCGAAAAACTTTGTGTTACTGGAGAACATTCCTCCACAAGTAGGATGTGCCACAACTCTTTCTTGCGTGTGGGTTCTTAAACGATCCCACAGCTTATGCTTTCCTTTAAATCCCCCTAAACAATCTAAAACAAGCAGGAAAACGCTGCACTTGAGTACTGTGCTCCTTACACAGAAACAGAAAAAGCTATTACATACTTATGTCTTACTGTTCTATTTTTAGAATCACACAAAAAAATCCTTCTAGGAAAAAAAGGTACTGCTACAAACATCACATAACCTTTAACCCTGCAAATACCCATACCAAAGCCAAATTATTTGTCAGTAGTCAAAATTCTTCAAGACATGTTGACCACGTGTCACTTGGAGAAACATTTCTCTTATGAATCAGCAGAGAGCACGCTGCTATACTTTTCAGCCTCATGCCCCCCTCTCCACCACAGAACTCCAGCAATCTTCATGGTCTATGCAGAACCAGGAGAACAAGATGGAGTAGGGAATACGTGTCAACTGTACATCTCCAAGAACTCTTACTGACCTCTCTTTTTTTATCTTCATATTTTCTGCCTTTACAGATGCATTCACATAGCGGCTAACTGCAACCCACCAATCTTTGCATATAACTAGTTATGTCCTCAGATCTCTTGAGCTCAGGAACAGCCTGGTATTGTGGCCACAGTGCAATTTTTAACAGCACAAGTAGAAAGCTCTGGCTGTTGTCATAAAGGGGAAATCCCTAGGAGTTAATGTATTGGCATAAATGGAGCTAAAGAACTGCTTTCAGGATAGAACTTCAGGTAGGTGTGAAGGAATAGTCTATCACATAAGGAGAAGCAGCCATGAGTCAGTTTCATCTACCTAACAGAGGCAACAGCTTTTTAGAAAGGTGAAATTATAGTCTGGACCCAATCAAAGACTCTAAAGAATCGAGAGGACTAAATTCAAGAGTGTCCTGGTTCTGGCCAGGCCAGAGTAAACCTCCTCAAGCAGCTCAGGTGAGCTGAGTTAGTCCAGGCTGTTTCCCACACCACCCGACATCTGCCCCTCCATCTCCCCCATAAAAAGGGTCTTATAGAAGAGAGGCAGTTTGGTGCAGCTCCAGAACAGCAGCAGTCCTCTTTTTGGTGCCCTGCTTTGGGCTTGAACTCTTGACCCTAGCATTAAGAGTCCCATGCTCTACTGCTACCCTAGCCCTTTGAGCCCCCAACAACTGAATATGTAAAATCCAGGCATGATGTAGATGGTGTGGAAAAAGGGGTGGATAGGGAAAGATAACACAGGCTTTTGTGGATGGTGAATGATAAGAGTAATCACGTGAATCTTAACTTGACAACAGGTTGGATGCCTTCAGGTCTCAGAAATACATAAAATAAATTTAACAAAAAGGATTTGTCTAGTTCATTTAACTAAGTAGGTTGTTCCAAAGCAACATCAATTATACCCTGGTCTCGAAAGAGGTCGTCTCAGCTCTCCAGTGATAAACTTCCTCCATAATTTTAACACACAACTGCTACAGTATTTGAAAATACCCTATCAAAATGGCTTTCCTAGCTTATAGCTCGCACCTCTCCCATTACAAGGGAAGCTCCTTACTTCTCATCTTTTCTAGGACAGACATGGAGAACAGATGATTTCACCATTCCTAACAGCAGGACATTTCTTAAACATATAGGAAGACATATGGTATTCCTTCTACATTTCCTTTTTCCCATTCTGTTATTTAGATCACACAGTCAGAGTCCCCTCACCTGCCCTAATGGGTTGTATTTTCTAAAGCTGTGATCACATTGATGGGTGGGTTTTGTTCCCCTAAGGACTACAGGTGCTACCCTATCAGTGTTCCCCAGCCAAAAAAATAGTGTATCTGCCACCTAATCTCAAGAGGGAAAAGGAACAAAATGACACCAGCTTGCATCCCTGGTGGGATTTTATCATCATCGCAGTGAATAGCTGACCCAAAAAGTAACTTTAACCCATAAATTGAAAAGACACCTATCTGGGGAGTTTACCAAGAGGATTCAAAGTAAACTGGGACGTTGTTGACACATTTTACAAGACATAGCCAACTTGACAAGTGTAAAGCAAGCAGAGAATGATCTGTTTCAGGACCAGAATCCTGCAAATTGTTTCATTATTCTGCAGCAGAAGGTCTTTTCTTCTAGAGAGTTCTGCCTGTATGCTTTGTAGGTCTGAAGCTGAAGGGCATGCACATCAAATGACAGTCCATAGTTTAGCCCTTACTCAAATAATCAAGGCATCTGCTATGAAAGACTGTCAATGGAATGTGGCTTCTACAACACAGCCAAGGGCAGAACATCAGCTTTGAAGAGATGACAATAATTTTAACACAAGAGGAAGACAGCAATATAGAGAATGCATTAAATATGCAAAAGAACCTAGGATGGCAATAGGTGTGCTCCCCTGGATTGGAAGGGAACAGCTGAGCGAAAGGAAAGAGTAAGCTCACCATGAAAGGTTACTGAGAGGGAGTCATCCCTGATCCTGGGTGGTAGAGTATAAGTGAAGAGTCTGTTTGGATGGTCCATGAACTATTAATCACAGGCAGAATTCTGAGGAAGCCTAACCCTGCTCAGTACTGGCAATTCTCAGTTTAGACTAATTGGGAGTTGAGGGCATGCAATCCAATGGGTGATAGGAACCATTCAACTTAAATCATGGTGCATATAAAATAGAAATGCTTCTGCAACTATTTAAGACAGAAGAAAATGGTAAGTTCCCATGCAGTATGTAGGACTAAATGAATATTATAAGAAACACAGTAGTGAAATACTTTTTGACATTTTAAAAAAAGATGAACTACCTTTCCAGTGACAGCAAACTGCTTTCTTCTGATCAGTGACAGTTTCTTCCTCAGCAACATAGGCATGAAAAGCAACATGTTGATAAAACCACACTGGGTTATTGAAGGTATCCTAAAAACATTGGAGATGAGAAGATAGGTTTGGCAGGAAATCAACTGACAGAAACATAGAATTAAGTGCTTTTAGAAACCAAAGAGACACCAGTAAATATGTCAGTAACATTTAATTAACTCACCCCAACACAGAGACAATTACATCCCGTACAAAAACGTAGAACATTCTGCAGTATCCACCACAGAAACCAGGTCCTGAATTTTGACCTACCATTTAGAAATTGAAAAGTCTGTCTAGACTAATTGAGCGAATGCTACCCGTAGCTGGGGCAGGGATGTGCCTGTTAGTGCTTTTCTGTGGATTTATTTATTTATTTTATTTCTTTAATTTTACCTCTCCCCCTCCCTTCACTCTTACCTGCTCCTATTCATGAGAAGGCTATGAGGGCAGTGCAGGTAACTCCAGCAGAAATGGGGAGGCTGCACAATGATTAAACTGAATTAGGTGTTATGGACACAGCACTCCGCAAGTCACTACTTATGTGACAAGGGGGAACTAGGCCTTAATTAGCTTCTGCCTCACTCCACAAAAATCCACACCTGCAGAGTGAAAGTACACTGCATGTTGCACCTCCTTCAAGTCACACGGGGAGTAGTTCAATTGCATGCCTGTCATCAGTCACAATTCAAAGTATTCCTCTCCATTCCAAATAATTTAACCCCTTAACCTCCCCAGCGTGCCAGCACAGCTTTGTTAGGCTGCACACTGAATTGTGACAAGGAATGATCTGGCTTTGAACTGAATTAAAACACTGGGGAGAGGGAAATGGGAAATAAATGGAACTCCTTAGGCAGATATTGCTACTGCAGATAATGTGTAGTTGATTCAAATTGAAACAGCTTTAAAACATATATATATATATAATTTAAAAAAAAAACCAACCCAATTTCTTTAGTATTATCTGTTTTTAATCATCCTAATCTTGGTAGAGTGGATTCAACTAATCTGTGAGGCATTCTGTGTGCAGACCCGAGCATTCTCATGAGGCGTTAATGCAGGCAAACTGCTGCATTCTAAATTCATACTCCAGTGTATTTCACAATAAGTCCCTCAGGGAGACAAGCCCTTATTTCCTCTGAAGGTCTTGAAACAGGATCTGAGAAATCCAAGGTCTTGTGTATATGAAAACATACAGGCATATTAAGGTGAATCAACTAAAGGTATTGAGCTAGACGGTGATTGAAAACCTCTTCACTTCTTAATCAGAGCAACCATAGGGGGGTTAAACCCATTTTAATTTGTTGGCACCATCTCTTCAAGTATTTTGCTGGAACATTCTTGAAATTTTCTTTATATGTAAATAGAAGTTTTTGGGGCTGTTGCCTGAGTCAGAAGCTTTACCTTTGAGGAAACTGAATCTGACACGGTAGGAGGCACCACAAGAGTCAGAGGAAGCTGTATGGGTGATTTTCAAAGAGAATTACATTCATAACTGTGGGAACGTATTTGCAGGAGGCTGGGAAAGGTAAGCAGTTTTCCCTGCCCTCAAAGTTCTCCTCTTTCACAGTGTGCCCTACCCCACCTTCTGGGTCTAGTCTAGCCTGCCTACTAAGTTGGGAAACATTCGTTTAATTAATAAAATTCAGAACATAGTTTGAACTTGAAAAAGCATGTATAAAAAGATTTAGCGAAATACTATGGAGTAAGGGATTCCATCAGCCAAAACTGCCCACTGCAATAAATGAAAAATGGAACACAAAATCAATTAACGGGAAGGCTTCTCCTGGCTTTCAAGCCAGTTTCTCAAAAGACTCTGCTTACTGGCAGATGCAGCAAAATCAAACTCTGAGGGATTTGAAGTTTGTCTGGACCTCTTCATTTTAAAAAGAAATAGACTAATCACAGCAGTATGTGAGTAAAGATTGATTGGTAAGTACTAAAAACATTAATAACGAAAAGAAAAGCTACTGCAAGAACTAGGATTCCTATGAGCTGTGACACACAGAGACGGTAAGATTTGTTTGTAGCAATAGTCTGTAAGCAAACTACATAAACAATCCAAAAGTTATCATAAATAATGTTCTATATTATATGTTCAGGTTTATGGCTTTAAAAAGAAAATAATGGGGTACTTCCAGGCTTAATCCACTAGTAAATAAAAGCCCTTACTTACAGAGATGTGGTTTCTCACAGATTGACTCAACAACAGAATTACCTCTGTCTATAAACTTCACTCTCAGATTTTTATGTCATTCCTTATTTCATGTGAAGAAAAAGTAATGAGAGGCATTGAAGTATTATGTGAGTGTAGATATTCTAAATCCAGAACCAAAAGAGGCAAATGGGTATTTCTAGATGGCCTGTTCAGTAATAACATACAGATGAGGACACACTCACCTTTTAGATATGCCGCAGCACAAATAATCTGTAAGGTGAAATGTTAAGAGGAAACTAGAAATAACTTTCCATCTAGTAAGGAGAAGGCTAGCAAAGTGTGGGCTGGGACCAACACCAGAAAACAAAAGTAGTAATTCCACTCCATCACTGTAGTAATGTTTACTCAAACATCCCACTGGTCCAAATTCAACAATGCGATGCATGTGAGGGATACTGTACCTATGTAAAGCACCACCAGTCTCTGACATTCCCCATTTTAATTTCTCATTAGTTATTTGCTTATACCCTCAAAAAACATAGTTTATGCCATAATTTTATCACAACTTTAATATGAAAAGGTCATAGGTAACAGAGAATTAGGATTTAAGGATGAGAACCCATGAATCATTGAAAGGCCTAGAGAGACCTAAGGGAAAAAAGACCAACAGTCTTCAAAAATACATTAAAGGTTTTGGATTTACTTGTAGGTCAACATTACTAAACCTACATCAGATTTGCACACATGAGGTGTGCAAAATTGTTTAGTTTTACACTTTTTCTGATTTCCACAGTACAATTTGTTTCAGTGGTTTCTTCTTTGCCAATATCTTCTTTGCTTTCAGTTCTGCCAGCTAAATCAAAGGAAACAAGCTCATACAAAATGAAAACAATAGACCAGATAGAGAAAACTGTGTAAGAAAATGGGAAAACTGTCTAAAAATGATCTTGTTCAACAGTTACACAGAAGGAGATGGTAAGAAAATGTCATCTGCAAGGCATCACGTTTGTGGATGCAAAGGTAATGCTCAGTGGCCACAAACAACAGCTGAGGTTCTGAGGCCAACACTGACAGAGAAAGTTCTTCTCCATAACGTCATAACAGTACCAAGCCACTTTGCATCAGGGATGAACACCTCCAAGAAGCATTAAAAAAATATATAGGCAGCACCATTTAAGTTAATGTTGATAAAAAAGACAGCGACCTCAGCTTACTTGATACAGACAGAGCGAAAGAGCAGAGTCAACACTGAATAGATAATGATTTTATTTCATACAGGACACCAAAAAGTGGCCAAGATACAAACCATTTTTAGTTTAAGCCAATCTTGGCCATATTTCAACATTAGACTTACACTAACAGCCTGTGGCAAATGTCTGATTTCTGCCCCATTAAAAAAACACCCCAACCAAACACCCAACCAACCATTTCCAACTGACCAAGGAAACATCCGATATTCTCTCACCTTTCTTTGGGCAAACAATAAACCCCTGGACCTCTCTACAAACTACCAATAAATTAATTTATCATTAAAATGGGTATATTAAAATTTTACATATATGAACTTAAAACATGAGCATTGCGTCTTTGTCAAAAAGATTATTTTAGTGCCTGTGAAGAGAAAGGAAATTTTAATTTGAGGTTGAAGATGGTACGTGAATATGTTGTTTACGTTTGTGTGAATGCCACCACAATAATGATTGTGTAATCCTGACAAAGATAGTGGGAAAGGCTGTGCAGAGGTAAGGTTGGGCAAAAAAAGTCCCAATAGCGAGCCAAGACCAAAGAATGATAAGGTAAAGTTAGGAAAGGGAAAAAAACCTCAGCAGCGTCTCAAGGTATTTCACTTACATCACAATTCTCCCAGTGGCAAACAAACTCCTCCGAAGCCTCTGGTAACTGACGCCAGCGACGGCTGTTCCGCAAACACGCTGGCAGATGGTGGTGCAATGCCCGCAACCCAGCGCCCGTGGATTTCAGTTTGGTGTGGTAACTGTG
Source organism: Zapornia atra (assembly GCA_013400835.1). Lineage (NCBI taxonomy): Eukaryota > Metazoa > Chordata > Aves > Gruiformes > Rallidae > Zapornia > Zapornia atra. The sequence continues at coordinate 47,645 of VZTU01027235.1, read as the reverse complement.
AAAACTGGCATGTGTTGTCAGCTCTCTGGGATCTTTCGCCCCGAATTCACAACTTCTCCACCAACGCCGCTCTAACCACTGGGAAGAAGCAACATCTCACAGAGCACCGCGTGCAGTCTGAGCCCCGTGCCACGACAGCGAGAACACCAACAGCACTTACACTCGCAATAACTCCAGGATCTGTAAAGAACTGTAGCAGAGGAGCTGGTAATTGCTATCATCTACTGATAATGCACTAGGTAAAGCTTGCGCATCTCAGTGGCTAACTGATTTTTTCCACCGTCTCACAGCTGTAACAATGCCAGAGTGCTTTGCACCTTAACACACAACTTTTGGCAGGAAGGCACTTCACAGATGCAGTAGGAAAATTTTGTAAAAACAAGCATTTTCTTAGGTATATACTATGACACTCTTCAGCTTAGGTCACAGAGACATTGTTAATGTTGGTCCAATTCTACTATTTTCACCTTTAATTAAAACTCATTCACGTTTAATTAAAATGTCTACACCTGTAATTATACTTGATTATAGTGTTAAGAATAAAGAGCAGAATACACAGGAGCCAAAATAGCTATATTAAAAAGTCGAGTATATTATTGCTATGAGATCCACTGGGACTGCCTATAATCTTCTGCAGAATCGTATTTCTTTGTTTTCCTTTTAGGTACATTTAATACTATTTAAAAGATGTAAATGGCAATGCCCACCATAAAATCACACCATGGTGCATGTATCCAAGTAAGGCAAATACTGTGCAAACAATAAAAGCACCCATTTTTCTATAAAGACTCATACAAGTGCTACTTCAAACTCAGAATGCCTAAGCAGCAGCCTGGTTCCCTGAAAGCGAAGACCTCTGCCATTCAGAAACAGTTTGCTAAAATCTGGGTTAGGCAATTGCACCTTCTGAGGCCCTAATCTTAGGGAAACAAAAAATTAAAACTCCTCAGCAGAAGTTCTCATGACATCACATCTGCAGTCTCTTGCTGTTTTAGTAACAGCTACAGGTACAAACAAAAATCCAGGCCAATCAGATGCGCAGCAAAAAGCCCCTTCCCTATGGGCATCCTGCTCCAGGCCTGAGAAGAGCTGTGAAGGTCTGCAGTGCAGGTAGGCTGAAGTCAGTGTCATTTTCTAGGCTAGGCACAATCTTCCAAACGGCAGTGTAATCTGTGTGACAGATGAGACGTAAATGACCTCCTGTTTCCAGGGGGTGCTGTAGGTACTCTTCCAAGTGTTCTGCAATATGATTACAAAATTCCCCCATGCGTTTCCCAACAAAGCAGCATTCTTTCCATTCACATGGTAATATCACTTCAGTGTTCTGCAATTTGCTTCCGGGGGCCATTGCCTAAGTTTTTTAGAAATACAGAGGAGTTTTAATGGTCATATTACATTTCTGTATATTTCTCTTGTAAAAATAGCAGTTAAGATTACAGACTCTTAGATGACGTTAACTTTTTTTTTTCTTGGTAATTATTATTGGATGCATTATTTTAAGAATGCAAGGTCATATTTTGCAACCATTTACACCTTGCCAGAAGCCACAAGTTGTAACATTTTCATTACAACCGTACAATAACAGTCCTACGAGCACCATCCCAAACATCTGCTGAGGATGCCTTTATTGTAATTAAACTCCATAACAGAACTGTAAAACCTCTTTCCACATAGAAAGCCAAAGCAACCATTACCAACAGCGCAATTCCACAGTCACTGTAGCCTGACATCAGTGTGAGCTCGCACTGAACAGGGCTGGTTCCATCCACCACTTCTTGCTCTTCTCAAGGTCCAGCTCCAGAACTGGTGCGTGCAGCCACTAAACTGATGAGAAAACTGATCCAACTGAAAACTAATTCATGAGGGAAATGATAGAGAGATAGCTAAATCATTTTTCTGCTCAACTGGGTGCATGTTTGTATCAGTATAAAGGAAGGAGCAGGAATAGAGAAAACCAAGGAGAAATAGTTTCACTGTTTTTTTTCCCAACTCTGAGCAGATACAATAGCAAACTTTATTAAAAACCACTGGCGTGTTCCCAGTGGTTTTCTACCTCCCCTACTCTTCCCTCTGTTACTAACTAGCTTCAAAGATCTGCCAGTTCAGCTGCTCAGAGGACCACTCCCTTACTTGCATTATTCCCAGCAATCTGGATGAGTTTTAAGAGTTTAGCCTCCAAGCAGATCAGCTGATGGATCTCAGTCAGCAGCAGATTTTGGAAGGAGGATGGCAACAAGCAGCTGGGAGGAGATTCTTCATTTTCTCATCAGCACGTACAGATCTGGAAGACAAGCTCTGTCCAATAGCCTAAAGCATCAGTATAAAAGTCTTACCATGGCTTCCCTCACGCTCTTACCGTTTCTATTGATTCAAAAAAAAAAAAAAAAAATCAGATGCTGACATAACACTGGGTTTAAAAAAAAAGACACAAACCAAAAAACAGCGTGCAAGCAGAAAAGCGTGCAGGAGCCAGTGTGCCAACTCAGGGGCGTGAAGCAGGCCCTGCCAACATAACTGGCGGTACCTTTGTAATTCCCGCTACTGAAAAGACCGATCTGGAAGCATTTTCCTACCAGCTAGTTAATTATGAGAAAGCTGCTGAGAGAACTTATCTTCTTATGGTAAGTGGGACCCTTCTCATGTTGTAACTTTCACCTGGGCTGCTAGAGCCAGCCCTTTTATTTCAGCAATGCCGGGCCCGGCTGACCTAAGGCAGGCTATGCTGGCATCCCTGAAGGCAGGCTGAGAGGTAAGACAACTACCGTTGGTAAGACTGCACATCCATCGTCAAGTATATTAAAGTTACTTCAGACATGGTATTAATACTACCAGAACAACGTATTTCAAGTTATAATTAGTCAAATTGACCAGTGCCAGTACCCACAATATCCCAATGAGCTGACTAGGCAAGAGGCAAAAGCCACCAGAGGGAATACTCTGGGAGCGACGTTAAAATCCTCCCGCCCATAACGACCGGGACCCTTAGCATCTCCCCCTTTACCCCAGCTGCCACTACACCGCACCTCAGATGCCCTTATCTGCTTATGGACGAGGGGCAGGCAGGCAAGGCAGCCTTGCCCAGTCAGAGGGGCTCTCCATGCGCCTGCCCAAGAGCACTAACCAGCCCCAGGGGAGGGTGTTGTGAGGGACAAGGTGGGGGCCTCTGTGTAGTGACATAGGTTAAGATGGCGCACCTGCACCGGCCGCAGAAGCCAAACCCAAGATTTGGGCTGTCTCCCCTCACAGCGAGGGGGAAACAGTCGAGCTTGGGTCACTGCCACCAGTCTCCCAGTGAAGGCAGAGCAGTGTCTGGGCCAGGCTTTCAGCGCCTCTTGGGACAGCTGCCAGCCGCCACATTTCCACACACATCCCCTTCCCCGGGTGGAGCTGTGGGTTGCCCTGAGGCGATAAAGCCCTGTGGATCTACCTGAGGCCAGAGCCGGTGCGGGGGCAGCTCCCGAGGCTGACTTTACTTCCCTGTTTTTCACACTCTTTCCCTGTTGTTCCCAAGGAGGTACCCTGCCTGGGGCCACGCAGGGCCACACACCTTGCAGGTGTGGTGGGGGGGACGCACCTTTGCTGGACTCTGTTCATTTTGCTCCCTTTGTGGTGCAGGCAAATGAGACCCCGCAGCCCACAGAGCCCCCCTGGTTTCAAAGGGCTTTGGTGGTAAAAAGTGGCATGTCTCACAGGATCCTGATAAGAGCGTCAGGGTGCGGTGCAGGCCCCCTGTTTCTGGTGCTGGAGCTGAACTACCAGCTCAGGAGCGGGACTGGGGGAGTTGCAGGTGGGAGGTGAATGTCCAGAGAAGGGAAGCAGGCAAAGGCTGGAAAGCTGGTTAAAACGTATCTTCCTCTGTGCTTGGAGCTGACATAGAAGAATCCAATTCATGGCTACATATCTTCTAGTTCTTCCATTTACAGTGTTACTCTTCCATTTATACTGTTAGTTTAGACAAACCCCCACCATTTTCAATACACTTCTCCCCAAACACAAGCACCACTACAGGTAAGAGTGTACTAGCTGGCAATGCTGCCACCGAGAGCTGGCAGCCTTTGTAACCAAGCGTGGGAGACAACACACGTTCAGTTACTGCTTCCCGACTCCGGCAAGCAGCCTGTGTAACCAGAATTTGTGATTTCCTGAAAGCATTCATTGATTACAGCAAGTTCTTGCTCTACTTGAACTACTTCCTAAACCACTCTTCATTTTGATAAAACACACTTAATTTCTAGACACCTTTTAAAGCAGGTAGCCTCGGAAATACTGAGCCTACTGCCTTCTCACTGCAGTGGGAAGACAAAGTAAATAAGAAGGAAATGGATGTGCTGTATAATTCGAATGACAGCTAGCCCTCTACTCACTGGAAATGCTCTCAGGGGTGACTGGGTGACTTTAAAACAACATCAGTAAACAGAGCACTCATTTTCAAAACATTTCTGCCAGGAACACATCGTATCTCTCTTCAACCTACTTCTTACTTAAATAACCACACAAGTATATTGTGCCTGGAGCAAAACTTTGTGCGTGTTGGGATTTGCATGTATTTCATGGGAGTTAGAAAAAAAAAAGTAGTGGAAAAGGGAGGAGAGTGAATGAGAAGTAGGTGCATTTGCCTTCAGGACAAAGTTTCTCATTTTTCTCTTTTGATTATGCAATCCATGTTCTTCTCTTTCGCATTTGTAAAAATGCTGCTTTGTCACCAATTTCACTGTATCTTCATCAAAAATCTTCTATTTGTTCCAGTATGGACTTCACAGGGAGGGCAATAAAGTAACTGTCCTTTACTTTTTATGACACACGCTCAAAAAGAACCCGTTCCTGCCCAAATACTCCCGACCTCTGTACCCATACTTACTTTGAAAACCAATCCTGAATTCCATAGGATAACTAGGGCCCTTTGGCACAAGTGACATCTGTACGTGAGTCAGATGACGATCTTTATTCCTTTGAAAGCTCACACTAGGGTCTTAGCACAGCCAAGGGGATGAAGGTTAGAGGAGCTCACGCAGGCAGTTAATATTTTTTACCTACCCACAAGACAGCCGGCGTAACAGATGGAGTGCCATTCTTTTTTATGCCCTCCCTGGCGCACCAAAGAGCTGTGGTTAGAGCTTTCCCCATCCTTTCCTTTAACAAGCTGATTAGAGTCTGTTCTTTTGGTTTTCAATTGTAAAACACGCCTCTTGATGCCAGCATCATCCCCGATGACACTCCTGGGCCTGACTTGCACACAGGTTTCATGTACACAACAGAGCACGTCTGTTCTGTGCGTGAGAAGGGACAGTCACTCTTGAGAAAAGGCTGCCCACAACTCTGCTTTCACGCCTTCCCAAAGTGATGAAACGTGGACCTGCTTCATTCTCTTATCATCTGAGCATCTTACCCTTTGGGTTCTGCATGTAGCTGCATATAACACTCTAGGCATGTTTTACCTTTGCATTGAATCAATGGTAAACTGAACACACACTAACGCTTTCCTCTAGACAATTAACAGAATATAGGTTCAACTAGAAAAGAAGCACCTAAACACAATAATCACTAGCATTTGGTTAACAGCACTGCATCCACCGCAACACACCCTACAGTACGGTTGGGCTTTGTTTGTTTAGCTGCACTTCCAGTGCATTTCATCGCCTTACAGGTCCCTTTCTCCCCAGTTTTCACAGAATCACAGAACTGTAGGGGTTGGAAGGGGCGTCCAGATATCATCAAGTCCAATCCCCTTGCAGGTTCCTTAGGACAGGTCACACAGGTAAGTGTCCAGATGGGTCCTGAATATCTGCAGAGATGGAGACTACACAACCCCCCTGGGCAGCAGTTTTGGATCTGTTTCTTGAAGCTTGCTATGCACAAGAGTTATGAGTGTCAGAGACACTCGTGTTCCTGTGAGCTCTGTGGAAATGGCCAGCTGTGTCGGGAAGAGATGCTGGAATGAGTGCATGGCTCAAGGGGAACGCTGGCAGAACTCAGCTGGTATCTGCTCTTGGTGACAGCACGCAGCACATCAATCCCTACATGAGTAGTTCTGGCAAACGAGATGGCAGAGCGTGTGCTGTCTCCTTCCTCGAGCTAGTGTTCATGGCAAGAACCACATGCTCACATGGGTAATGGAACTCTGTAGAAAATTGGCATCCTAGCTTCTCCTAATTTCATCTCCTCATTCTGCCATTACACTTCCCTTTTTTTGTAGTCATTTCAATTTTCGCTACATTTACCTAACACCTTGAAAACTTCAGAATCAAAATCTCTAAGTAAACAGATAAACAAGGGAAAGCACTCAGCTGACAGCAAAAACACATTAGAACTTAAAAGCTTTGCTTCAAATTAAATAAAACTCCCAATTCAGTAATTTGAATTGCTCTTGACATCAGCTGCTCTAACAGCCATTGCAACTAATAACCAGCTTTTCAAAAGTGCTGCTGGCTCCTAAGCAGGCACCGTAACTGGCCAAAACAGCTCATGGGTAAGGCAGAAAGAGACTACGTTACACGACAAGACAACTGATGAAATCCTGACTCTAGGGGCGAGACCGGTGTCCTGGACAAGTCTCACCTTCCCCACCGCTCTCACAGCGTTCCCTCGCTGCCCCTTTCAGCTCAGCTGTTGGGAATTTAAGTTCAGCAGCAGCGAGCTTTGGCGCTGGGGAAAAGCGATCCAGCATGTCTGCCCTCACCAGCCCTACTGCAGGGGCTCACGAGGCCGAATTCCAGCCTGAGGCAACCTGCGCACCTTGTGGCTGGCAGCACTCCGAACACAGCCCAGCCCAGCCCAGCAGTACACACAAACCACAGCACTTCAGCACCCATCAGGGAAAATGAATCCTTTCTCAAAGCATTTCAGGGCAAGAAGCATCTTTTCCAACTGCATGGTGAAGTCCCTGTGGCTTTTTACACTGTTCAAACATTTTTAATCAAGAAAACTGAACAGCTTCGTGCCATACACAGCACAAGTATTATAGCAGTATCTCTGTATCAAAGAAGAGTTGATGACAAACACGACAGAAACACCTTTTTTTCCTGCCTCCTGTTGCCAACGTGACACTTCGGGTTTGTTACAAGGAAAAAGCCCTTACGTGAAAACAAACCTTGGTAGCTAATCTCCCAGATGGGAGTCGCTTGGCTGCACAGAGTGCCTCCAAAACTGCTCCAAGCAGAGCTTTGCTCTGCCTCGTGGTGTGGATCAGCAGTACCCCCCCCCCCCCCCCCCCCCCAAACAACATGTTTCCTTCTCCCTTTACACCAGATGAGGTCAACACACAGCCATCATGAAAAGACACGTCCAAGCCACAAAGGATTAAAGATTGTTCTATCTCAATAATAAGTGCAAGGCCAAAAGTAATTAGGAGGAGTGACAGTATTATGACTTGTTCATTACTGAACAAGAACTCACAAGGTGACACAATGAAGCCATTTACCTTCTCCATTTTCTTGTAGTAACTGTAGTTTTTCCATTATTGTTGTTTGGATGTATGGTATTTTTCCCATTCCCAGTTTTCAAGATGAGAAATGGAGGCATCTTCATGTATGCAGAACACCTGTAAATCCCTCTGACAAACTGGCAGAAAATCCAGTTCTAGAAACAAATTCCACTGTTACCTAGCTGTTTGCTTCAAACAATTCCTGGAACAAACTGGTCCCAAGATAGAGGTGGTTAGATGGGAGACTGACTGGCAAGTGCCTGCAACAAGACTCGCTTTTATACTGACACATCTAAAAAGGAAAGGTTAATTTCAGAGTGTAATAGCACTTGACACAGCAGGCTTTCCTGAGAGAACTCCATGCAGACCACAGCCAGGAAGGATTCAGGCTCCTCTGCTCCGTTATCACCCAGGAACAAGGTGCTGAAGAAGTACTTTGTAACGCTATCCTGTGCTGCCCTAGATTGTGGGCCGCACAAAGGGCTATGAGAGAACGGTTATGCCTACTGCTCCTGAAGCAAGTCTACGTGATTTGAAGGGGGGGGGGAAAAGTTATGTGCATTAAGGACCAGCAAAGAATAACACTAGTAGAGAAAGGGTTCTGTACCTTGATGCTCCTTTACTTCAGAGCCCACGTGCCACAGACAGCATTCAATTAAATAAATCTTAGCAATGCACAATGACAATACAGAACACTACACAATATCACTCCTTTGGCTCAAAGCAATTCCAGTTTGTTACTAAGCAGTTGTTAACGCAACATCTCCAACACATGGCTGAAAACAGTGACCTTCCCATCCTCTAGCTGAAAAGGCTAGTAACAAATTGGCAAAGGAAATTCAGATTGCACATCCCTTACGTAGCTGTAGCTCTTGTGCAGTTTGAAACAGCATCGATAAAACTTTGGTATTCATCTGAAAAAGGCTTAGTTGGGAGAGCAGCCAGCATTCGCTACTTGTCCAAGGTAAGCTCTGGCTGAAAAGGCATCAATCAGCTTCTAATGTCTCCAAACAAAATAATTTGTTTTGAAATTTTTCATGTTGCAGCGCGTACAAGATAAAGTTCTGTTCTCATAGGGATGTTAGTAACAGGAGTGGTAACTAACTCACACTGAGAGATGCTGAGGTACCAGGGGAAGTGAAGGTCATTTCTAATTAGGAGTCCTCTGGGAAGATGGGCTGTTAGAGAAGGTTCCATTGCCTGGCCTAGTCACAGCCCTTCCAGTGGCTCTGTTTTTACCTCCTGAAACAGAATATTAAAGGTAATTTTTACAGTGAGAACAATCATCCACTGGAACAATATCCCCAGGGATGCGACAGAGTCCCTGTCACTGGAAGTCGTAAAGATATGACTGGAAGGGGTGCTAGACAATCTCATCTAGGGTCCCTTTCCCAATGAGGCTGTACCATACCATCTCTGGAGGTTACTTTGCAACCTGGGCTGTTCTGTGATTTTGGGGATACTGGGAGACTGAAGAGTGACCACCAACACACAAGTATTTATTGCGTGATCATTCCTCTTGAAATCAGCCAGAATCCATCCTGACCAGAAAGGCAAGATGCTAACTTGCCGGGATGGAGTTACACAGGCCCGGCAGCACAGGAGGGGTGCTCGGCAGCAGAAGGGTGCAGAATACCAGAGGACCACATTAGGATAAGTAGGTTACATGATGTCAGAAAGGTCTCTAGAATGACCGATCACCTCCACATGCAGTTCTTGCCAAATAGACAACTACCTGTAAAAACAACTCAGGTTGATTCAGTGCATCACAGATGCCGCTATCAGCAGTATGTACTCCTTCTGCAGCTAAGACAGAAAGTCTCTTCTTCCCTCCTTAAAAAATGTTATCACCATTTACATATGTCTAAACAAACCCCAATCTTCTAGAAACTCTATATGCAGCACTGTACCTCTGCATGTGTGTTTACATATACATATATATGGATTTTTTTAGATGTTAGCCATCTTTTATTTACCATAACAGCTTGACCTAGGACCTCTACATTTGCTTTCCATCCCTCTTTTTTTTTTTTCCTTCAAAGTACCCTGCTAAAAACATGTTTCTAGCCATTAAGCTCTAAACACAGAAAACAGAAAGTCTCGAGCACTTCCAAGTATATAGACAGCATATTTCATAAATAAAACCTAGCTTCCTATTGACCAGTGGGTTTGATGTGAAAGGGAAGCATCTGTGGACAGGGTAGCTAAGGAGAAACTTAACTGGCTCAAACTGCCAGGTGAGACATAAACCTGCACTTCTCAGGAGAGTGGGAGGCCAATAAAATTACCTATTTCACCATATTGCGTGAAAAGGATTCAAGGAAGAGAGAAGGGCAATGAAAAATTCTCTTCCCCACACCAGTAAAAGACATTTTCTCTTTCTGAAATGCAATTTTTTTCCCATCAAATATAGGTCACTCCCATGCAGGCCTTTAATGGGCTTGTTGGCATTTACAGAAAAGTAGCTCTGCTTCTGACACACAAAATCTGTCACCAGAAGCCCCTTTCCCATACACGTCCCATTGCAACTAAGCTTTACACAGAGCCTAACATAGCCTCTGGGCACTGCTGTGGCACCAAGAAAACCACTGGAGGTAATTTTAATATCCAGATGTTTGTACTTTGGAAGAAGTTGTCATAGAGATTCTAAGGCATCCTTTCAGGGGTCAAGTAGTTCATGTTCATAGAGACTATCAAAGCTGAAGTCATTCCAATTCATTTTTGCCAATACATAGAACATTTTCATAAATACGATAGGCACAGACAGGATTTTTACAACCATTAATCTATCTTCACTGTCAAACACAGCAGCTGCTTTATCCACAGCAAAAACCTTTAGCACAGTCCTGTGGCTTGGTCTGCCACCCCACAGGGCCTTGTTCCTCAGCTACAGCTGGAAGGACTGATTTGCCTTTCAGGATTCCAGGCAGCAAGTTGGTTTTTTGTTTTTTTAAAGTTTATTTCTTTTTTGTATCAGCTGCTTTTTTCTTGTGGGAAAGGTTCTATCTTCCTGACATGCAGAAGTCCAGACTGCACATCAACATATGGAGACAGGAATGGAAGTGTGGTATCAGCGATGCTGTATTTAACCCAACCCACTAGTTAGATCCCCAGTAGTCACGCAAACCTCGCCCATTATACTCTAGGGCACACTGCCTCCAGGTGGCAGAAGATGCTTCGGACATTCTTTTCCTCTCGTTTCACACCAGCTTGTGTGGCTATGAATTTTGGAAATCGGTTTGGAAGCAGAAGGAATAGAATCCATACGTTATTTCTGTGAGAAAGGGCAATGCAGGGATAAAAAACCCCAATGCATCATACTGGTAACTGTTTTTCCACACACATACTCACCCAGAACACACAGTAAAGTACAAAGGAGATAGATAGAGATATATATATGTATGTATATATATATATAAAAAGAATGCTTTCTCAAATGTTTATTACACGATGATAGAAGACTAATTGAAAAAAAATTCACATCTTGAACTTGATCAAAGGGGACTGATTGCTCTTCAGGCCTATGAGCTAAAAGCAAGATTGAAAGAGCGGCTTTGAAAAATTACATTAAAATGTATCACATTCTTCTTTCAGTTCATAACTGGCTTGATTCAAACTTGACTAGAAGACCGTAAAAGTTGCTTTAGCATTAGACCAGCTATCTGATTCAAGCAGCACTAACACTGTGTTATGGGTACAGGGCTTCTTTCCTGACTAGAATGGAAACACTGTGAAATTGGTATATTCTCTTCCGCACCACGCTCATCCCCACCCCACCTACTTTACCAGTGTTATCAGACACAAGACCTAAAGAAGATAAAACCCAAGAAAATTATGGTTTTGCCCATCTATGTCTTTACATTTCAGTCTCTACCAGCTGGCCACAAGAGCATTCCACCTCACCTCACTGCCAATAAGGTCTTTGTACATAATTTCCAGACCGGAAAGCGGTAACATGGGATGGCTGCAAGGGTTTGGTGAATCACCAGTGCCGTCCTATTTAGGATTTCTCTGCTTTGGTTAAGATATAGTATGACACTCCTGTCAAATCTCGATCTTACTGCACAAAATACACAGTGCAAGGGGGTACTAATTTTGGGGCAAGATTCTTTTCCTTTTTAAGACAGTGCAAGGTCTAGCGACAGCACGAGAATCATCTCAAGATTAGGGTGTTGCAGGGTGCTACGCCAATTTTAGCTTACATTTCATTGTAAAAACATTTTCCCATCTCTGTTTGGTATCCAGCAAACAATCCTATTAGAAGTTTTCCAAACATCCATGTAATTTTGCCACCAAGTACTGTTCGTTTCCCAAAACTTTTCGAAGTATAAATTAGTAGCTATACATCTGTTGCTGCTGCTCTGTCTGAACCTGTTGCTGTCCTGACTGCTGTTGCGCTGGCTGCGCCTGGGGCTGCAAGACATCAGTCTGAGGCACTGACCGCCAGGTCAGAGGATGCTGTTCTGTTATCTGGTTCCCCAGAGGAGCAATGGAGTTCACCAAGGTGGTCAGGTTTATGAAGTGGGCCACAGACTGAGGATTGGCTGCCTCTGGCTGCGGCTGGATCTGAATGTCATTTTGGCGGTTGTGCAGCATGGCAGAACCGCTGACGGTGTCAAACGTCACGGTGAGAATCGAGTTGTCCAGCTGTAACTGACGTTCAGGTGCAGTCAGGTGACCCACAGCCACCGGCTGGAGGTTTGTGAATTGGGTTCCGGCTGCCGTCGTGATGGGGGTAACGGTGATATTTGTCAGCCCCACAGAACTGGAAGGGGCTGTGACATTCGGGTCACCAAGGGTCACTACCACCTGTGGAAAAACATACAGGTAACCTCAACTTTGTATCTTGCAGCTGAGTACCGAGCATCAGGCATCAAGAAAGATGACCCGAGTGCTGATGGGCTCCTATATTGCTACTGCCAGCAAGAGAAGTCATACAGGCAGAGGGGAACACAGAAACCTTGGAATACAACACCTTCCAAGCACAGCAATAAGGAGGTCGCAGGAGGGAGGCATATGCAACATTCAAAATGATGAATTAGCTTCCACACTTGTAGTCACAGCTTCAGCTAGCTCGGGGTATCTCCCAAACAAGGAGATGTTAACACCACAGGAAACAAAACAATGGAGGAGCTTACTGGGTTTTTAGAGTTTCTGTTCATCTTGGTACTACCACAATGTATCAATTTAACCCTAAATGTTCTGACCACTCTTCTGTGTTTGCTTTTATGAAAAGAGAAGGGTTATCCCTCTATCTAAGCAATGCCTGCTACCCCCACACCACACTGCAACTGGAGCTCACCTGCTGGATGCTCTGTACGGCTGAGTTAGTCTCATCTCCAACGCTCCCTGTGAATTCACTTTCCTTCTCTGTGTATTCACTGAAGGCATGGTCCTCAGGCACTTGGGCTTCCTCCTCCTCACCTGACTTCTGTTTTCGTTTCTGGGCACGTTTAGGACCTTTCATATGCTGTTTCCCTTCTGGTAATTCTCCCTGTTCCAAGGCTAATTCTGGCTGGAGGAACACATTTCCAAACAAGACATTGAATTGTTTTGCTCAATGAAGTTCCAAGTAAGCGACTATCACCAACTATCGATAGTTGGTTTACTATCGATTCTCAGGTGAAGACACTAACTTCAACAAAAACCTGATTCCAGGGAATGAGTAATTACCCTGTAATTACCTCTGTTTTACCAGCACCCATGTTACATGACAAAACAGATCAACAGCTTGCATCTGCTTATACACGTTAAGTTGGAGCTGACTCTCAAAAGAAGTACATCCCTTGCCCATCAGCCTATGCCCAGCTATGATATTTACCCAAAAAGTGATGTATCCAAAAAGTGATGTCCCCGCTTCACCCTCCAGTAGGCCCAGAACCTTGCTGCCACCTGAATTTGCAAGGGCAAGTTTACCTGAACGATCCCAATTGAGGAGGCATCGATGGTCGTTGTCTCTGGCAGCTGCTCTAAATCATCGATCCGGACAGAAAGAATCTGTGGGCGAAGAGGTACCAGCTGGTGAGCTGCAGCAGCACATGCCACAGTCAGACAGTACAGCAGGGCCCTAATAAATCCTGCCACAAAGCAGACACGATGGAACCTAGAGCTTTACACATACCATTTAACCCGAGGGATTTAACTGGGGCTTTTTAAAAAATAACCCCATGGGACATAATTTTTTCCCTTCTTGCTGAACACCAGCAAAGTTTCAAGACAACAATAGAAGGATATGTTCATTTTCAGATTCTAGATGAACAGAACCCACTTGGAAGTGATGAATTCTACAGGAAACAATGTGTTTGAAAAGAATTATTATTTTAGCATTTCTATTTATAAACCTATCAACTGTGTGCTACTCCATTATTTTCAACTGAATCTCTACATTTCAGCTTATCAAAGAACAGAGGAAAAACTGCCCTTTGAATTGCAGATATTTAGCTGTGTTTTTAATCAATAAATCAATAAGCATGGCTTTTTGTTGATTTCTTTCCAAGTCACGATGCTAAAAAATAGGGATAGTTCAAGGCAAAGCAATACTAATGATAAATCAGTAGTAAAAAAAAAACCACCAGCCTCCAAGGGAATGGATGAACCTTAGTTAAACTAAGTAAGAAATGGTGAGGGAAAACACAACAGCCATTCAGAATTTTAGAACACAAATAGCCCCACTGGGGTCAGACAAAACATCCCTCTATACCAGCCACTGCAGTCAGCATTCATCTTTAATACTAAGAATAATTTTGTATCATCAGCAGATGCTGCCATCACCTCTCTATTCACCATTTTTTTCAGATCGCTTCTGAACACAGAGAACACAATGGGGGAAAAAAGAATCAGTTACACTCCCTAATGGATGAAGACAAAACATGAAAAAAAAATACACATTTAAGCCAAGGCAGAAGAAGAAAAGGGATTTAAAACAGAACTTCAGTTTTAGGGACTGACAACCAGATATGTTTACTGCTGAAACATAACATCATGAAAGGGCTGATTCAGTTAAGTGCCTGCTTAATAGACACTGCCTAAAATTGGCCCCAAAAGAAGAGAAGAAAAAATAAAAGAAATTCCTTTCAAGTCACTGAAGGCCATAAACTTTCCTAAATTAAAGAAAAAACAGAAGAAAAAAGCTGAAACACCCACGCACCCCACAGCCTACGTGCCAAACTAACTCACCTCTGGATGTTTACGCCTCATATGTCGACTCATGGATGCTCTGGTAGAAACCTTTGTCCCACACAGCTGACAGCTCTGGGCTTCCACCTTATCATGAGTGAGCTGGATGTGCTTCTGTAGCATGTAATCAGTGACATATTTCTTATCGCAGACTGAACATGTCCACTGTTTTCCTACTGGAGGCAGATGGAAGGAAGTGCTGTTACCCAGAGCCCCCAGAGATAAGTATGTCATCAGCATCACGACAAGAGGAACAATGTTATGTTGGTCACATGATGTGTAACAGCAGTTTGAGACTGGCAAATCTATAAGTGAGCCTAGGTACAGAGTTAAGCTACTGCCTCTGGATACTGTTCTTTCGAGGATTTACCTGTGTGAATCAACTTATGAGTCTCCATTGTATTTCGCTCACTAAATGTCTTGCCACAGAGCTCACACATGAAATCTTTGATTCCTGCAGGAAGAGAACATTTAACATCAGCGTGAAAACAGTTTCAGGTACCTGGGACGATTCTCAGCCTCATCTTATGCAGCTAAACAAGTGGAAGAAGCCCAGTTTAACCAGGTATTTTTATCTAAGCCATGCCACTGTATCTGACAGAAAATGAATCCAAGAGGAATTGATCACAGAATCATAGAATGGTCTGGGCTGGAAGGGACCCCAAGGATCACAGAGTTCCAACCCTCCTGCCACAGGCAGGGCCACCAACCTCCAGACCGGGATCTACACAAGGGTGCACAGGGCCCCATCCAACCTGGCCTTGAACACCTCCAGGGACGGGGCATCCACTACTTCTCTGGGCAGCCCATTCCAGCACCTCACCACTCTCTCTGGAAAGAACTTCCCCCTAATATCTTATCTAAACCTTTCCTCCTTTAGCTTTAGTCCATTCCCCCTTGTCCTGTCATTGTCTACCCTTTTAAAAAGTTGATTCCACTCCTGTTTATATGCTCCCTTCAGGTACTGGAAGGCTGCAATGAGGTCCCCCCACAGCCTTCTCTTCTCTAGGCTGAACAAGCCCAGCTTGATGGAGGAGGTAAAAGTTTGGTTTGGGAAATGGGAACCTGAAGACCGACTTAAACCAAATGCAACACTCTAGATCTACCCTAGACCCAAAACCACCTCTCTTAATATAGCAAAACATGAAACCAATCAAACTATATATTTTAATTGTATAAGAGGTGGCCTTGGCGACGTGAGTACAAAAATCTCACTTTTCAGAAAGCAGAATGCGTGTATTTTTTTATTGGTGCTCCCCATACTCTCTGCCTGTTCTAGACAAGGTTTCCCTGGGGAAGGATTTCTGTCCATCTTTTGAGACCTCACCCGTGTGTCTTTTGTAGTGCTTCAGCATGTTGACCTTCTGAGCGAATTTCCGGTGGCATTCCTTGCACTCGTACTCTTTGATCCCTTTGTGCAGCTTCATGTGGTGACGCAGCGCGTGTTTTGTCTTCATCCCTGCCAGACAAAAGGTACAGCATGACCATCAGCCCATCGCTCCCACCCTCAGAAGGAGAACTCAGGACGATCATGTTGTTAGCCAAGAGCTCTAAGACTGTATTTGCTGCGTGTCCACAACTGCATATTTTTAATTGTTTAGGTAGCACTGCAGGTTATCATTATTGTTTTAATTCCAGGCCAAAAGCTCTGGAAAACGTTTGTGTAACCACTGAGGAAGAAGCAAAACAGCAGGCACAAGCAAAGACAAAGCATCATTGGAGATGTCAGACTTACTGCCTCACATTATAATACCACAGTTCAGATCTGTACAAGTTGTAACCTGAACAATTCAAAAAGTCAAAAAGACTTTGACTCTTCAGGTTCTTACAGAGAGAAATCTGTTTATTTCTTAAACCTGAAAACAGCCTAGAATGAAAAAAATTAACTTGTATTCACTTCCATGCTGCAAATGCACTGGAAATCAGGCAAGCACTCCCCAGTCTGACAGAAGCAAAATTTGTTAAAATCAGCCTTGTCTTACCAGCCATGAAACCAAATTCTCTAAGACTAGGGGGAGTTTACGTATCCGCAAGGCACCTGACTACGGCAGTTTCTGCCTCTCAAAAGGGCAGGATTTACAGCACTCCAAGGATCTTCCCAATATTCTAACAATGGAAGTCATTTTAATTCAGATATTCACCTGCTATTCAGTATCAGAATTAATGGAAAACAAGGCATCAGACATACCTTTGCCACATTCTGCACACAAGTATTCTCGGATATTATCATGGACTCGCATATGTTCTTTTAACATGTCTTTTCTAGCAAATGATTTGCCACATTGCTCACAAGCATGACTTTTTACACCTTAAAAATAAATTTAAAAGACAACATAAACAAAAAAAAAATGTTAATGAAAAATGTGCATCTCCTAAAAACTGACTACACTGGTGAATAAGAGGGCAACAGTCCACCTGTGTTGTCAACCACACCTTTCATGTGCATTGTAGCCCAAACTAAATTAGAAGACTTTGGAGAGAGAGAGAGAGAAAAGCTAGCTTTTTGTGTGAGACCTGAAAGAAAGGATAAAGCCTGACGTTGGAAAATACTGAATAGCATGAAATAATAATGAGCTGTTAAAAATGATTTTGCAATAGCAGTTTTCAGCCTGTGTAATGGTGAGAAGGTGGCATGGATAAGAATTTGGGGGAGAACAGAATACAGAATTGGGATTTTAAGCAGGTGAATCCTGCATCATATTAGCTAGTAACCTGGATCATATGCCTAGACCAATTATCTTCATTCATACTGTTTGCTTTAGGAAACCAGTCTACCCTAAAAGCATAAATATAATATTTATCTTATTGCAACTTACAGTAAAAAAACCCGTAACTTATTTCATCCTGAAAAAAATAAGGCAGGCACTGGCAACAGAAATTTCAATATTGATCATAATAGAGAAGCGCAACATCTTTACCTGTATGTATAAGCTTATGTCTTTCCAGATTTCCTATACTGTTAAAAATCCTTCCACAGATTTCACATGGATGGATGTATCTGAAACCAAAGAGACCAAAACATGTCACTCTTTTCTTGAGGCAGATGTGGTTTTCAGGCATTTCTGCCAGTAACTGCATTTCGTTTGGCAATACTTATTACTATAAAAATTCCTTGAAACACAAAAACATTTTTAAAATGGGCCTGAAGAAACACCTAAGTTCACTGCAAGCCTGGAGCAGTCTGGCATTACTACATCCTCAAACCATAGTTTTAAAAAAATATTTCCTGAAATCATAAATTTATACTTTACAAAGCCCAATCTGTGAGGCTGCTGACTAATCACCTGTGTGATGTGAATCATGAGCGATATATATTTCCAGCTTTTAATAAGCATTTTAAACACATGTTATACAGTTTGAGATATTTTACTGCAGCCTAAAAGCATCAAGAGGCAGAGCCACCACCCTAAGTTCAGAAAGACAGCTTCTCTCATCAGTCCAACACATCATCTTACTTCTGCACGTTGGGATCAGGCAGATTCTCCCGGTGAATGACCATGTGTGCGTGGTAAGTTGCCTTCAAGGCGAAACGCCGATTGCAAATGCTACAGCCATAGCCTTTCTCCTTGTGCACGTCCATTATGTGCTTCAGGTACTCCTTCCCTCTGCCAAAAGTCAGCTGTGGAATGAACCAATCGTGAATGGAAGGGGTACAAAGTTCTCGGGAAGGGCAGCAAGCAAGTAACATGTTACTGGGATCTAGAGTCAGAGGTAGGAGCCATAAATACACCGTAAGTATCACTATATCACCAGATACACACACACATGCCAGCAAGCCAGACATGCCATAGCAAGCTTTGGCACAAGCTCCAGGGAGCTGTTATTTCTAGGCATTGCAGGGCAGTGATTCTAGCTTAGCTCCTGCACGTGCTACAACTATGACAGGTGGGAGCTGTGCTGCTTGCTCCCCAGGCCAAGTCAACCTGCATACATGTGTAAGCTCCAAAATACAAGGGGAAAGTGCCATGATACGATCTTTTGGTCCAGTTTTGGAACTTGTCAGGGTATTTCTGACAGCACAGAACAGCTCGGTGAAGGTATACTTAGGGATGAGAAAAAAATGGGAGAGAGCGAGCCTTAAGACCTCAAACACGATATCTCACTGAAAGACATCTATAAGTAGCTCTCCCTTAGGAACACATGAGCAGATACTTTCAGCCATTTCATCCCAGGTAACACTTTCCACAGCTGCTGCCTCACACAACTGTTTACTTCACAAACACCTGCAAAAGTGCTAGAAGCTCAGCTTCCAAAAGAACCTTTCTAATTTGAATGGCATAATTGCCCTCATTTGGTAGCACACTATTTTATACAGCTTACGTACCCCTTAAGTGACAGGCACTGAAATTACCACATTGAAAGCAAGCCTGTGATTAACTGCTGTGATACCACATTGTCTTGTGCTTACTGACATAAACTTAAAAGCAGTTTGCACTTAAAACCAGTTCACAGATAAGAATAGCAAACCGAAGCATTATCTCCATGTCTTCAAAATGAAGAGAAGCTAAGCATTCACTACATTAAGTGCAGACTGTGAAACAAGCTCTGATTTCCAGGAACCAAGTCAGTGGCTTAAGTACCAGAATTCCTCAGTCCCTATGTCAGTTTGGGCAGTGTTTGCGCAGTGAGGGCACAGAATCCAGATAGGTCTAAAGGAACACATTTTTCCCAATTTCTTCTTTACAGAATGGCAAAAGCCATGCAGCAAGAGGTTTAAAAGTCTTCCTCTCTCAGCTGACAATCAAGTACACTCCAGCAGTACTTGTAATACCATCCTATCAGGATCAGAGCAGGCAGTCACACTGAATGTAAGCGGCAGTCTTAATCCTCCCAACTGGATATCCACTAGAGGTCCACCTGATCTCAACAAAATTAGGCAATCTGTGGACTGTATCATTCAGAAATGTGCTAATGATTTTAATTTGCACATAATTAAAAAGTGGTATAAGATACCAATGTTCCTTTGTTGTTTCTTTCTCCAGTTTTGCTTGCTTTCTTGCACATGGGTAAGTGTATGTATGTGTACTCATCTTTTTAAGTGTATAGCATTCACCTTCAAGAACATCACCTGAAGTCTTATGGAATAGCACCACTTCACAGAACAGAAGCAACAAGCCCTGCAGAAGAGGAGACCAGACCTGTGGGCTGGCCTTCTCCATGTGAACCTGTAATGTGACTGAAAATCCCGAACTGCTCAGAGATCCACACTCCCTCCCCTCCCATTCCAAAACAAATTAATTTGAAAGTATTTAAAGCTACCTGGCACCTTTTGCAGCTATACTTGTGAGGCTCAGAATCCGCACTTGCATCAGAGTTGTCATCGTTTTCCTCTGATGAAATTCCAATTTTACCAATGAACTCTTCCCTCTGGTGGTCGTCCATTAGGGCTATGTCCTGTGTAGGGCAGGAAAGAAGATTATGCTTTGACAGAGTAAACTTCTATTTCAAAAGGTAACACCTAGTCAGCTCTCATTGCCATGCAGACTGTCTCTCATTCACAGCTGCTGAAACATTATTTATTTGAAATATCCTGATCTGTTCAGTTCAGGTAAATAAAGTAGTTCTGTCCGTGACTAAACAAGGAACCACTTATCCACAGAGGTAAGACACTGTTTTTTTGCATATAAAAGGAACTTCAATGCAAACAGAGACTAAGCTGCTATCTTATTCTATCCATCCTTATAAGTACCAGTGAGTGACACAATTCCTTTCAATTCAACATGATTCCTTACAATTCAGTGTTGCCCTAGTTAAGTTTTCACAGTTGGGGTTTTTTTTTCATGCAAAGAGAGGGAATGACAGTAACCCCTCAGCCCAACCAAACCACAGCTAGAACAACACATCTGTTTGCACCCCTCCTCTTAAGTTATTCTCCCTGCTTTAAACTGAGCAACCTTTCTGAGTCACACAAGGTCACGGGTATTTTTTTCCCTAATGTTCATAACAGTGTTCTGCAGTGGTACCTGAAATAACTTTAAATATGATAGTCCACATCCTTTGGAGCAATCCAGAGGTGGAACCATGGAGCCATGGGTAAATCAGAGTGCAACCCCTGCTAGGCTGCTGTAGAAACATCTCTGCACAGGGTATATCAGCACTGTCAGGTTGCCAGGATGAACACATGGTCGTAACAGTCTCAATATAGTTACTGGTATGTTCAACAATGTCTGCTAAGTAACACACCTTTTCTAATCAATTCTTAACACAATACCTTAAAATGGACATGAATATGATCTCTCAACACATCCACCCTGAAAAATTTACGTCCACAGATTTCACAAGTGTATTTCTTGTCTCCATGTGTTAGAAGGTGTTTGTTCATATTGCTCCTACATGAAAATACCTAAAAGAAAAGAAGGAAGGAAGGGGTTTTGAATTATGACCAGCAAGGCTAAATTCTTTGCAAGTTATCCAATGGATAGTATGGAACGTATAGTCCTTTTTTATTCATTCTGGCCAGAAATGTGCAGGAGATCCTGCTAGGCAGCCAACAGACTACCACAGGAGCTGCTGGTACAGCAAATATTGACCAAAACTGTTCATTCACCAGAGGTGGGCTTCCAAAAAAGCTGCCACAGAATTATATAGGGTTTATTTAGAAATATTTAAATATTACGAATCAAGAATGTTGCATGTCTATAAAAAGACATGTCCACAAAATCTACCTTCATTAATAGAACATATCCAAAGCATCAAAACCAAAGGCCTACACACCAACTTCTGTTGCTTGAGTGTATCTTGCACCATGAATCATTAAGTATTTATAAAACCACTAGTTAAATGCACAATCTTCATATCTGTGATAACAGCAACTTCAGATCATGAATGTGCAACACCCAAACTCAACAGTGCCATGACTAGAGAATGAATCCACTATGAATTCTAACAGAAAACAATTTCCATTTGCAGTGAACTGCAGCTGTTTACATTCTGGCAGAAAACTTCACTCCAAATAACATAAGCCATGAGATTTTACTAATGGACACAGTGGCCACGTTACACTCTACGTTGTGCTACATGTCCTGAAAGTCTAGTCTGAACATCAGTTTTGTTCTTACCTTTGTCCTAACAGCTCCAACCACCCCTGGCTGCAGTGGGCCTGGATATATAACAGAGGTAAGGCAGTTTAAAGAGTAACATATTGTCTGGGCGACAGGGCTTGCTGGTAGCTGACCACGTGCCTGTCTGAGCTGCAAGGTACTGTGACTTGACATGTATCTCAGGGGTAATCATTTACCCTCAAACCCTTTGGCAGGCTGTGCGCCTATTCAAGGAGGCTGCTACTGCAGTTTAAGCCACAGTAGCTCATTTGCAGGCTCTGGGTTGAGGTGCCCAGTACCCCTGGAGTACCCTTTGCACGGCACGCGCTGGCAGAGGTGCCTACCTTCCCGCACACGGGGCATCCCGAAGGCTCCTTCTTGTAGCGAACCATGTTTTCCGTGCTGTGCTCAAAGTCTTCCCTTTTCACACGCCTCACCCCTTAACAGAACAGTCCCCATCAAAAAAACAAAACAAAAAAAATAAACCATGGTTTTCTACTTCAATCTGCATGCCCTTTCAGGTGAATACTGTACAGAAGAGTGAAATGCTGGGAAGAGCCTCGATACAGAATTTAATTGCCAACAAAAGGATAATTTCTAAATTAAAATGGTGTCTTGAGAATATAAAAGCAGCCCGCCAAGGTGATCTAGTGTGGCCTAATGGTTATTACACCGATTGTAACGTGTCTGAAAACAGACATTTATATTCAACACCAGGAAACAGGCAGACCTAGTGAGCCTTGGCACTTTGATCAGATATCTGGCCCAGAAATTCCCCCTTACAGTCTAAAAAGATAGGGAACCCATCCAGCATCACCTTCAACGCTCCATGAGGATTTCAGACCTCTTTCTCTGCTACTTTCAGGGGTGAAGAGGGCTGCCGCTCTTCTGTGATGGCTACATATCAAGATTGGGCCTTGCCCAATATTGCCATTCTACACCATGACCTCCAGCTGTCCTCTGCTTCATGGCACAAAGGTCCAAGTCACAAGGGCAGACAGTGACAGTCGGCTACACCCAAAGCACCAAAATGGACAGTCTGGCTGCTATTCTGGAAATCACCTTTGGACTTACTATCTAGAACACTAAAGGAATTTAATATATACTTCAACAATCTACCATCATCCCAAGATTTTCTAGAGTCCTTCAGTACCTATAATATCCTCAGGTGCTTGAGATTTTGAACTGTAAATTCCTATAATCTATTTTTCATATATTCTCAAGATTTTGAAAGATAACATCACACAGCATTCCGTTTTACTATATTTGCACAGTCGTCGCTTTCAGTCATATATTGGAAGTTAATTCTCTGCTCTCAAAATTTCAAGTTACCACACTTTTTTTTAAAGAAAGAAGTCAAAGAAAGAAAAGGATGTTATTAAAATCAGCTAGTCTAAACTACTGCATAAGTCAAGCAACTTTCACAGGACTGTCAGTAGCACTGGATCCAATCACATGAAGCTGGAAATAAAATGTAGGTGCATCTCCTATAAAGTTTTCTATAGAATTAGACAACTCCTCTCCAGGATTTGTTATTATTTTTAATAAATGTCACATTTTGCTGAAACCTGCTACTCCAGATCAGGTAACTGACAAAAAAAAATGACAGTTACCATCCAGAAGAATCCTACATGCCATCATTTCCTTAACCTTCCCACCTTTACTGCCATTTGAGGGGTAATAATTAGGTTCATCTGCAGTATACTTACCTTCCAAGTGTCGTCTTTGATGGTCTAGCATGACATCTTTCCGGTAGAACATCTTATTGCAGATTTCACATGCAAACTTCTTATCCCCGTGCTTTTTCTTGTGTTTTGAAAGATTGCTGTTTGTAGAAAAGAATCTGAAACACATCTCACACTGGAATGTCTTGTCATCTGTAAGCAAGAGAAACCATGCAGCTTTTTGCAGATGAAAACAGGCTCTGCATGCTTGTGGGGCAGTAGCTCTTTTGTTAGACCTGGGTGTTAACATATAATCCATCACTATACGTACTGAGGATGGAAATGCAGAAGCATGTATTTTTCTTTTACTATAAAATTTGCCTTCCCATTAAAAAGATAATAAACATCAAACATATGCTTGAGTATATTTTTGCTGCCTATGACATTCATTATTACAGCAATGCACAGGAGGATATTTCTTCACAGGCAATAAATAACTATGATGCTAATTTGAACATGGAGGTTAGTGTTGAAAATTCCTCACACAGGCTATTTCCACTGTGGTCTAGCACACAGTAACATGACATTTGGAGTGGGCTTTATTATAGTTGATTCACGTTTTTAACGTTGGTAAAAACACCGTGTATACAGCAGCACAGCCTCGTACAAACAGCTGTGTCCAAGCACTGCAATGCTTCTGCCAGCACTGGTTCCTAATACCAGCCAGTCCAGAACACTCCAGAACAAAGTATTAAAATCTAAAAATAATAGACCATTCCATGATAATAGGCCTACAGGGATTTGTTTTCTCTTCAGTAGTTGAGACTTTTGTTGAAACATGGGTTGCTGGAATCTGACAATGCTGCAACAAGAACAAAGAGGTAACAACAGCTCAATGCGTTAGAAGAGTAGAACAAAAACTGCTGCTCGTTTCAGTAATTGTCAACTCAGAGGGAAAAGGAGCTGCTGTCTTTGAATAAACAGCATACCAAGGTTACTTGGCATTGCTTTCCGTTCTTCTAAGGCCTGTTTTTATAAAAGCTGTACCCTCTGAAAGAAAAACCTGCTTTGCATGGTTCTGTAAGAGGCATTTACCCAGGTGATTCTGGACCATCAGGTATCAGGGGTCCACAAAAGAAATTAGGATGTCATTTTCTAAGCGTAAAATCAGTCAGCATAAACAATATGAATAACCACAAGGGATGGCTATGGGAGAAAAGTGATACCAAGAAAGAAACACCTACAGAGATTACTGCAACTACAAAGAAAGCATGAGAAAGCAGAAGAAAGCTTTAATTAGTCCCAGAAAACTACAAATTATTGACAATACTGGCCACCTTTCCAGCTCCTGTGTTTCAGAGAAACGAGAGGAAACTTCAGGAAATGAAAGTTAAAGAGAGATAGTGACAGAGTATCTGTGAGCATACAAATGAAACACCAGTGAGAACATTAGACAGATGAGCAGGAACTATTAAAACCAACAATACATAATAGGGTGGCTATGCTTTTTATATCACAACAAGGGGGTTTCTGAGGGAAGGGAGTTTGCTTGTTGTGATGACAACAAAAACCTAAATGCCTACTCCCCCCTTTGTAGTCACTACGCTGAGATGGATTTGTGGACATCCCCACAAAGCAGAATGGTTAAGACAGTCTCACCTGTCCTGCAGTTATGGAATTCCAACGCACTCTCTATCCGAAAGGCCTTTTCGCACGTGGCGCACTTGTATCTGTACTCACTGTCAACCTGAGGATTGCAAGCAGTTAAAAGTTTTTAAGAGGGGAGAAATACAAGTCACATTGGACAGAGAAATTCTAAAGCTTGAGCACTTTTTCTGTTTTCCATCTTTTCCAAGTTTCCTTCCTTCAACAGGATATTTACATACACACTGATGGAAAATTCCCATGCTGTATCATCCCACCAACCATGTTCATGCATCCGAGCTCTTAGGGAAAAAACCAGATAAAATAGTAGTAGACTATGCATGTCTGTGCATGTAATAGTCTCCCTAATGACCCCTGGTCCAACATGGAGACAAAATTTTAGAGAAGCGAAGTGTTAACTGACTCATCCTCCAGCTCCAGAACAGATGCCAGCAACCTGAGAGCTTGGGACTGGGATGCTGAGCAGCAACGGCAACACTCACCGGTAGAGGCCCCTGTATGGGCATGGTCAGCATTTACACGGCAGCAGCACTGAAAGGCCCTCAGCTGCCAGCACCGGGGTGCTGCTGTGAGCTCTTGCAGGCTTACATGTCTGCACAAAGCCCTCTGTACCACTGCCTTTACCCAGACAGTTACAAGTTAAACGATACTGCAGATGGGGATCAATGAAACAGGGCAACAAAACCAAGACTTAGAACAATCCTATTTAGTAACAGAAACTGAAGTCAGATCCCATCTTTAGATCACGTAGGTCCAGCTAACTCAAGCTTGTCTTGCTGTAACTGATGCCTAAAATGAACTTCCTATAGAAAATTCACACATGGAAAAAGGACTTGTATGCTCAAAAGCATGCCCACACTTTGCAAACTCCTCATCTTTTGTCACAGAGGCTGTCACCTCTCCCTATCAGCCTTGTCTCATGTATTCACATGGGCATCTGCTCACATACAAGTGACCCAAGCTCCCCAGCCAGCACCTGTAAGCTCACAGTACATTTTCATCTCATCTCAGAAAGAGCCCGCTAGTCATTTCCACTCACTTCGTTCCTGCTGTGCTTGTATGAAACGTGCTGCTTCAAGCTCTCCTTACGGCTGAACAGCTTTGCGCATTCCTCACATTTAAACAGTTTGTCACCTGAGGGGATCAATACAGATAAAATAAAATAAAAAAGTAGTCAGTAACTGATAATAAGCAACTTCAGGCAAGACAGGGGAAACCAAAGCACAACCGACTGCAAACAAACAGGCTAGTGATGAGAAGCTTTATTAATTCAGAAGATCTACCAGTAGATTTTATCCTTGCCCACCATTTCTGAGAAGGTTGTTTGGTTCTCCCACCCTTTTTCAGTGATTGTTTTTCACATAATCCTTAGAAGGTGGTCACGGACCCCTGGAACTGCAGACTGCAAGCTAAAAAGCATTCAGCTGACATCTACACAGCAATGTTATCCATGTGTCTGTGAAGGTGGGGGATGATACATATACATATCTATATTTAAAGGGAAGAACAGTTTCGGAAAGACCATCACATCCTCGCCCCTGTTTAAAACATGTACCTAAGAAGTTCAAATTTTAAGTATTCTGATTTCAACTAGTATTGTCCCATGCTTTGGTCTGCAGAACTAAAAGAGCTGAAAGAGTGAAGAGAGAAGGAAGAAAGGAAAAAGGGGAGAAAAAAAAAAGGAAAAGAGGAGATAGGAGGAAGGGAGAAAAAAAGGGAAAAGAAGACAAGAAAAAGGAAAAGGTAAAAAAGAAACAAGGGAAAGGAAAAGGGGGGGAAACAAGGTGGGGAAAAAAGATAAATGGGTAGGGGAGAAGAAAAAAAAAGGAAAAAGAACAAGGTGAAAAAGCGCTCTTAAAATTACGTATCTCAGTATGTAAAAATACCTCTTTTACTCAAAGGTGGACCCAACAAGAGACAAAATCAATACGTAAGTGAGACAAAGGCAAACCCACCGTGAGAGCGGATGTGCCTGCTGAGGTTGCTGCTGTTCTGGAAGATCTTACTGCAGATACTGCACTGATAGACGCGCTTGTGCTCCCCAAGCTGTTTTATCAGCTTCCGCCGTATACCATGTCTACTGGAGAGAATTAAACTTCTTTTGAGGGACATGGTGTTTTGGTGATGAGCAAACCTACTGGATTAGAGAAAGAAAGGCAGGGACTGAAAGGTATCCCACAGGTTGCAAGAAAGAGTCCCACCAGCTGGCAAAAGCTAGAGAGTGTTGTGCTCAGTTGCTGGCAGGAGAGCGGGGCCGGGAGCTTCCATTTTGCTGAGGCATCCCCCTGGACCCCCTGGAAGCAGCAGATGTCAGAGTTTTGCTTGCTCCAGACTAGCTTCACCCAGCGACAAAAAAAGCAGCAGCCACCAGCACAAGAGACTGTCTTCACAGGCCCCTCAGAGGAACAAAGGGCCTGTTGCACCTATCCTCCGAAAACACCAGCACCGTTCCAGCTTAGAAAGCTCAGCAGTCCGCATGCGAAAGGCGTATATAGGGTAAGAGGGCAGCAGAGCACCAAGCAGCAGCAGAGCAGCAAGCAGCAGTACCCTTCTATTTCCCAGCACAATGACCCACTGGAATGCATTTTTGATGGCTCTGTTGTCTGCTAAAGACTTAAATGTATAGCATTACTACCTAATTCTGAAACATCAAATGTTTTATTATACAAAAAGTAGCTCAAAAAGCCAATTTTACCAGGACAAAGAGACATAAAAGACTCTAAATTAATCAAATGATACTCAAGAGTCTCCCTGAGCTTCTGTTATACTGCAGTTTTCCCCTCCCGCTGCTCTAAACCTGAACTAACACACGCTCAAGCCAACATGAAGTCATTTAGGAGTTAAGATAAGTGAGACTGAATAATAATGGCTAGCATAATTTTTTGAGCAAGATTTACTTTGCCTCTTATTGCCAACACTCAACAGGAGTAGTATTTCACCTTGCAGCTGTGGGAGGCTTTTGGAAAGACACTGAATAAAAGCAGTAATATGATAGAAAATAGAATTTTGGAGCATAAGCCATGAGAATTTCACCACCAACATCTCACCATCCACACACCACTCTCCAGTGCACAAGTCATCTCTGTGGCACTTGAAGTCAGTTCCTACAGCAGCAGGACAACACCGTTTTACACTAACAAAGAGTGTCTGTGGGCTCAGAAGTTAAGCAGAGCTGTTCCATGCTACATGATGTTAATTAAGCCTAAAAGGAAAATCTGCATCTCAGAACACTTACTTTGACACCGAACTGATGTTATTTGTGGTGCTAGGCACCTTTCCTAAAACCAATTCCATAATTCTTTCTTCTGCAGCTGAAGGCAAGGCTACTTCTTCTGACGGGACCTCAGTTACAGCATCAGCCTCACGCTCCACTGCAAACACATCATAAAAATACAGAGTTAATGTGGACAGCTGGAAATACCACCTCAAATGCAGGAGTTTGCTTCTGTAATGAGATGTGGTGCTGAAGATATTACTGGAGCACAAGTAACGGATTGTGAATGAGTAGGTAGCACCTGCAAGATAAAGTGGCTACTGAATGACGAGCAAGATGTAGCCACCATCTCTTATGGAAGCGTAATTTCTTACCTTTCCAACCTATTACTAAGAAATCAGTTGACTAGCCATCATGAAATTTCCTACTACAACTACACTTAAAGGAAGGTAAGCCCTGAAAAAATCCCCTTCCAAGAATAATCCTCCAGGTAGAGAGGAAAGTGTCTGCTCTTGAGAGGAAGGATGCTTTCTCTCGTGTTCCTTCTTTCAGAAAGCCAGGAGAGTCTCTCATAACCAGTATCCTGTGTTTCTCTGGGCCTCTCTGTTACTAAAACCATCAGAGGAGAATGCAGGTAATCTACATAGAGGTGCTGCAACATCTAAGAGACAAAAATTCCTTAGAGGTAACTAACAAAGATTGTAAAAGCTTTAGGGATCTGACTGGAAAATCTCCCTTCTGTCTCTGTGCTACTTTTTAGGCCTTTCTGAGAAGGCATCACTATGAGGGGATATGTGCTTAACAGTTTCCTAAGTTTTGTCTTACCTGCAGAATCTTTCTCTTCAGCCACAAGAGGTGTTTCTGCTTTTGCTGTTTTGGGCTTTCGCCCTCGCCTAGCCTTCCTCCGGGAGTCTGTAGCGGCACTGGTAGCGTCACAAATCACTGGCTGATCCACAGGGGAAGCCTCTGCTGCCTTCTCTGTAACAGTCTCATTTTGGCTGTTTTGGGGGGTACCTTTAGCTTGCTCCAGGTGACTCAGCAAGTGCTCTGGGTGGATGGGAAAGAACAAGAGATTAAGGAGGAAAGAAACTCATTAAATACTCAAATGGACAGATCCAGATGAAGCCTATCTATCAGATCAATCTCACTTAGCAGAGACTCACTTGAATTATTTCAAAAGCAGTCACAATACCTCCCTAAATAAAACCACACACTTTATTGAGCACTGAAACAATTAGTCACAGGGTCTGAATATTTAAAGAGGTTTGTCAGATATCACTGGGAAAAGGTTGTGTCCCTGAGAATGGGTATATTCTTCCAAATGCCCAAGTTATTTAGCAACCTAAGTCCTCTTTTCGAAAATGAATCATCAAATGGTCAGAGCTCTTAAGTATTCAAAGTTCTTTTACATTTCTTTATTCTTTTGCTTTATTCTTTTGAAAGCTGTGTAAAATAGCTGCAAATTAAATGCAGGGGAGTCAATGTATTTCATTGCCTTTACTAAACCTGTGCTGTAAATACCACAGAGATGATACCACGAAGTATAAGCTGGCATATTCAACCTTACACACTGCTCATGCAGTTCCCCATCCTTGATATGCCTAACATTCCCATGTTATCTTCTAAACAAGATTTATTTTTTCTGGATTCAACACCACAGCTGTTTGCCCACAGACTGACCACTGCCGTATCCAAAATAGCACTGTTTGACCTTCCCTGCTAACTTCTTTCTTAAAGGAACACAAAAATCAAAACCTGTATCTTACTGCATCATAGGCAGGGTACAGCTTCCCAGTGCCCTGCTCTGGAAGAGCAGAAGTCTTCTGATGCTTCTCAGTCCTCTCTCATGAGTTTCTGGCACTTCTTACCTGTTAGCAGCTGAGGCTCCTGGAAAGCAGATGAACACACTTTACATGTCCACTGGCTGGACTCTGCTTCTGCAGCTCCACTGCCTTCTGGAGCGCTGGCTAAATCACAAGAAGAAATACCGAAAAGCTTTGAAAATGGGAAGGTGGTAAATCCCTGTAGCTTTGTTTACCTTGCAGTAACTCCCCGAGTATCACAGTTAGGATTTAAGTAGTAGGAGCCCCACCGGGGCAGCCGCAGCAACCTCAGGGTTTTCCAAACACCAACACTTGAAACTTCAGCACAGATGGGAAGTCTGAACAGAAACTAAGTGATGCCAGGAGAGACTATCAGTGCTCTTGTAAAGTCTTGAGGGTCCCTTTATCGCTTTCTAAAGAACTACGATTACCAAAGGCACAGCATAAAGCAATTTCTAGCACCTCTAAAACTGGGGTTGCCAGTCCTCTTCTGGGTCACCTGAGGACAGAAGCAGGAGTAGCCTCTTTGCTCTCTCACAGAGTAAGAGCATTTGGATTAACAGAAGTTGCAAGAAACCACTGTATTTACGTTCTAATTAACATACCAGCTCACGCCAGATAAAGAAAATAAAGAAGATATTAGGGGGAAAATAGAACTGGAGCAAAAAAAAAAAAAGAGAAGAAAATGGCTATTCTGCTCAGTCCACTGTCTTTACGTCCTTGGATGATGTGTCTGAGCTTGTCAAGAGGATCTGATAACTCTGAACCAGATCAGAGATATTTTTGGTACACACAAAGCTACCGTTCCAGAGTTTACAAGACTCTCCCAGAGGAGGAGTATGACACTGAAATTAGTTTAAGTGAATAGCAGCACAAACTGTGCCTCAGTTTCTGCCACAGATTTCCTGTGTGATTGTTAGCAAGTCAGTTAATCTCTCCCTGCCCGAGGAACCCATCTGTAAAGGGATGATAAATTTCCTTCCTCCTTTTCACCGTTGGCTCTTAAACCTAAATAAAAGCTTCTCTGAGGCAGAGGTTGTTCCCTGCTACAAATTACTTTCAACATTCTGCACTACAGAGATATGATCTCAGCCGTGCTGTAATAAATAAATAAAAAACAGGTAGAGAATTCAGCAACAGAAACTCCTTCTTCACAGGCTACATAATAAAAAAAACCTTCTTATCTTGAAACCTCTGTCTGAGAGGCCAAAACCAGCAAACCTAATGCCAAGGTTCTGCAAGCTAAAAAAAAAAAAGCCAAAAGTCTATTGGTAAGCAACACATAAGCTACTCTGTCTCATCAAGTTGCAGGATAGTAGAACTGAAAAAGCACTACCTGCAAAACTGAAGTCTGCCTTGGAAAATTGTCCCTGACCCTGTGCTTCCCTTGCTCCTTGGCTGCCTCAAGCAGTAATCCTAGAAACCCTGGCTGTACACACTGTTTTGCCATGCAGTCAAGTCTTGTTGAGGTTCCCTTCTTCAGGCTTCCAGGGCAGCTGCAAGGCAGTCCAGTTTGCTTGGAAGCACAGATCTGTCAGCTGGAAACAGCTTTGTACGACCTGAAGAAACCAGTCAGGATCAAGAGAAGCATGTTTTGGTTTGGAAACACCAAAACACTGCATCAGTGGGAACACCTTAGGGTTCCCAAAGTGTAACAGGCAGCGTTCTGTTTCTCTGGAGGTTGGACTTTCAGACAGTGGGGTGAAGGATGAAGGAAGAGCTGTTTAAATTCTTCATAGCTCCCCTCCAGCCCCTCTTGCAAAAATCAGCGATGCCAAACTGAAAGACAACTCCCCAGTCAACTTCACATTTCAGCGGTGACAGTATCTGCTGATATAACTGCTCTGCACACACCTGCAACAACTCTCCTCCTCCTGGATATCTGTAGTAGGCAAAATTTAGCAAAGTAACCTTTGCAAAGAATACACCAGGAATGGCTGTCTCTTGATCCTGATCTTCACACTACCTATCGAGTTCAGTTTTAGACATGGCAATTTGTGTTAAGTGGATTCTTAAGGTCATTGTTCCACTTATCAGAGATTATGAAGCAATGTGCCCTCCCCATAATCAACTTTGGGGACTGAGTTCCTCTGACACCGCGAGTTATTTCCTGAGCCATATGTTCTTTGCCAAGAGTATCGGTACTACTAACGAGTTTATCTAAATTTCAGCTCCTGTAATCAAGTACAGTCTGAACTCTAATAGGCTTTTGGTATCAGTGTTCTTGTAATTTTCAAGCAGCTGCTCTTATGTTCACTCACAGGCTCATGCTTTCATCCAGCACCTGATTATTTTGAACTATCACACTTTGCACACAGAGCCTGAAGATTTTCTTTGGAAATACCCCAACGCTAATCTCTTCCAAAGTCAGCAGCAGTTGTGGCTTCCATGAAAATCATCTGCCTAAAGGTTTATCGGCCCCTCTGTCACTTTTTAACCTGCATTTTGTATTTTAAGGACCGTGCCTGTGAAAATTAAAAAGAAAAAATCCAGGCATTCATATTTGCTAGAAGTTATATAGCCTGAGTATCTGCACAGAAGTGGTGTACCTAACAGCTTTCTGGCTCTGGAACTGCCCTCTGTCTCTCTCAGAAACACTGTGATTTTGCATACCTGCTGGATCAGTTGCTGGTACACTGGATTTCTTCGGTTTTTTATGGGGTAAGACAACAGATGAAGGTTTTGAAGAGCTTTTATTCCCCTCTTTATCAGAATCCATCACTACCAGGCACATATCTGTGAAGAGGAAAAACAGTTCCTTTACTTTCCAGACCCTTTCATTCTCTCTACTCTGTGCTGAGGGGAGTAACCATAGGTCAGAAAGTTTTGCAAGCCTGCTATAGGGCAAAAACCAAACAAACATTCTCATGTAAAACCCTAACTGGGACATTCTTATGCCTGAATCTCATACAATGTGCCTTTCGTATTCTGGAGCATACAGAGAAAAGTGCTGAACAGAGAAAGCAGGGTGTACCTAAACTATATTTAAAAACACCCATATGCCCACAAAAATACATGAACAGGTTAAATTAAAGAGGAAAAAGATTAAACCTCTTAGTTATACCAAATGGAAACATCTTAGAATTCAGAAACCAGTTAAGGGTTGATTCAGCTGCAGTACGTAAGACTCTGCTCACCATCAAGACCAGCCATAGAGCATGTTGATGGCAGTGGCCCCTCCGCAAGCCATTTGTCACCCCAAATTGTACTCAGAATAGCAGTAATACCACTTGGGAAGTCCTCCCAACTCAAGATCAGAAAGAAAAAGCCCTTGCAATGCTAAAGGATCATATCACATCTTTTAGCTGCAGAAATGCAAAAGCAGAAGAAAACAAAGGGGTGGAGGAACAAGAGACTTCTGGCAATTCAAATTCAGATTCTAAAAAATCTGCTGTCTTTATGTGCCAAGCACAAGTTCAGTCGTGTGGAATGGCAGTTCACTCTTGAGCTTATTTTATTCTGGTAGGTCCCATGTAAGGCTGCATAAGATAGAGGTAGCTTTTTAGAACTGTCTAACAGTTCTGAGCAAAAGCAAAACATTTTCACCATAACTGAGCAAGAATAGCTTCCTTAGCATATGTGCATGTACATTTAGACGAACACTGATGCTTGGGCTCCTTTGTTCTTCTACCCAGAAGTGTTTTTGATGCAGCCACCAGTTTGTTTGTTAAGAACTATTTGTCCACTTCTTCCACTGAAGAAGGCTGGATCATCAACTAGGCCACTCGTTTTCAAAACCTCAAATATATCTGGTGAATAATCTATGTTTTCTTCTTGTTGGACAACCACGTATGCAGGTTAGCCTGACTCTAAAGGCCAGCAACTTCAGGGTCAGAGCCTATTTGATGAACAGCACTGTCAACTATAACAGTAGGGGACTATGGGTCCCTCTCAGGGCTGGGCCCTTAGGAAGGAAAAAAGGCCCCCACACATACCATTGGCAATACTAGTGACCTGCTTCAGCACTGGCTTTTCCATTTTTTTGGCGTAAAAAGCTGCATACCACACTCGCAGCTCAGTTCCTGGTGGGATGTCCCGGGAGGTGGTGAAGTAAATATCATTGTCATGCTGGAAGGCAGTTAAGTTTTGATGCTCATATTCGGTGGCTGGTCGCACCATCATCATCCAGTTGCAATCATCTTCATTTGAGGTGTCAAAATATACGAGGGGCCCATCCTTCTGGAAGACCTGCCAAGCAAAATGTGTGTATAATAAAAAGCGATTCAAAGTTAAGAATTTTTATTCTCTGCTTTTGCAATGGTTTCCATTCAATGTACATGAGGGACAAAGCAAACCTCAACACTTGCATCAAGCATGTTTCATGTATCAGTCACATCTTCAGATGACAGACTACCAGGGGCAGGACGAAAACCAACTCAACTTCTATCCTAAGAATTCCTGCTGCAGACACCAATTTCTCCACAAGATTTGAATGAGTGAATACAGGAGAACGGAGGGGGATCCACAGAGCGTGCTGTGAAACACCCATCAGCCCAAGTCACATTTCTAAGTCTGTCCTTCTGAGCTCGTGTCGCGGTTGAACCCAGCAGGCAGCTAAAGCAGCCACACAGCTCGCTCAGTCAAACGTGTGGTTTGAGATAAAGATGGTTTAACAGGACAGAAAAGGCAGACAACAATAATGGCGACAACAGTGGTAATAATTTAATAATAGTAACAATGTACAAGACCAGTGATGCACAGCACAATTGCTCACCAGCTGAAGCCAGTGCTCAGCTAGTTCCTGAGCCCCCCAGTTATATACACAGATTGACATCATACCTAAAGGACAACGCAGTCATTGGTCACAGCCAACAGGGGTTCAAAAGAGGAAGGTCCTGTCTATCACTTCCTTTTATGACAAGGTCACCCAGCTGGTTGACCAAAGGAAACCAGTTCATGTTATCTTTTTGGATTTCAGTAAGGCTTTTGATACTGTCTCACAGCTTCTTGCTGGACAAAACGTCCAGCATACAACTAGATAAGGCCATAATGCATTGGGTGGGCAACTGGCTGATAGGTTGGGCCCAGAGGGGGATAATGAATAGGGTTACATCAGGCTGGCAGGCAGTCACATTTTCATAAATGATGGGGACACAGGACAAGAGGGTGTCTTAAGCAAATTTGCAGCTGACACCAAATTGGGAGGAACTGTTGACTCCATTGTGGATGGAAAGGTCATACAGGGAGACCTGGGCAAATGAGAGAGCTGGGCAATCACCAAGAAGGGGCGGCCCTGGCTGCACATACAGACTGGGGGATCAGATGCTGGAGGCCAGCCATGCTGAGAGGAATTTGGGGGTCTTGGTCGACAGTAAGTTAAACATGAGCCAGCAGTGTGCCCAGGCAGCCAGGAGGGCCAACCACATCCTGGGGTGCATCAAGCAAGGCATGGCCAGCCAGTCCAGGGAGGGGATTGTCCCGCTCTACACTGCACTGGTGCGGCCTCACCTTGAATACTGGATGCAGTTTTGGGTGCCACAGTACAAGAGGGACATAAAAATATTGGAGAGTGTCCAGAGAAGGACAACAAGGATGGCGAAGGGTCTGGAGGGGAAGTCTTATGAGGAGAGGCTGAAATCCCTTGGTTTTTTCAGCCTGGAGAACAGGAGGCTGAGGGGAGACCTCATCACAGTCTATGGCTTCCTGATGAGGAGGACCAAAGAGGCAGGTGCTGATCTCCTCCCTTTGGCAGCCAGTGATAGAATGCAAGGAAACAGTATGAAGCTGCGACAGGGGAGGTTTAGGCTGGATATTAGGAAGACACATTTTACTGAGAGGGTGGTCAGGCACTGGAACAGGCTCCCCAGGGAAGGGGTCATAGTACTGAGCTTGTCTGAGTTCAAGAAACTTCTGGACGATGCCCTCAGTCACATGCTCTGATTTGCCTGGCCCTGTGTTGACCCAGGAGTTGGATTTGATGATCCTTATGGGTCCCTTCCAACTCAGGGTATTCTGTGATTCTATGATTCTATATATGGTATGGAATACCATTTGGGTCAGTTTGGGTCAGTTGTACTGGCTGTGTCCCCTCCCAGCTTCTTAGACCCCCAGCCTTCTCATTGGCAGGGCAGTAGAGGCTGAAATGTCCTTGACTGCTTGGCAACAAGCAAAACATCAGTGTGCTATCAACTTTATTCTCACCCTAAATCCAATCACAGCACTATACCAGCAGCTAGAAAGGAAAACAACTCCAAAACGAGTCCAAAACAAGAACTGAATTCAACTTTTGCCATAGCATTTTTCCTACCAAACTCGTCAAGAGAAGAATAAAACAAATGCATGGCAGTAAAAAATATTTACTCTGCATGTTTCATAAACCTAATGCACTTGCCACTACTAAAGAAATACAATCAAACTGAAGAGACTCCAGAAAACAACTGAGATTAACTGCTGTAGTCCTTGCCCCTCTTGTATCAACACATGCAGAAGGTGAAAACCAAGCAGTTTTGCTGACTGCATCCTAGCTCTATCTCCTAAATTATGTTCACTTCAAGCCTGCAGAAAGAGCCTTTA
Source organism: Zapornia atra (assembly GCA_013400835.1). NCBI lineage: Eukaryota > Metazoa > Chordata > Aves > Gruiformes > Rallidae > Zapornia > Zapornia atra. Next base: position 11,130 of record VZTU01027235.1, on the reverse strand, counting down.
GCTTGGTTCTTCTATGTCTTGCCCAGAGAATGCCTGTTTAGGTAGTCCATTACAGGGAGTGCCTAAAACATGCCCCAAATAACACCCCTGCACACATTTTTTTCCATACTGGCAGACAGCACAAAATCATCAGGGGTAAAACCGACTCAGTTGTTGCTTTTCATGTTCCATATCTTACCTTCAGGGGAAAAACAGATTCTTTTTCCAGCTTGGCAACTCTCTTGGATTCGAATGGGCCAAACTGGGTACGTTTCACTAGCTGAGTCAGAGCAAATACTCCTTCAGTCCCATCTTCCAATTGTCTTATCTCCAAATTGGAAGGCAGAGATGATCTAAAAATTGAAGAGACAATTGAGAAAAAACAATTATGCATGGGACAAACCTGCAGGATTCCGTGGAAGAACTAAGTCAGCCTGTATTTCTGCAATCTCCAGTGACAGAAAACATTTCGAAAATTTTATTTCTACAAGGATTTATAAGCAGAGGAGAATAACTACTCAGCAGAAGGGCTGAGTCAGTGATTACTTGAGAGCGCTAAATAATCTGGCAACCTGACAGGCTGCACCTGAGGGTGCTGATACAGCAGTCAAGACCATAGTGAGACTACACTCTGTCACCTTGGAAAGACCATGAGCGTCAGGGAGGATTGTCTGATGACTCAAGACAAATGTGGCAGTCATCTTCACAAAAAGCTGAAAGGAAGATACAAAGAACTACAGGTTGGACAGCCTCACTTCAGTCTGTGGGAAAATTATGGAACAAGACCTTTGGGGAGGCATTTATGGGCATGGGAGGTGATGGCGACGGAATAATCACCATGGACTGATTAAGGGCCACTCATGCCTGACAAACCATTTGCCTTCCAGGATAAAATGACCAGGTCTGCAGAGGAAGGAAGAGGAGTGGATGTCACTTCCCTCCTTGACTTTACAAGGCTTTCAACACTGTTGATATTCTTGCATCCAAGTAGGAGTGTTATGGTCTGAATGGGAACACAACTAATACAGCAAGTAACTTGATGGGTGGTCAGAGTCATGGTCAATGGTTCTTACTCTACTTGGAGACCAGTAACAACTGGGGTACAGCAGAGGTCTGTGCTGGAAACTATTATAGAATCAGAGAATGATTTAGGTTAGAAAAGGTCTCAAAGTTCATCTGGTCCCACCCCCTGCCATGGACAGGGACACCCTCCACCAGACCAGGCTGCCCAAAACCCCATCTAACCTAGCCTTGAACACAGCCAGGGAGGGGGCAGCCACAGCTTCTCTGGGAGGCCTGTGCCAGGGCCTCACTGCCCTTACAGCGAAGAGGTGCTCTGGTCATCTTCCTGGCCTTCTCTGGACTTGCTCCAACAGCTCAATGTCTTTCTTGTACTGGAGAAGAACCTGTCCTGTTTTAACACCTTTATCAGTGATCTAGATGGGGCAATGGAGTGCACTGATCCAGTTTGCAGATGACACTGAGGGGCAGGATCAATATGTCTGAAGGCAGGACTGCCATTCAGAGGGACCTGGATAATCTGGAGATATACACCCAGAGAAACCATATGAAATTCCAAGGACAAGCACAAAGTCCTGCACCTGGGAAGGAAGAAGCCCTAGTTGGCTGGGGAAAAGACCCTGGGGTGGTAGGCAGCAAGGTGGACACGAAGCCATAACATGTCCCAGCAGCAAAAAGGATCAAATTCATGCTGAATGGTATGAACAGGAGCAGCCAACAGATTGAAGCAAGTGACTGTCCCCCTCTGCTCTGCATGTGCTATGTCCCAGCTACCTACTGCCTCCTGTTTTGGGTCCCCAATACAACGCAACCCTGTGTTTTTCAGCTGTGTGCTAACAGATGAAAAGCTGAAAATAACCAGACAAGCCACTGACTGCTCTATAGAAGTTGACACTGGCAGATCCACTGTCCTGTCTAGATGAAGAGAAATGCAACATTGCAATCTTAGCGATAAGCAAATTAATCCAGAAATGCTTTCAGTTTTAGGAATAGAACATGCAGTGTTAGAGACAGTGAAGTTCAGGAAATGTTTACCACTTATTTTCTAACCATAAAGTATTCATTTTATCTTTTTCAGTACGACATAACAAACAACGATCATGTGGTTAAACAACTAGACTGTTTTTTGAGAGATTCATATCCAGTTTGTGGTTAAGCTTGCCCTCAACCTCAGACAACTCACTCTCTCTGCTACTGTTCCCCAGATGTAAAATAAAGGCCACAATTGTATTTCTTCTTTCCCTTTTTCTGTTCTCAGCTGTACACTCTTCAGTAACACAGCCAGTTTTAAACTTTTATTTCAAATCCAGTATCCAACAGCCAACACTTCCACTATGGAACACTTCCACATCTGCATGTCAAAAAACACTGAAAACCAGTGCATGCACCCCATCTGCAAACCATCACAGTTGGCCACGATGCTACTTCTCCACCATACAAATAAAAAAGAGCATTAAATTGCAAGGCAAAAAAGAAAAAGAAAAAAAAGGTAAGAAAAGATAGCTTAACTTGTCATACAATCTGCTCAGTACAGACTAGAGACTTCCTGCACTGCCAGTTTCCATGTGTTAAGAAAAGCACTTCCATCACCAGTTTCAATTATTCCTACGGGCATTTTTGAAATCACCCTCAAGAACAAAGCACACCTCTGATGTCCAGGCTGTTAAGACAGCATCCTGCCTGGGCACAGAGGGGTCATGGCACCCGCACAGCAGACCCAATACATTCAGTATTTGTAATAAATCAATCCTGATAATACAAAGGATGGCCTGCACAGCCAGCACGTGTCAGACTTGCCACCCACATGCCCAAGTTTTCCATCCGTGGCTTCCCAACGAGCAGTACAGAAGCCCTCAGTACATTCTATATGATACATGAAGCCATTTGAACTTTCTTCCCTTCTTGGCTCTGCACTGCCTCTTCACAGTAGTTGTTTCTTTTCCTTGGCCTGGCGTTTTACACCTTAATGTGAAATTCACTGTCAACGCCTGATTGCCTTTCTCTGTAAAAATCACTGTTCAGTGCTGTTTTCTCCTAATTAGATTTAGTCTGTTTGTTTCTTTTGGCAAGCACGAATGTTTCTGCTGTGCTGCCACGGGTTTTTCTGACAGAAGCATTACCTCATTATCATTTGCAAAGACTCAAAATAACAACAATTTGTTTTCCTCCTCAGTGGAGGAATTACAGAGGTTATGCTAAGCTGGAGGACACAACCATCCATACGACTGAGAAACCCTCACACAGTTTTCTGAAATACAGTACATCTGAGGAGGGGAAAAAGTTGCAGGTACCCGACCAAGACAGAAGTCAGCACCCAATCCGGTGCTATGTGTCTTTCTGCCAGAAACCTCAGCAAAAAAGCAGCCAAGTCCTGATGAGCAGCAAGTTGAGGTTTTTTTGCTTCTCCTCAGTAGAGCACTTAAGTGTGTACACCAATTTTTCTATTTAATCATGCCATGCGCTTTCCACAGACTGGGACTCCGCTCTTCAGCTGTACAGCATGACACCCATTAAACAGCAGATATGCTTTAAAGAACTAACATGTGTGTGCTGAGTTAGTCAGAAATAGCACAAATGTTCCTTACCTTGCCCTGCTCAACACAAAGGAGTCTTTGACTGTCACCACAGGGCCCAGTTCAGGACACTCTGAATCATGGTACTGCCCACAGTCCTCGCACCCTGCAAGGAAGCAGACAGCATACAGAAAAGCTGATGGAAAACACTTTTGTAAGACACATGCCTCCTCCTTTCAAGAGCCAAATACAAAATCCAGCACCAAGCAAAACACAGACATTTAAAGGCAGAAGTTTATTTATACTACTTAACATGTATAATTATAATTCAAGTTGACAGCTGGCATCTGTGTAGGTGAGGTAACACAAACCATGATCAGTACTATCAGGAGACAGCTGCTGAAGTTCTGTCTCAAAGGAAAATAACTGCCTTGCGTCCACAGTAAATGTTCTGCTTAAAGATGGCATCATTCTTCTGATAGAGCGCCATAACATTTAGCAGCTAAAGAAAACCATGTTACTGCATCAGAACCCAGGCTTTTAGAAACAGCTTGGGCAGCGTGGTCTTTTTAGTGACAGGAGGCACAAGCTCAGAACCAGCAGCAGAGCTGGCACAGGCCTCGGCAGGGCATGAGCACACCGTGGGAGCACAGCTCTGCCTGGAGCCGTGCCTGGCCTGCTCGCACTCCTCGCCCACAGCGCAGGGAGAGACATCTCTGCCATACCTTCTGATGCCTCTCCAAAGAAGCCAGCAGGCTGCGCAATCGCTTTGGCCACTTCTTCGCTCACTCTCAGTTTACCTAAATTAACTGCTAGTTTAAGTGGCTGTAAATTGTGCAGAACTGAATGGTTCCTAAGAAACAATTTTCAGACCAGGGTAATTTGAGGCTTTCTAAAATAAGCCAACTTAACAGATTTCAAATGTGTATACATTGCTTTGCTGTGACAAACAGCTGCCAAACTGCCCTGCCTGGGCAGCTGCTGACACAGCTTAAGAAGAGACCATCGCACTGGGGTTGTATTCCTATAGCGCAATTTCCATCTGACCTCCATGCTAACAAGGGCAAGTCGGGTAACCCTAGTAAGGGGCCAAAGTAGAGGGTGGTTGCACCCTGTTTGGGAAGAGAACATTCTAGGCTATGTCCCCTCTGGTACAGCTACTCTGTAGTCCTAACCGGAAAACTCTCCTTCCCAGTATTTGACCCAGTGAACTAACAAAAGGATTTCTTCTAAGACGTGGAAAAGGGATCCTGAACTGCAGCACACAGCTCCACATTGTCTCTTCTTCTGGCAACAAAAAGTGCTCAGCAGTGAAAACCCACATGCATCTGAGAAACAGCAGTACCAGCCCGTGCAACCCCCGCACCCGGCTGCTGCACCCTGTACAGCTGTCGGTGCTGGCCTCTGGTGAACCCAGGAACAAACAGCCAGCTTCTCCCATCAGTTTATTTTTCAGCTGAATAAATTTCCCAGTCCAGTTCGCTGTGCAGCACCAGAGGAAGGGATCAGCAAGCACATGCTATCTTCATACCACCAACACCAAAACTAAGTCTACAGCCAAACAGCCTCCCACGTCCTGTGCTGTTTACCACCATCACCCCCCACTACGTGCGCCTGTAGCTCCCACTGCCCTTAATGTTACTGACATAATCTGGGCTTAATATAAATTTCCAAAAGCACAGAAGGTGGCAGAACCACAGAGGAATGTGTAAACCAGACTGCTGAAAAGAACAGGATTATCATCCACAAAGGGTTGTCATAACCAACCGGGACAGGAAGGAGTAGCTGGAGCGACAGCTTTTTTAACTGGCTTTGCAGCCAAAGGAAACGAAGCACTCCATCATTCCCCTTTCCTTTTGAGTTCACCCAGGCAGCCCTCATTTCTGCAAAGATAGCCAACACACATGTTCAACTAGGTGCAGGCAGCACTGTCCGAAATTACACACAGGAATAAGCTACCCGTTTCTCTGACTCCTTTGTGGATGGGCGATCAAAGCAGGGGAGTGTGATACTGACACTGTGCAGCGCGTCTCTCAACACCTGAGGGACACCTGACAGCAGTCGTTCCCCGAGGCTGTTACGCTTACCGTATGTGACACTTGCAAGAGATTATGGCCTCAGGAGAAGTACAAAGCTAAGCACGGGGATAAACTGTAAAATAACCTGGGGGGGTATATTCACAGGCTTCTATTAAAAATGTTCTAAAACTCTGTGAAGTACGTACTCAATTATGTTAACTGTGTACGCTACCATATATATCAACTAATTTTTTCGGAACATAAGCAGTCCCCATGTACCATGGGAAAAACTTACAGAAAACACAAGAAAGATCAAAAAAGTCAATGACCACAGTCTCCACTGGAAGGGGAAAAGTCCTCCTATCTGTGCAGTTAGGGAATGGCATCGCATCCCCATCCTTGCTGCTATCCACCAGGGCCTTTTTATGAAGGGGAAAGATAAGATAACTTCACCACTGGTATTTGCAATTCAGTAAAAATACCTATTGAGTCAACACAATTTTTGAAGGAACCCTGGTCAATCTGTGGTGGAGGGAAAAGCGCAACTGCATCTTTCTGATACAGGTGCCATAAGGCTGATGTGCAGCCCTGGAGCCATTGGGGGTAAAAGGCTGTGAATCCACACCACCAAAGACACAAGGCTCCATCCTGCTCTTCCCAGATCAGGTCCACAATATCTGTGCCCTCTCTCCTCATGCAAGTAGGTAAGTGGACAACTCGGAGCTTTTTTTGGCTGTAACACGAGATCCTGCATGGCCAGGATGGTGATAAAGGAGAGGCGGCAGGGCTAGCGTGCCACTGGGAAACAAGCCTACTAGTCAAGCTCCTTCCAGCATGGCACACTGCCCACCACCACACTCCCTGGGCACAACAGCCTCTCTTCCTGCACAACAACCCCTTGAGTCCAGATCCCAGGTCATGGAGCCCACTCTGGAATGCAGGGTTATGTAGAAGGCAGGTCACAAAGCCAAGCTGCACAAAGCACAGGCACACCCGTAGAGGCACAAGAAAATGCAGCGAATGCCATGAGTGAGACTCGTCAGGGCAGCTGATGCATCTCAAATTGGGCTTGTCCAAAGAGAAAAACAAGCCTGCATCCTCCTCCTGTGGAGATGCAGATTTTCCACTCTCAATAGAGGTCAGACTTCCACACAGACACAGATGGTTGCTAAAGCTGGCTATATAAATGAATATATATATACAGACTAGTGGTAGGCCCTCAATCTCATTTCAACCATGAAAAAACTGTTCTGCTAACTCACATTCAGAGGTCTCTGTGTGTTTGCCAACTAAACAAGGAGAATGTGTGTGGTTGAAATGAGCAACCTTCTCTCTACTCCTCCATAAGCTGTTTGAGCTTCCTTCACATAGATACATTTCTAAACAAAACCTCAGTCTGCTTTAATGTTTAATTTCAAACATTCTGGGTAAACGAGTCACATTGTGAAAAGTAGATAACTTTCGATCACTTTGGTTTCCAATACTTACAAATAAACATAGTCTCCTCACTGCCATCTTCAGCCATGTTTTAAACCTGCCAAAATAACAAAAAAAAAAAAAATTAAGTTAGTTCCGAATGACTTTTACTCTGTGTATTATTGAAACTGCCCTCCATGGAGTAAGGATGCTGACTGACGCAGAGCACACCCAAACACACTGTTGTCCCTGCAGGAGTATCAGTGGAAAGTTAAAGAAATTAAAGTTGCTAAAAAGGCCCCAGTGACTGCTGTATCACTACCCATGCTGCTGAAATCATGCTGCTGAAATCAAGAAGCCTACATGTCCGCAGGTTCACAGGCATTTCTCTCTGAGGCGATGCTGTCTCACGCAGTTCCCCCACCCCTTCTCTCACCAGCCTCCAGCCATTCCTGCGTGTCCCTGCACTACAGCTATAAGCTCCTTCGGAGCCTCAGAACAAGTGGGGCCAGAGGACTAATCCAGGCCAGTGACAACCCCTGTGGAAACAAGGCCCATCTGGTTCAGTGCAACGTTTTGTTAAACAGGAGCTTAAAAAATTATTCCTGAAGGGTGGGTTACTTACTTAATAAATACAATGATCTTAAGAACCTGCAGATACAATCACAGATTTGTTCCCAAGGCAAAGTTATACTCTGGCAACAAGCATCAGAAAACCTGGGAAAACAAATCCCATCTCCATCACTGATCTTCCATGAAATTATAACTCAACAATTTGCTTTTACCCATGAAACAAGGATAATCTATATTCCCTCTTACAAATCAGTTTTGGCAGTATGCATTAAAGACTTGCATACACATTGTTAATTGATCCTCAATGATGTCTAGACAATCTAAATTATGGTTGACAAAAAACGTGTGACTGTTTATGCCTAAGACAACAACAAAAGCAGTATCTGGAAGACAGTTTTCCCTTTTCCAACCACAAACAGGCTTCTCCTCCTTTCAGTTCTTCAGAAGCCCCAGGGAGAGGCAAAGCAACACAAAGATCATGGCTTAAGTCTAGGAGAGAATGAGGCTGCAGAGACAGCAAGCACACTGGTCATGAAGAAAACAGGACAGCGTAGGAGACTGAAGCTGTGAGAGGGAAAAGGACAGGAGAGGAAACATGAATGAAGACACACTAAGCTAGTAGAGCCCCGTTCTGAAAAAAAGACAAGGCATTTGCTACTACTACAACAAAGGCCAAGCCAAAGATACGCACAAGCGCAGCCATGACTCAGGATGAGTGCAGGGGCAGGAGGAGTTACGAGTTTAATACTCTTGCACGCTGATGCGCCATATGCTCTGTCGGGGTGGGCCATGGAAACACACCTCTGGCTGGAGCCTGGAATGGCAGCTACACCTGCACAGGTCCTGGCTCTACTGACTTCTCAGCACAGTGCAAACCCTGTCCCACACAACCCCTTTCACTGTTTCAGGAAGGCCTCCATACCTGTGCCAAGGCCGCTGCTTAACATCACGATGGCACCTGGGCATGCTGGGGAGCAACATCTGAAGGGCGGCTGCCAGCTGCGCCCACGCTCCGCTCCACCCCGAGCCTCTGCCAGCAGCAGCAAACAGGTTCCTTTGCCAATCCGTAGGCTACTCCCAGTGAGCAGAGAGACAGATGTGCTGGGTGGAAAGCCAGCCTGTCGACTCATGGGAACGCAAAGGGACACCTGGTCGCTGGAGCTCCTGGTCACAGCAGGAGGGACCCTGCTGCTCAGTTACCTCCTCCATTTAAGGAGGATTTTGGTCACCACATTTGGGGACCCCAGCATTCCCCCACAACAGCCTGTCCCAAGCACTGCCCTTGCCAACTCCACTGAATGTCAACAGCATGATCTCTCCTAATACCTCCCCCCTGCCCCCCTCCCCCAGTAAGGGGCCAGCACTGCCCATCTGTGGGGCCTTCCTTCACTACAGCATCTGGGGACTAAACCATCCAACACAACGCTTCAACATTCATACAAAAGCCCACCGCTGAGCACAAGCAGCAATCTGGGGGCTTTCCCAAAAGCCCATTTCCTGAAAGCACTGTAAATGATGCAACAGGGATCGAAGGAAGCCCAGAGCAGAACCCTGCAAAACCAAAGCCACAGAAGGCAATTCGTAGGTTGACGTCAAGAACAGTTTGCTTTGCTTTTTAACCAAGATGTTTTCTGGATGCTCTGCTCTGTTTCAAGAGGTGCATGTCCAGTTATTTTTAGATAGTTTATGTCCTGACAAGACTTTAATCCTAAATATGGCTGAATTAACAAATACTCTTCTCGGTCAATGGTTCAGAGACGCATGAGAGACAGTGCAGCAATACAGCTGTGTGACCTGCTCTTCAAAGGCGTTCCACCTCTCGGACTTTGCTGTGTCACCCTCTCCCCAAACAGAAGGCTGATGACACGTGGCATCAGATGTCAGTCTTGTTCTAGGGGGCATCAGATGAGAATAGCGACAAAGGGGCAGAGAAATCACAGTAGCATAAATGCTGCTCAAGGCGATGGGAAGAAACTAGAAACCCCACTTTTTGTATCAATTACTTTCATTTTCTGCACTGCAACATTTTTGATTCATCACCCGTCTTCCCTATGCTCAGCGCAGCAACCTGCTGCGCTCCGAATTAAACTGGAATGGGTAATGTACTATGCACCAAATAAACTTGTACCTCAACACACAGGTGCCAAAAAGAGGACCACCTTGCACGGCAGATTCCTGCGGGGTCTTTTCCTCCTCCTTCCACCCCCTTACCCCCCACTTCCTGCTTTACAGGAAGGAAGCATTGCACTCAAGTGGGCTTAACAATTCAGCTTCACAAACATGTGCTACTTCTCACCTGTGGACTTCAAAACTCCTCACAAATCTCAACGGTATTTCCCAAGAGTTTTTTTTTTTTTAAATAAATGACATTGTGCCACCGGCTCCAGGTGGCAAACTGTGTCACAAGGTGCCACCCTAGCTCACATGATGGCACCGAAGACAGACTTTGTGGAGTTTCTTTACCCTCATCTGCTGTTGCTCTAGGCCATGTCTGATGTGTTTGGGTTTTTTTCCTTTCGAGTATTTGTATCAGAAAAATATTCCATTAAGTCACTCATCCTACCTCACACAATTATGTTCTTCTCTTGCAGAGATAATCAAAGCTTATGGGAATTCCAGTTATAAAACAAGAGAGCAACAATTAAGCAGTGCATAATCAGGTGAAAGGCTATATGAGAGAAATTAAGACTACAAGGCCTAACGCTGACTGTGGTAGAAGAGCAGAAACCCAGAATTTTCTGCTTGCACAGCCAATGGAAGTGATTCTGCACCCAAGAGCAGAGCATGCAGCTAAACGCCCAAGCTCCGGCTGCAACATGGGCCTCCCCATGCTCTGGACCTCGAGGGAACCCAAACGAAGACCCGAGGGGCTTCAAAGTCACAGGTGTCTGCTTGCAGAGCGTGACACGCAGCGTCAGGGAACTGCTCTGGCCTATCCAAAGGCCTAAGACTTGGTATATACCAAACCACTGAAGAAAAAAAATCAAGGCTCCAGCAGCGTACAGAGTAATTCCCATCTCCTGCATGGATTTAAAAATAGGTATCTAAAAAAAACCCCAAAACAAACCAGAAAACAAAAAAAAAACCCCACAAAAACCGAATCGATTTGAATTTAATGACCAAGTAAAATTAAAGTCTCTCCTTCCCTCAGCCTTCGCGGAGCTGGGCAGCACACTGCCGACACGGCTCGCTCGCTTGAAAGCACGCGCGGGGACGGTGTCAGAGCGCACGTTAGAAGCCCCCGGGCTCGCCTCGCTCCCCACCCAAGCCCGGGCTGCTCCCGCTGCTGCTCGAAGCAACGGGGAACTTCCCGGCGGGGCACCCCCTACCTCCGGGAGGCCTCGCGCCGCAGCAGGAGTCGCTGCAGCAGGGGGCAGCCCCGGGCGGGGGGTGCGTACAGGGGCTGTCGGGTCTGCGCCGCCCGACGCCTCCGCGGCCGTGCGGGGCGGTGCGAGGGAGGGCAAGGTCTCTTCAGTGAGCGAGGGCGGAACGTGCCGCAGGAAGCACCGCGCACCGGGGGTCGCTTCCCTGTGTCTTGCGCCTGGTTCCAGGAGGCACCTCAGCGACCCAGGGCAGGGCAAAGGTTGAGCCGCCAGCCCGCGTGTCACCCG
>VZTU01027232.1:21258-64160 GCA_013400835.1 Zapornia atra | reverse complement strand
CACACACACACACACAGCCCTTCACTGAGCTTGGTGTCTGGACAATTCCTTACATCTCACTCACTTTCCAGGGGGAAAAAACAGCTGCTTATGGTTTTTTTCTCTTAAATGTGATTCCCAGAGGTGCTGTGATCATTGCTGATGGGCTTGGCCGTGGTCAGCAATGACTCCCGCCTTGAACCGGTTGGTGTTTGCTCTGTGGGGCCTGCAGAGAGCTTCCAGCTGCTTCTTGCAGAAGCCGCCCCTGCAGCACCCCATCCTCCACCAGAACCTGGCCATCCAAATCTAAAACAACAGGCCAGGAAGAAGGGGCAGTGGTGTTGCCCTCTCAGGAAATGGAGGGAGTGTGAAGAGCTGTCCCTGAAGAATAACCAGAGCAGGTCGAAAGCTTATGGGTGAGAATAAAAGACCAGGGCAACAAAGAGAACCTTGTGGTTTGTGTGTACTACAGGCCACCTGATCAAAGGGAGCCCTTAGATGAAGTCTTCATCCTCCAGCCACGGGAGGCCTCACACTCTCAGGCCCTCATCTTACTGGGGGACTCCAACCACGCTAATATCTGTTGGAAAAGTAGCATGGCAAGCTGTAGGCAATTCAGGAGATTCCTAGAGTGCATCAAAGATAAATTTTTAACCCAAGTGCTAGACAGCCCTACTTCAGGGGATTCAATATTCACCAATGTATGTGACCCCATCAATGACATCAAGATTGGAGGCAGCCTGTGCTGCAGCAATCAAACATTGGTAGAGTTCAAGGTCCAGGGGAATATGGAATAGCCAAGGAGTGTAGTTAGGACACTCAATTTTAGGAAAGCAAACTTCCAGCTCTTCAGGGAATTAGTCAGTAGGACCCCTTTGGAAATGGTCCTTAGGAATGAGGGAGCAGAACACAGCTGGCAGATCTTTAAAGATGCTTTCCATAGAGCACAAGAGATCTCTATTCCCATCTTCCCAGATATAGGAAAACAGACAGGGAAGGGAAGAGATAAGCGTGGTTGACTCAAGACCTGCTGGTAAACTAAAGCGCAAGGTGGCCTTCAAAAGGTATGTCAACCAGAAGAGGAAGGTGAAAGAAAGCATACCCACCCTGATGAATGAAAATTAAGACCTCATGTCAACAGGTGAGGAGAAAGCTGAGGTACTCAACAACTTCTTTGCCTTAGTCTTCACTAGAAACAGCTCTCCTTACCCCTCCTGGGTCAGTGGACAGCAAGGTGGAGCACAAAGGGGTAAAGGCCCTCCCATTGTAGGGGAAGATCAGGTTTGTGACCACCTGAGGGATCTGAATATATATAAGTCTATGGGACCTGATGAGATGCATCCCAGAGTCTTCAGGGAATTGGCTGATGTGGTTGCCAAGCCACTCTCCATCATATATAAAGTCATGGCTGTCAGGGGAAGTCCCCAGTGACTGAAAGAAGGGCAGTGTTGTGCCCTTTTTTAAAAGGGAATCACCGACCTGTCAGCCTCACCTCTGTGACTGGGAAGATCATGGAACAGATCCTCCTAGAAGCTATGCTAAGGCACATGGCAGACATAGAGGTGACTTGAGACAGTCATCACAACTTCACCAAGGGCAAATCCTGCCTGACCAACCTGGTGGCTTTCTATGATGGGGTAACATTAGTGGACACAGGAAAAGCAATTAATGTCATCTAACTGGACTTCTGTAAAGCCTTTGACACAATCCCCCACAACATCCTTTTCTCTAAACTGGCAAGATATGGATTTGATGAGTGGACTGTTCGGTTGATAAGGAATTGGTTGAATTGTTGCATCCAGAGAGTAGTCATCAATGGCTTGATGTCCAGATGGAGATTTGTTGCAAGTGGTGTCTCTCAGGGGCCTATACTGGGACCAGTACTATTTAATATTTTCACCAGTGACATTGATGCTGAGGTTGAATGCAAGTTTGTGTCATCATCAAGAAGTTTGCAGATGACACCAAGCTCAGTGGTGCAACTGACATGCCAAAAGGATGGGATGTCATCCAGAGGGGCCTGGACAAACTGGAGAAATGTGCCCATGTGAACTTCATGAGGTTCAACAAGAGCAAGTGCAAGGTCCTGTTCCTGGGTTGGGCCAATTCTTGTAATCAATACAGGCTGGGAGATGATGTGTTAGAGAGCAGCCCTGCAGAGAAGGACTTGGGGATGCTGGTGGCGAGAAGCTTGACAGGAGCCAACAATGCATTCTCACAGCCCAGAAGGCCAACCATATCCTCAGCTGCATTAGAAGGAGCATGAACAGGAGGTCGAGAGAGTTGATTCTCCTCCTCTATCCAGCTCTTGTGAGACCCACCTGGAGTACTGTGTCCAGTTCTGGAGTCCCCAACATAAGAAGGACACAGAACTGTTGGAATGGGTCCAGGGGAGGCCCACAAAGATGATCAGATGGCTGGAGCACCTCCCCTGTGAAGACAGGCTGAGAGAGTTGGGCTTGTTCAGGCTGGAGAAGAGAAGGCTCTGGGGAAATCTTGTAGCAGCCTTCCATTACCTGAAGGTGGCCTACAAAAAACCTGTGGAGGGACATTTTAGAAGGGCATCTAGGGACAGGATGAGGGGGAATGGTTTTAAATTGGAGGGAGGTAGATTTAGATTGGATATTACAAATAAATTATTCACTACAAGGGTGGTGAAGAACTAGAACAGGTTGCCCAGAGAGGTGGTGGATGCTCCCTCCCTGGAGGTGTTCAGGGGCCTTAAGCAGCCTGGTCTAGTGAGAAGTACCCCTGCCAATGGCAGGGGGGTTGGAACTAGATGATCTTTAAGGTCCCTTCCAGCCCTACCCATTCTATGATTCTATGATTGAAGGATGTCCAGAGGACAACCTCAGATATTCTGAGAAAAAGTTTTCCTGAAGGCATCTATTCCTAAAATTAAAGCATATCTGGGGTAAATAAATAAAAATCCTAGCAATTTCTTGCCATACGAACAGATCAACAGAAGTCCATTGTAATCCAAGTCACAATCTTGCATGGAGATTATGACACATACAATATTCAGAAGAACATCAAAGAGTTTGTTACTGCACAATGAGAAATATGTCCATGGGCCCTATAAACAGCTATCTCTTAAGCCATTTTGATGACTTTACTGGAAAATTCTAATTAATACAAATTGTCACATCAGATATTTTCTTGATTTTAGGGAAAAAATGTAAACTGCCTTTTCTATTTTCCCACTTATTTTCAAAGTGAGGCCAAGTCAGATGGATTAAATTCTATTATCACATAATTATTCTATCATAACTTTATTTGACTTATTTATTTTCTTTAATAATGCCAACAAAGTAGCTCTTAGATTGTGGTTAAATTAATGTGAAGAGGAGAGAAGCAATGAAACAGAAGCATGTGCAACACGTTATTGTTTTATCACAGGGTTTTAGTGACTGGGCTAGAGTCCACCAATTTAGGACTCTACTCTGGTCATGCTAGTTTGCTTCTCTGCATAAAGTAAACTGAATGAGACAGGCTCTGTTACACTTTCTTTTACATGAAAAATAATGTTCATTTTATTGTTAGTACCCACCCACTGAAAACAAAAAAGAATATACAAAAATAAAACAAAATTATAAAATATGGCTAGAAAATGCATGTGAATGACATAAAATCCTGACTATGTCTGTAGAAAAGGTAAAGCACTGGATAGATCTAGCTTTTTTCTTTAAAAGTAGGTAGACTTATAACATTTCTTCTTCTTTTCTTGAACAAACACAGTTGAGTAAATAATTATTTAGTGCAAGTTTTAACATCTTGTTTTAATTTCAACCTTTTTTAAAAATTTCTTTTTGCTTGTATTCTATCTGAGGACATTTGTTGTTTAAAACAAAGGAAGCAATACCTCTTCTCAATGTGTCTGGTTGACTGCATTGTGGAGGCAGAAATTCTAATAAAAGATTGGATTTTTCTCCAGAACAATGGATACAATACTAATCTATTTTAAAATCTTACTTTACATAAGATTTTTGCCCATATTTTAAACACATTTTATAACAACTCTTAGAACAGCTGAGGCTGGAAGGCACCTCTAGAAATCATCTGGTTCAACCCCCTGCTCAGAGCAAGGTCCACAAAAGCAGGTTGCTTAGGACCATGCCCAGACAGGTTTTATGTTTTCAAGGATGGAGACTCCATGTTCTCTCTGATCAATCTCACAGATGATCCGCTCAACCTGATTGATGACCCTCATAGAAAAACATATGTTTCTTACGTTTAAGTGGAATTTCCTCTGTGTGTTTGTGCCAATTGCCTGTTGTCCTGTCACTGGGCACCACAGTTGGTTCTGTTGCCTTTGCTCTCCTCATCAGGTATTTATGCACATGGGTAAATCCACCTAAGTCTTCTCCAAACTGAACAGCCACAACTCTTTCAGTCTCAATGCATATAACAGATGGTCCAGTCCCTAAATCATACTTATGGTCCTTCCTTGGACTTGCTCCAGTACGTCCATGCCTTGTACTGGGAAGGCCATTACTGATCACAGGACTCCAGATGTGTTTCACTAGAGTTGAGTAGAGGAGAAGGATCATTTCAACCTGCTGGTGATGTGCTGCCAGGACACCACTGGCCACTGCACAAGCATAACAGCTCTGGCACTCTCTTAGAAGCAACCATGATCCCATCCCCAGCCCAGGAATTCTGTCTCCATCCCACTGTCCCCATTTTCCAGGTTCAGACAGGAGGAGAAATTAAAACAGCATGAAGTTATAAAAACATTGTAATGATTGGAAGTCTAATGCTAAACAAAGCATGGTGGGGGACACAGTCTATTGCAGGATCCAGCTGTGTTCAAGGAAAATCTAGGAGCCTGAGAATAAATCTGGCTGCTATAGATCTTTCAGACAAAATGAAACAACACAGTATTCAGCAGTAGGTATGGCAGTTAGCAGGTGCAGCAAACATTAGTTGATATTTCAGCCAGTCCCCTGTGGCTTCAGATTTGGCAGCATCTGGACAAATCTTATTTGTACATCAGTGCTTTGCTCTTTGGGGCACTAAGTTTGATATTCTTGTGATGTTTATACTGTGGAATCGTTTGTCCTTTACTCTTATGGGGAATGGTAGCTCCAACACTTAGTCAGCTTCTAGTAATACACTTATAAACATCAAAATATTATGAGATTTAGGCCTCAGGAAATTAAATATGTTTGTAATCCGTCTATCATGATGAAAATGAAAAAAAATGAGGTTCAGAAAACAGTTATTTGCTAAAGGAAAACACAGTATGTAGTTGTGCACCTTTCACTTTAACCAGCACATACCTTTCTTCTTTAGCCAATGTAATTGTAAAAGCAGATTTGTATGTACAGTCAGGCTCTGTTAAAAGGACACTACTGCTTATGCCCTCCACTCTTAGTGTGTTTCCCAACCTCTCCTACGCCTCTTCTACAAGGACAAGGCTGAGAGAGTTGGGCTTGTTCAGCCTGGAGAAGAGAAGGCTCAGGGGAGACCTTATTGTGGCTTTTCAATATATAAAGAGAGGTAGAGAGAGACTTTTTCACCGTAGTAACAGGACAAGAGGTAACGGTTTTAACCGAAAAGAGAAAATTCATGACAATGAGAACAGCGAGACACTGGACACGACGCAGCTGCTTGCTCCCTCTACCCTGGTGGGATGAGGAAGAGAAAGGGAAGAGTAAAAGTGAGAATAATCATGGGTTGAGATAAAGACAGTTTAACAGGTAAAGCAAAATCCAATGCACACAAGCAAAGCAAAACGAGGAGTTCATTCCCCATTCCCCAAGGACAGGGAGGGGTTCAGCCATCCCCAGGGCTCCCCAGGAAAGCAGGGCTCCATCATGCCTAACAGTGACTTGGTAAGACAAATGCTATCATTCTAAATGTCCCCCCTCTCACTTCTTCCAACAGCTTTATATAATGAGTGTGACACTATATGATATGGGCGCCATAAAGATGATTAAGGGAGTGGAACATCTTCCTTATGAGGAAAGGCCAAGGAAGCTGGGCCTCTTTAGCTCAGAGAAGAGGAGACCGAGGAGTGATCTCATTAATGGCTATAAGTATGTAAAAGGTGAGTGTCAGGAGGATGGAGCCAGGCTCTTCTCAGTGATGGCCAGCAATAGGACAAGGGGCAACAAGTGCAAGCTGGAGCATAGGAAGTTCCATGTGAATATAAAAAGGAATTTTTTCATTGTGAGGGTGACAGAGCACTGGAACAAACTGCCCAGAGAGGCTGTGAGAGTTTCTTTCCTTTATTCTGTGTTGAGTCTGTTTTGCCCTTGACGCTAATTGCAGAATGATCTCTCCCTGACCTTATTTCAACTCCTAAGCCTCTCAATATATATTTTCGCCCTTGTCCAGATAAAAAGGGGAGTAATAGAGTGACTTTGGTGGGCGTCTGGCCTCCAGCCATGGTCAAACAACCACAAAAAATAAAAACACCTCTGCTCCATCAACACAGTCTTCTGCACAAATCCTAAAGATAGCCCCATACTAACTACTATGAAGTAACTATATCCCAGCCAAACCTGACACACCAGGGGGGTTGGACTAGATGACTTCTAAAGGTCTCTTCCATTCTACACCATTCAGTGATTCAGTGGTACTGGGGCTAGCTTTTACTTTAGAGATGGAGACGTACTACTGTTATTAACAGGGGAATTTCTAAAATGAAACAGTAATGATCAAGAGGAAAATGGTCTTCCTATTATATAAAATCTAAAATCTGATGATGCATCTTAAACTGGAATAAGGTTAGCACTGTTTCACAGGTGGGCCTGACTTCAATTAAATTCCTACATGTAAATATGTTAGTCCTCAACTTATACCTTCTGCATCCCTGAAAATCCAAAAAGGGAAAAGGACAGTCATATTTTGTAATAAAGTAGATGGAACAAACAGAAATAGCTAGGATTTAAGAGTAAAATGCAGTCATAAATTTAAGCTAAACATGAGAAAATAATCCTCTTAACAATAAGACCTTTAAGACAGTGGAATGTTCTCTTGGGAAAGTCATGGAAAGCCTCTCACTTCAATGTGCATGGAAATGAGTTTTAAATGGTGTTTGATGTGTGCTAGAAAGAAATTGGTGAGTCATTGCACCGTACTTTGAAGACCTGAAGACATTTTTTAAAAAACCTATGCCTTCCAGTCAAGTGTAATATCTGCTTCACTGCTCAGTTCTTGACATGGAGATAACCACAAGAGATTTTTATGTGATAACAGAGTATCAAAACCAAAATTATATGGACAGATGAACAAGTTTGTGGCTATCCTACCCACAAACTAAAAGGCCCACTGGGCAGTATAGATTACTTCACGCTGCAGCTGCATTTGGCCTCCTTTTTGCAGAAGAATTTTCCTGAACCCAGGAAAAATGACAAGTCAGGTATATAACTTCAATTACTCACATTGTTTGTTTAAATAATCATAATCTACCTGGCCCAGAGCTGAGAGGTGAAACCAGACCAACACAGGCTGTGACCCCATGAGAAGCCCACACCAGAGTAGGTTTGCTGGCAGGACTTGTGACCTCGTGGAGGCCCACACTGGAGCAGTTGTGAAGGACTGTAGCCCATGGGAAGGACTCATATTGGAGATGTTCACAGAGACTTGTCTACCATGGGATGGATCCCAGTCTGAAGCTGGGGAAGAGTATGAGAAGTCGTCCCCCTGAGGAGGAGGAAGCATCTGACACAAAATGTGATTAACTGACCCCAACCCCTATTCACCATCCCCTTGCATTGCTTAAGGAGGGAGGTAGAGAGGAGAGTAAAGTTAAGCCCGGGAAGAAGGAAGAGGTAGGGGGAAGGTGTTTTAAGATTTAGTTCTTATCTTCTGATTACTTGACTCAGATTTCTATTGGAAATAAAATAAACTAATTTTCCCTGAGTTGATTCTCTTTTGGCCATGATGGTAACAGGTGAATGATCCTTATCTTGACCCACATGCCCTTCATTATTTTTTTTCTCCCCTGTCCAGCTGAGGTTGGCAGTGATAGTGTGGCTTTGTTGGGCACCTGGCCTCCAGCCAGCGTTAACTCACCACACCATCCTGATAACCTCAGCACAGAGTGAAAAGTCGCTCACTTTTCCTGTGGTGATCTGTGGAGGGGTGACTGCACAGCTCACCTTTGGTGGCAAATTACCTGTCCTAGTCAGAGCAGGAGTGTGAGCAATCGGATGTGTGCCTGTGTAGGTGTGTACATAGCAAACACAGAAACCCTTTTTTGGAACATTCTCTCAAAACTAATCACACTCAAAAAAGGAAATGATTGTTACATGGATTAAACAGTAATGGGGGAATTATAAAGAAGCATTTGTTACAAAGAAGGGGTCACTGTGTGAAGTATAAAAGAAGCATGAAAATTTGTAACAGTAGGACAAGATCTTTCAGTGGACATGACAGGAGTGAAACCTGATTTGGCACTGCCAGAAGTTACCTTGCAGCATCAGAGCTTCTGCCCAGGCCAGAGGAGCAGCCTCCCTACCCGATGCTGTGTGTGGAGGGCCTGTCCTGGTGGGTGGCTGCTCCACAAGGAGTAGGAACAAGCAGCAGGAACCCACCGCAGGCAGGGTCACTGCAGGTAGGTGACCTCCTGGGGCCTTTTCTTATCAGTGCATGTGTTAGCAGTTATAGGGGCAACAGGGGCGTGCACAGAACTGGGGCTCCCATGGGAGGAGAACGCAAACAGGGAAACCTCCATGGCTGGGAGGGTGGGGGTTACTGGCAACCCACTTTTCCTGGGGTACAAGAGCTTTGAACATAATTGTGTGTGTGTGTGCATGTGATAAGAACTTTCCAGGATTAGTTGTAGAAGAATGTTTAGGAATTTGCCTGTGGTTGTCATTTTTGTTGCTGTTATATTTGTTATTATTTACTTTGCAGCTGTCTCATATTGATGTTTATATACTTTATTACAGATACCTATCCTGAGTGTATAGTTCACTGATAGCCAGTTAATGAACCTGTTAAGAAAACAATAAGCTGCTTTGATCCTGATTTGATTTAGACTCTGTGAAGTAAGCATGGCTTGCTTCTGATTATCAGAAACCATTAAAATAATTTCTACTGGCAAAGGAATATCTGCAAAATTTTAAGATTTATAAAACATATTCCTAATGGCAGAAATATGAATGTAGATAATATTATTCCTGCTAACAGTCTCAAAAAGTGATGGATAAAACCAAAAATATATATCAGGAAACTTAAGATAGTTTTATATTAGTTCCTCTGTAAAGGTTTCTGAAACTTTTTCGATATTTATATCTAAATGTAAAAAATAACAGTCCATCAGATTTTGGCAAAGATACATGTTTACCAAGAGACATAATATGAAGCATGTGGTGTTGAAAGATACCAATATTGTATTTTAAGCATTTGGTTAAGTTCTTCCTTAACTCAAATAACAGAAATGAAAAATGGGTTTAAATTCTCTGGTCACAAAAATTGGGTATTTTCTTTCAATCGTTTGTTATAGATTTTTGTGTAAAAGTGTTAATTATAAGTCTTACAAAAGGATACATGAGTTTACAAGAAGCCTCAGGACACCTTTCAGTCAATCTAGACTGTCCCCTACTAGATTAAATCTGGTGCCATTTCACATCTACCTGTGAAATCTTATGCTAAGGCTTCGTATGATAAATTGTAAGAATACAAAATCATTCATCTAAAGAATTCCACTGGGAAATTAATTTTTGTATTTTCTCTTGCCTTTGACTGTATGTAGTGATTTTATAAGTCTTGTTTTCAAATGGCATGAAATAGGAGATATGCTTGGAAGACATTTTCATATGAAAGAAGAGAAGAAGGAGCTCATATGCCTATAGCAGTCTGTGTGAAATCCTTGCATAAACGGAAAGCAATATCATATATTCAGGTAATTGTCTTAGGAGCACCACATTTTCCTTGTAAGAATGAAATAATTTGCTTGCAAATGACTCAGTAAGGGAGGTTTCCATAAAAATCATACTCTGTTAAAAAAAATCTTGAAATATCTATAAAAAAAGTTGTGAGAAGTAATCATCAAGATATCATTTCAATGCCATCTGTCTAACTTTCCAATGCCTGATGCACTCTACAGTAGAATGAGCTCAAATGAATGGTTTATCACACAAAAATGAGCATTTTCTTCACCCTTTGTTCAATTTGATTTTTTTTTAATGTTTTCCAGCTGTGAAAAATATATGAAATCATCTTAAATGTTATCAATTTCTATTGGGCAGCTGAATGTTATCATTCAAACAAACAAACAAGATGAAAAGAAAAACCACCTCTATTCACTCAAAGATTCAGTGTGTTTATTTTGGAAAGACAGGGCCTGTTCCACTTCTCCAGAAATCTCTAGCTCACTGGGATTTACAAATACAACCACTTGCAAAAAGATTCAGAGATACAGGGTTTCATTTGGTGTAAATGCATGTGTTGCAGTATAAATGCTCAAAGAAGCCACTTACAGTTTTAGGAAAAGGAAAATCTGGTCCACAGGCAGAACACACAGAGGCAGCAAATTGTGAGGGTCTGATTCTGCCCCAGATTATTCATCTTCACCTCACTGTGTATGATTAGACTAGCTGCAAGACAAGAGTCCAGCAAGATTTTCAGTGATTTTAGTAAGCACTTTAAACTAGAACTGAACAGAATTATTTTTTTTTCCCTCCGGGAGTTGTTTTAATTTAAACACAATATTATGATGGAAAAATTTGCTCCATTTTTATTAGTGCGCAAAGTTTTTTTTGTCGTTTAGAAGTTTCAAGCAGAAATAAATTTCTCTTTCTTTTGTGGGGTGGGGGCATAATGTGAACATAAGTATGATTTAAACTTTTTCTATGTTTCCAGTTTTAATGTGACCCCTTTGGTTGCGTATCATAAAATTACAGAATAACTCAGATGGAATGAGACCTCAGGAGGTCTGTAGTCAAGGTTAACATTCAAGGAATCATTAGGTATGAGATCAGACCAATATTCCTAGAGCTTTTTCTCCAAAGATGGACACTGTACAACCACCCTGGACTACGTGCTTCACTGCTTGATCATGTGGACCAGCTGGGACCTCCTGTGTTTCTGGTCTGCTGCCTCTCACCCTCCTGAGAAAAGCAGGGGTCCTTGGTCACAGCAGTCTCTCCAGTGGGCAGGGGCAGGTGGTTGTTGGGGCCCTCAAGCAAGCCCAGGTCCCCTAGCACCTTCTCACAGAGCCCACCCTGGTCATCCTGTGGGTTTCCATGGACTCAGCTTGGTTTGTCCAAGTCTCTCCTCTACTAGGAGACCCAGCTGGAGGCAGCACTCCAGGTGGGATCGAAAGAAGGATGGTGCATTCCCTCAATCTGTGGGTGGTGCAGCTGCTATTGGAGCCTGGGGTGCTGCTGGCTGCCCTTGCTGCCAGGGTAGGCTTCTGGATCCTGTCCTGCCTGCTGCTGGCCAGGACCCCAGGGCCTCTTCCACAGAACTGCTCTCAAACTTCTCAGGCTCTACCTGCAGCTGCCAGCTCACCCTTCCCAGGGGAAGAACCCAGCATCTGTCCTTGCTGACCTGCACAAGGTTGTAGCAGACGCATTCCTCTGACTCACTGAGTTATGTCTGAACAGCAACCCTGCCCTTGAGTGTGTCCGCTGTCCCTCCTCCCCTCTTCTTCCCCACTCCCCACCACACACTCTGGTGTTACCTGAAAACTTGGTAAGTGTGTACTCTGCCACCATCGAGGTTGGCAACAGAGCTATTAAGCAGGACAGATCCCTTCTTGTTCCCATTTGTCTTATAGCACTTCTTTTGAAGTTATTTCCTCAGACATCAACAGGAAAATGAGGGAAAAAAAATAGTTTCCACACTTTCAATGCTTATGCTTTTTGATTTTTTTTCTTGTTTCATTTTTTCCTTTTTTTTTCCCTTGTTTCATTTTTTCCTTTTTTTTTCCCACTTGGAATAAAAGGTGAGAAGAAGAATGGATGGTAAAGGGAGAAAAAAACAAAACCAAACCATACTATATGAAAATCTTGACATGGAAAACCAAGGCTCCTTTCCTAAATATATTGTGAAACACAAATCAATAGGAATAAAGCCTTGCAAAATGAGAGATATTTTTATATGATTTTTCAAATAAAATATTTTTTATTCCTATTTATCAACACACACCCCCCGCACATCTATTGCCTCTCTCAAAACACTGGATTTAAGTTGCACATTTTTTTTAAAAACACAGTAGATTTAGATTTTCAGAGAGTCAGTTAAAATGACCAAGGAACCAGCCACATCCAGAATAACTGGGGCCTCAAATGCGCATGCAATTACTCTGGATGAGTGACTGCGATAAAGACAAAAAAAATATAATCCGACTAATGAAACACCCTTGATAAATTTTCTGTTGGATGGAAAAATGCTTTACATACTGTACAAATTGGGGATATGGCCCTGTTGTCATTGCCAAAGAATTAGCACAGAGTCAAACAAATGAGCCAGGCAAGAATTTTACTGAACTTTGTGTAGACAGGGACTGTGGAAGCAATTATTTTATCTCAATGTGACAAGAGAAAATTACAGTTAAACTGTGCTGCAAATAAACATAGCATATTTTTTTTCCCAGGGCTGGTGCCTCGGGCAAGGCCTGTGTGATTCAGACTAGAAAAGTTTCTGAGCATTTTAAAAATTCATTAATCCTGATTATCTGACATCTCCGCTGAGAGATTTAGGACCCAAGAGGATTCTTAAACCATCCTCTTCCACGCCAGAACTTTACTTTGAGCCCCAGAAAGACAGAGCAGTGCAGAACAATGGAGACACCCATGAAGGCCACTGGTCTGCTTGTCTGTTGAAAGCGGGTGTTAGATCAGGTTCAAGCCAGGTACAGATATTTCCAGTGAAGGAGGTCCCACCTGTTCTTTGAGTTACTTCATCACCTTGTTCTGATGCCAAAGAAATTATTTCCTGTACCCAGACAGAATTTCTCCTTGTGACCATTGCCTCTTGTCTTAAGCATCCATGTGAAGGAAGTAGCTCCTCCTACTCTGTAGCTGCTCTTCAGGTACTGGGAGGCTGTGATCAGATCCCCCTGAGTTTTCTCTTCTCTAGGCTTAACAGTTCAAATTTTTTCAAACTTTCCTTATATATCTACTTCTCCACCTGCCTTGATGGCCCTCTGTCACACTCTCCATTTTTTCTAGTCGTGTTGAACTGGGGGTGGACCAAAACTCTGCTTCACATGTGGCCTAATCAGACGTCTTCATCTGCTGGATATATTCTTACCAATACATGCAGCCAAACGAACAGCTTGCCTCCATAGCTGCAAAGCCACACAGCTCTCTCATGTTCAGCTCTCCACCAGCCTTCCAGGCATTTACCAGCAGATCTACATCCCAGACACTGATCCCCCAGCCAGTACTGCTGTTTAGGATTACTTCATCCCAGATGCAGATTTTGCATTTCTCTTTGCTAGGCATCATGCATTTGCACTATCTGCATACCTTCCAGCTTGTCAACACATTGCTGCTTGATGGCATTTCCTTCTAAGTATCCACTTCCTCAATTTGGTATCCACTCACCTAGTCACAGAACAGAAGTAAAGCCACATCAACAGTTCCACCTACCCAACATGGTTTAGATTTTAAAATCTAAAGAAAAAAACCCCTCCGAATAAATGTTTCACAATCAGGAAAATATGAGAGAATAAACAACAATTATATGGTAAATTTGAAGAAACAGTATGGAAGCAACTGAAGGCAGTTTAAAAGTATCAGGCAGAAATTAAAGACCTATGCAATGCAGTCTTCCATGTAAAAGATAATAGTAGATTAAGGTATCAAAACCAAAATAAAAACAGTTTACACATAAAATTCCCTTTTATAATCAGTTATGACACTGTTATGGCAATTAACCTACCTCACAAAAATGCCTTTAGTCAGAAGCAGATGACATGGCATTGTACTAACAGGAAGGAACCAAGAGTGCATTCCTGTAGTTTCCTCCAGTTGGTGGACAAGTGGCTGGCTACACAACTGCCCCTGGTCTTGGCAATGACTGAAATGTTAATGACAGTTGGTTATATTTACTGTACAAGGGTATGACCCACAGCTGCGCAGGTAGTAAAGGAAGAAACTCACAGAGAGGAAAAGTCTGTTACCTCTTGTAGTGGGTTGACCCTGGCTGGAGGCTAAGTGCCCACCAAAGCTGCTCTATCACTCACCTCCACAGCTAGACAGGGGAGAGAAGATATAATGAAAAGCTCCTGGGTCGAGATAAGGACAGGAAGATATCACTCACCAATTAACGTCACAGGCAAAACAGACAACCTGGAATGAAACACATCTAATTTATTACCCAATTAATAGGATAATTAGAAATAAAACCACCCCTCCTTTCTTACCAGCCCCAACTTTATTCCAAATTTCTCTACCTCCTCCCCCCGAGCAGCACAGAGGGGCAGGAAAATGGGGGTTGTGGTCAGTTCATCACATGCTTTCTCTGCTGCTTCTTCCTGCTCTAGAGAACTCCTCAATCTCTTCCCTTGCTCCATCATGGGGCCCCACCCACGGGAGACAATTCTCCATTAACTTCTCCAACATGAATCCTTCCCACAGACTGCAGTTTGTCACAACTGCTCAAGAGTTAGGTCTCTCTCACAGGGTGCAGACCTTCAAGAACCGACTGCTCCAGTTTGGGCCCCCATGGGGTCACAAAGTTTGGCAGCAAATCTGTCCCCCTCTTTCCACAGGGCCGAAGGTCCTGCCAGGAGTTTGCTCCAACACAGGCTTCCCACTGAGTCACAGCGTCCTTTAGGTGTCTCCACCTGCTCCAGTGTGGGGTCCTCCATGGGCTGCTGGTGGAACCTTTACTCCCCATTATCTTCTGCAGGCTGCAGAAGATGCCTTTTTGACCATGGTCTTTTCCAAAGGCTGGAAGGCAATCTCTCCTATAGTGCCTCCATCTCCTTTGCTGACCTTGGTGTCTGCAAACTTTCTCACATCTTTTCACTCCTTTCTCTGGCCACAAAAAGCTGCCACTATTTTTTTTCCTTTCTTAAATATGTTATCACAGAGGCACAACCACCATCGCTGACTGGCTCAACCTTGGTCAGTGGTGGGTCCATCCTTGAGTCAGCTGGTATGTGCTTTTTTGGACCTGGGGGAAACTTCTATCAGCTTCTCACAGAAGCCACCCCTGCAGCCCCTTCCTTTGCTCCCTACCTGCCTCTCTAAGCAAACCCAAAACACCTCTGCTGCATTTGCAAAAGGAGATGTGAAAATATGAGCTGGAGAAGTTCATGGTGCGTAGCTCAATTGAGTGCTGAAGCACCTGCAGTCCAAGAGGTGCTGCAACCTTTTCTGTTCGGAATCAGGAGCTTCATCATTGCCCCTTGGAGGCCCAGCAGCTTTTGGCACTTATTTGTACCTATACCTTTCAAGAAATCAGATTCTAGGACTTTCACAGGCCAAGATCATTGTCTAACTGCCAAAGGGCAGCTAAAAGGTAGTCTAGCGTGCATGAATTAGAAGTCTAAAACTTAATCTGTTTGCACTCCAAAAGTTCTCCAACTTTGGACATTGCTATCTTCTTGCTCAAATGGCTTTAATATCCCTCTTCCTGCCCCAAAAAGCTGGAAAGCTTCAAGATCAGATTTTTTTTTTTCTATAAACAGATGATAAAAATTTTAAAAAATATTTTAAAATCTTAATTGCTTCTCTTGAAACTCTCAAGCATGAAAGTCAGGTTCTTAGGCACTTGCATCTTTACACCGCTGTCTTCACTTTTTGCAGGTGTCTGGATGTTTTCTTTTATTTTAATATTTTCTCAAACAACTCTAATACTACTAAAACTACACTGAAAAAATGAATTATAACTGACAAGTGTAGACATGGGAAAATTATTTATACCGCTTTGCTTCTGACTTCTCTTCTTCATCCATTTCCATTCACTCACTTGCCATTTAACTTACAGGCAGAGAAACTATTATAAGATTCACTCACTTAATTGCCCAGTCTGTTGCCTCCTCAACCTATCTGGCATCGCAGCCACATTACAGATTTTAACAGGGGTTTTCTGATTACATGTTGTGAGTAACTGGGCAATGAATTTACTAGTAGTATGCATAATAGCCAGAGTTTACTTCTTGAAATTGCAATTTTTTATTAGGATAGGATAGACTAGAGTTACCTTTCCAAGGTCCTCTGTTTGTCCAGACAACTGAATGTCTAACAACTTTCTAGAAGAATGCAAATGAATAGATGCAACTCTAAATGTCCCTTTTCAGGCAAGTATGTCACACATTGGGAACTGTTTTTGCTGGACATATAGCTGGTCAAAAATAATTTCTAGTTTAATGATTGCACAACAAAATTTGGCATTGAAAAAAATCAAGAAAAAATAAATAATGCTTAGAAAGATTTGTCTTAATATCTTTTATATCTTTCTTGTCACCACGATACTAAGAAGGGGACTCTACAACCAAGAACATAACTTTGAGAATACCTTATAGTAATTGATTTCAAGACTTCTTGCTGCTGCTGCCGTTGTTGCTTTTCTTTTTTTAACATAAAGAGAATTTTATTGATAAGAGTTTCTGGGGAAAATTTGCTTCTGTCTGATAAAGAAAGAAAATTTCAACACTCCTTTTTTTTTTTTTTGCTATTCATCGATAAACATTATACAGACCCCTTTCATATCCTTAGATTTTCTCATATTGCATGAATACTTTTTTTTTTTCTTTAGAGAGATTCATCAGAGAGTTACATTAGCACAGAATGACAGTCATCCTGGGACTTAAGAAACAAAGTGTGCTCAGTCAATCCAAAAATATAAATCACAGAAAAAATTCCCAAAGCAATGAAGACAAATCCTGGTCTGGAGAGGAAAAGCAGCACAACACCACCACACCTTGTGATGAGAAAAGGCAAAATTTCTGTGTAATTTCCTGTTCAGTGGTAAAGTCAGAAATTATGTTAAAATGACTTTGGTGGAATGCAGTGATGGAGAAATTGATAGATTCAGAATGTTCAACAATTTAGTAAATGAGCCCTGCTGAAAGGTTTCTTTTTTTAAAGAAGTATCCACTCGCAATTAAGCAGTGATGACAATTCATCCGAAATGAGTGATGCGATGCCAAGAAAGAGTCACCCACAAGGCGGTGTACCTGAGCTTCTGGGAAGAGTCATGTGAAGGTGGTGTATGAGCTGGTAGTGTCAGAGGCAGAGCACTGAGCTGTGCTCACGTGCTGTTCTGAGACTGAAACACAAGCACAGGGATGGATTGCAAAGTGCAAAGTTTCAGTGTTTTAATTCTGTATTTTATTAGAGAAAATTAAAGAAGTGGCCTAGCTCACCAAGACTTCTGTAGCACCTTGTGGCATTGGTATTAGTAACTAAGCATGCAGCACAACATGTGGAGAAATAATTTTAATGATTTTTGGAACTCAAGTTCTTTGCATACCCCACCTATTAGCAGCTTATTGAAACCTGCTGATGTTACAGATAATACTACAACACAGGAGATCTCAGAGGGTTGTCAGTCTTTGTGCATCACTGGTGTGTCATTTATCTGTCAGACAAAGAATAATGAAACATTGTTCAGTAGAAACACCTTGGAGTAATGTGTCAGCTTAATCTAGGAGATGCTATTCCCCTGGTTTCCGTACAGGGAAAGGAAACAGCACTAGAAAAAGCACAAAAGCAAAGCAAGGAAACAAATGTGCATGATAGGATACAAACCCAAGGGGCTGACAGAGTAAAACAGGAGGCTTTGGGCAAGGAAGTAGTCTACACAAGTTCACACTGATTAACTACGACAGTGTCTGCACTTCTGGGCTTGGATGTGTTTTTGAGTTGTTGGTTCTAGGGACATACCTGAACTGTGCCTGCTCCCATGACAGAAAGAAACTCTATCACCTTGACTTCTCTCTGCATTCTGGTTTCCACATAAGGGAACTCCACCCTTCCTCTGGGCACACAGTGGCCATAACTTACTATCAGGGAGTGTGTGTGGGGGTGTGGAACTGTGAAGTAGCGCAGGATGAACAGTGGCACACGTGCACAGAGGAGCCAGCTTCCACCAAAAGTAGATGCCAAAGTATCAAGACAGGTGACAGTCTCCCTGGTTACACCTAAAAAGAGAAGGAAGCTGAATACTGTGGGGCTGATCATCCTACAGCTGAGTTACTGACACATACAGGAAGCACAAGTGTGGCTGGAGCAAACTAGTAGTATGCAGGGTTCACAGAAGAGCATTCACCACGAGGGTCCGATGGGTGGAATACCAGTTCTCCCTAGGCACAGTGGTCTGCACTAGGTTTGTCTCCCTTTTCTCTATAGCATCTGCTAATAGTATCCCAGTATTTTAGCACACCGCTGCATGCCCTCCCTTTTCTTTCAACACTCTGCTATACTGAAATGTCCTCACATTACTGTACACACTCTGGACTGAAAAAACTACTCACAAAAATTGCATGTCTCTTAGCACCATAGGGCAGCATGAAGAGTTGAATGCTATGTACTGTGGACGTGTGCCAGTTTATGTCACTTGGGCTCAGAAACAGAAGAATCCATTTATTTAGTGGTACAACTCCAGCCAATGATTCAGATGCAAAATATGTTATAGTCATCTACAGCAATAAAGCTGAGAAACTAATTATGTTGGAGAATTCTTTTTAGGTCATGAACCTGTACCTAAATTGTAAATCTAGAACATCCTTATGGCTAGAATCACTGAAGACAATCTACATAAACAACATTAACTACCATGAGCTGGGGAAAGCGAGTTGGTATGCTCCACAAATGCCTGAGGAGTCAGCTCTAGAGTCTCATTTTCATAAAGGGATCAGAAAAACAAAGCTCATGCCTGGGAATGGAGCCAGAGGAACTGCTTAATGATCTAGGCATACATACAAAGATTCAGCACTTGAGGACTCAATACATCAGCTTGATGAAAATCCAACAGCTTTTACCAGAATTGTGAACTTTTGGTTCAATTCCTACTCTAGGGTAACTTGGGACAGGCTTTGAGAACAGTGGTAAGAAAATATAAATAAATACATAAACAAAAGCACTGGAAATCTTACACATGCTTCTTTCACAGAATTCTACCCCGAGTGTGGAACATAGTTGGCCAGCATCTGATATACCAGAAATTTAATACAAAATATTTTCCAAATGAAGGGCAATAAGGCTGCTCCACAACTTAGGAGACTTTCATACTCAGAAGGGCAGATGTTTGAGGGACAACTGCCTCTTCCCCCCAGCACAGTTAGCAGCAGAAGGTGAAGGTACAGAAATGCTTTTTCTTTTCACTATCCAATATGCAAATATCATCTTCTTCAGAGTCTTGTATGCAATGGAAAGTCTGAGAGGCCATTTCCTTTAATCCGCACAGTATTCTTGGGTTCCTTTTCCTTACTTGCATATATTTTTCCAGAAAAGATGGGAACCATGCTCATTTTCATGTTAAAATGGAAGTCTGGGAAAACAAACTGATTAATTTACTTGACAATTTTTTTTTTAACTGCAGAAGGAAAATAACAAGAATATTTGGCTCTTAGTTGACTTATAGCAGTTTGAATGATTTTAAAATATAAGAAAAAGATTACTGCAAGCTTGACATTATATCTATGTCAGAACAATCCACCTTCCAAATCCTCCCCACCCCCCAAAAGAACCCCAAACCATCAAAAAACCCCACAATTATCCATGCACTGCATTCAATGTTCAGAAGCTATGAGATACATCTTGAAGTCAGGCATTATACAGTGCTTCTGTATTCAGTTCTCAGGTGGAAAGAAAAGGCCTGTGGGGACAGCAACAATCTGTGTTATGCAGTGTTTTAATTTTGTTCTGTGTCTGGATTAAGTGCCACCATGAGGAAAGATGAGGTCAAGGTAGAAAAAATAATACAGGATGCCACAAAGCAGCAGCTTCCATTGCAGTGCAGAAGCTCAGATTGCCTCTGTGAAAAATGCTGTTGCACAACTACACAAAGGGGATTTTAAAATAATTAAAATTATTTTTAATAAATTATATATCAAACCTATACTGAAAACTAGATTTCAGCTCAGTGAACTGATTTTTCATGCATTATACAATGCCATTTACCATGTAAATTGTGATGAAATAAAGTAATGTATAATTTAGGAGTTCTGTGTTTCACAAAGTAAGTATCACTGTGTGACCTAATCTAGGTGATCCTACTCTGGCAGGGGGGTTGGACTAGATGATCTTTTGAGGTCCTTTCCAACCCCTAACATTCTGTGATTCTATGTACAGAAGGCATTTGATGTTTTAAGTTCAAAAAACAAGTTATGACCTTTAACATTCACATGTACAGGAAAAGCTGGGGGATAGGAAAGGAGATGAATCAAAGCCCATTTTGAATTACAGGGCAAAGATTGTCTTCAGCTCAAACATTATTTTCAACTTCAGAAAGTTTTCTGGGGTTGAAGGCATACCTGGTTGAAGGAAGGCCTGAGCCTACGCAAGAAGTGAAATGCTCTATTGATTTGGAGACTCCTTCTAGTAACAGACTAGGATTGGAGCTCAGGTTGTTAGGTACACATTATTTCCTTGTCAGGTTAGAAGCAATAGAGATGGTATCTTTCAAGTCAAAAGAATTTATAGTCTGTTTTTTTACTACAACATTAGGACTTGACATTTCTCCTCAAAACATCTGTATTATCACTGTTAGGTCATGCTTGCTATCTGTCTGACAGTGTGTGTTTGGCCCCTACTTTAGCTTACACCAACGACTTCTCATGGTGGAGGAGCCTGCACGTGCTGGAGTGGGTTGTTCACTGCCCCTGTGGGTAGCCCAGGCCTGTCTGCAACAGGCCTAGCACCAACTGTTGCACTGAAGTTTTTCTAAAGGCAAAGATCTGCTGCCCTTACATATGCCTCAGTGCTGAGTATTTCCCCTCTGTGCAACCATTTGTGTCTCCCTACAAAGAGGGCAGAGGACCTGTGTCCAGTAAGAAGAGTTAGGATGCCAGGAAGGGATCTCCTTTCTGGTAGCCCTATCTTTGTGCACCTGCCTAATGCCTTCTCTTTAGAAGGAAACCAGAAACCACAATCTCTACTTGCAGAGATTTCTTTTTCAGTTGATTCAAAGAAACACGAACTTATGAAGACTATTTTATAAAAAAGAGTAAAACAATTCTTCCAGGACACTGATGTTTTCATAAAAATACTATCTGGGTACATACAGATCTTCCAGTCCTCCTCCTGTCTCTAAAGAAACTTCTACAGCACTAACTTTATCTCTAAGGACGAATGAACAGTGTTTGGGGTTTTTTTATTATCCACAGAGTTTATCTAAAAGAAGGGAGGGAGAACTAAAGGACTCAACTGAATAGGAGGAAAAAAAAAAACCCCAAAGTTATCACTCCTCTCCTTTCTTTAGGCTCATGGGTCCTAGCAGTCATTAACAGAAAAATACATTCTTGTCTTTTCAGATGTCTTTCGATGCGAATGATTAGTGTCAGGGTTATAGTAAGGCGAGGCAAGTGACAGGGCAGGCACTCCCAGCTGATGTGGCACACGCCAATCCTGAAGAATATTGCAGCTTTGGGCTGCTGTTTAGGGTGCAATGGGTACATAGTGTGTAAGAAAAAGTATACTCGGAGTTCCTGATTGCCTGTAATTCCAGCAAAATTCAATCTCAACTGAATACAGAGCAAACCTAGACACATCTGCTGTAGCTGTCATAGGAACTGTAGTTTCAGAAGCAATGAGTGCTGAGAGAGGAGAGAAATGGGTGTCCAACAGGTTTTTTCAACACCTTATAGAAAAAACTTTATCATAAAGAAAAGAAAGGTCAAGAAAGTGTGTGATACCAGAAACACTTAAAACACTCCCAATACTTAAAGCAAAAAGTATTTGCATAAAGAAAATCGTTCATATCTTGGAAGTCTTGTGGCAGACGAATCAAAGATCACTCAGATGTGTATGTCAAAGGGAAAGTTTGGGTAAAAACAAAATCAATTACAGGCATGAGTGACAGAAAGGATAGTGTTACAGACATAGCATTTTCAGAGTTCAGTTGATAAAGATGATGTCAGAAAAGTTTTGGCATGGAAGAAATCTGAGTATCATCAGTATGATGGTAAAAGTCAAAATGGGGTCATTCCTAATATAGCAATACAAGAACAAGTTGTGGAAGAGTCATTGGAGCCTCTGGTTTTCTAGAAACAAAGACATTAAATCTAACAAATCAAGATATTCAATAATATAGGGGAAAGACATACATACTGCTTGTTATAGCTCAATTTTTAGGAAAAGAATATAGTAAAAATTCAGATTTTTCAGAAGATTTAAGAGGACAAAACTAAAAAAGCTAGCCTTGAAATTTAATCAAATTGTTAAAGTGGTGCTAGATGTGAAAATTGTCCCAAACAAAATGAGGAACTGGAATAAAAATTGTATAAGCATGTAGTTGTATTTGCTGAGAACAGATCTCTAATTTCAATTGATTATCTCTCAATACAGTCAATAATTATATACCTTGGCCTAGACACAGCCTGGTGCCATACATCGCACTGACTTCCAGCATCCTTTTAACATCTACTTTGAACTAAGCTATTAATTTGTGTCACAGTATCTCTCAAATTAAATTCCTTGTTAGGTCCTCATTACTGCATTACATCAATATGACTTACCAATGAATATTAATATCACAGATGAAACCCTATCAAATTTTTTAAATATAAGAATGTCCTTAAAATGCTACATACTACTGTTCTAAGCAAGGGGCAAAATGCATCTTAACAGGGATGTAGTTTCGTGAGTGACAAAGGCTGCTGTTTCACCTCCTGACAAGAGACACCTACACAGCGTGTATGTAGGGAAAGCAAAATCCTCATCACCATTTTCTTTTCTATGAAGAAAATGAAGCAAGACAAAATTTGAGCTACTTTTTTTCTGTATTAACAGGTAAATTGAAAACAGAGCAGCATTTTAAGAACACCCTGGCAGTGTTTGTCTCATTTCTGTTTAGCAGCTAAGCCATACTGTAGTGAAAGTCTTCACTTTGGAAACTGTTACTGGATTATGTGTATGTCACTCTGCAGTTTCAGATCAAAAGAGAAGCTTTTCACCTTTCTTCTCATGTTATTTGTTTCTACATTGGGACATTTGTATGTCTCCATTCTGTTGCTTCTCTGTAAACAGACTGCATTAAATGAGAAAGGATAGGGGAACAAATGACCTAACTTTGATCTGTCCTTGAAATCACAGTGCTTTTAAGAAAGTGGAATCTGGGTGTTTCACCCTGCCCTGAGTAGCTTTAAAAGTACCAGTGGAAGGTGACAACATAAACTGTTACAATAACTCTCTTAGGAGCTACCTTGCTACAGATGGATTCTGCTATTAATGTTTCTGTTGGACTTGTAGCACTACTACAATCCATCAGCTAAGGCCTGTCTTAAGTGTCCTGAGTGTTCATTGCAGCAACTGGTCATGAATAAGTTTTATTGCTTAATCAAGAGATTATGCTATTAAATCCAGTACTTGAAAGGTGCCTGTAAGAAAGCTGGGGAAGAACTGCTCACAAGGGCATGTAGCGTTAGGACAGGGGGTAATGGTTTTAAACTGGAAAAGGGGAGATTTAGGTTGGATATTAGGGAAACAAAAAATCTTCAATATGAGGGTGGTAGATCACTGGAGGAGGGTGTCCAGGGAGGTAGTGGAGCCCCCATCCCTGGAGATACTCAAGGTCAGGCTTGATGGGGCTCTGAGCAACCTGTTCTAGTGAAGCTGTCTCTGCTTACTGCAGGGGCATTAGACTGGATGACCTTTAAAGGTCCCTTCCAACCCAATGCATTCTATGATTCTATGATTCTAAATACTTCGTTTGATTTTTATGATTTTGTTTTTCTTTTCTGAATCACTCAATGAGAGTGGCAAATACCTGTCATGTCTGAAAAATCAAGGTAATTGCAAAAGGCCAAGGACATATCATAATCACAAATTGAAAAATTCTGTTACTACAGATTAGATGCCTGGAAATCATTTGAAGTTGAATAAGAAGCAATATCATTTTCCTCTTGCCCCCTAGGACAAAATATTGAATAAAAAACATTTAATTAAAGCTAATCTCTTGGGTACGGAATTGTTTCCATTAAATGGCCACCTCTACTGACTTCAGCTCATTTTGAGAAATTAATTGAAAGCAATTATGTCTTAGAAGTATTTTGTCTTTGGTTTTAATCAGTCAACTCCTATGCAGGTCTCTCACCTCTTAATGATGATATTTTATCTTGTAATCAGTGAATGAAATATTCTTTATATTTTATGTACTTCAAGCTGTGCCTATTCGTGAACTTTTTGTAAAGTTACAGAGCATCCTACTTGAACAGGGACAGACTCTACACTTAAAGTGCAGAAATGTAATTCAAGTATATTGCAGAAGCATAAGCAGAGCTATTATTTGGCTGCATTTAACAATGGTCCAACTGTGGCTTTTTTAAGTGACATTGCAGATATATGTGTGTTTACATCTGTGCAGGTGAGGAGGAAGAGAGTGAGCCAGTTGCTATCTGTAGTCCAGGAAAAGACACAACACACTTGTAGTATTTTATGTTTCGGAAAGGGGTACTACCTATACTTTAGATCTGATCCCTGAAAAATGTCAGAGGCCTTATTTCTAATTTCAGATAGCACTGATTGTTATTTCTAAATTGCAGTATTTTTTTTTAACTGGATAACAACCTCATAAGTGTTACATTTTAGTATCTTTATTAATATATCATATATCAGAACCAACCCTCCTGTAACCAAAAGGTCCTTGGGGAATAGGATTATTTCCTCACGGAAGTATTTAGTGTTACATCTTGAAGCACACCACAATCTCAATGACTTTACTGGAATCTCTGACATGCACATAGAAATTCAAAACTCCAAAACAGTACAAAAGTAAATATTCCTATCAGGATCATATGTGAAAGTCCTGTATGCTCACCCAAATCTTATCTGACGTTACAGTATTTTTTTAGTTGTAAGAGCTGAAAAAAATCCCTTTAAAATATAAACCCAAGATGAGTGTTAGAAAATGTCAACAAGAGGCTAAAGTGCAGTGAGACAGGCAGCTGAGAACTGTCTCAGATGTTTTAACTCTTGCGCCTAAAAATCTTGCAGATGCAATGTACCTTCTTTTTTTTTTTTCATATAATGAACAGATCTCACAACTCTGTGAACAACATCCCAGATTTAACACCATAAAAAGCAGACACCCCTGGTGATGCTTTGCTGGAGGCAAGATTAATGTCCATCCAAAGCAAAAATATATATCTAAATTATTGAAAGAATTATATTTTCTTTATAATTCACAAAACCAGATTCTCCCTCAATAGACATCACAATTTAACCTTTGCTTAATTTCTGCAGTATATTTAAGTACACTGCTGAATCAGTGCCCCAATCAGAATAATTACACTGATGGCATTTGAGTTATATCAGCTGGAAGCCTGAAGGCAAGGGTAAAAGAAGTTAAGTGGAATATTTAAGCAAATAAAATTAACTAATGATTGAGGTTTTCTCAGTCATCTGCTAGGTATTTCAGTCTTTTTTTTTTTCTTTTTTTTTTCTTCTTCTTTTAATAGACACAATTTATGGTCAATGCCAGGGCTTTGGTCCTATCCATTCTTTCAAGATTTAGTTTGACTCTTATTCTCAAAAAAGAGACATATAAAGATACAGGATAATGGCCTGGATCAGTTGGTTCCATTTCCCCCAGCACTATCCCTGAAGTAATTGCACAGGCTTGTCACAGCTGCAGGTACCCAGACTCAGTGGATTCAGGGATATATAGGAAATTTTTCCTGCCCCCATCATTTAAGATTCTCAAAAAGCATACAGTAGCAGAGAAAAAAGGTTCCTTTTAGCAGCTTTTATTTGGGAGATACATAGCCTCTTAAGAGTGAATCTGACAACCTGCATCTCATGTAAAATAATAGAATTAAACTATTACATGGAGAATAACTGAAGTCTTTTAAGCTTTCTGCTTCACATTGAAGCAAGGATGCCCAACACACACACACACACACGCACACACACACGCACACACGCATACCCCCTCAAGAGGACTCTCTGTCTTTAACACGAAGTACACCCAGTTGCTGGCTCCAGCACCGGGTGTCTCCAGCTGCTGTCCTGGCCCCACAGCCCATTCAGCCCCGTGCCTCTCTCCAGGGTTGGTGCTCAGCCTAACCTCCCACTCCTCTGCTAGCCTGGCTGGGGTATTTGACAGAGTTCTTGCACGCAGACCCATAGCACAGAGTGCACGGGCACTGAACACAGTTAGAAGTGGGATTTGGTGAATAAACTCTGATGAAGTACATGGATCAGCCAGACAAGTACGCTGACCTGTTTGTACATCATCAGCCCCTTTTAATCTTCTTTTCCTTTTATTTTCTCATGCCTGTTTCTCTCTCACCTACTTTGCTCCTTTCGCCAAACAATCCCCTTAAAACAACCCATACAAATTTTTTACACAATCCCAAAATGTTCTTCCATCCTTCCATCCATAGGGAATAGTCCATTTTATATAGTACTGCAAATAGAGTTTATTTCACTGGTTCATATTGGTGGGTTATACACCAGGTTCAGTGGTCCAGTCCTCCTTTGATAGTTTCAGGAGTAGCTGATTTGGTATTCTGTAATTTTCACCTATGAGACTTTCACAGATGAGGTTACTAGAGGTCCCCCACCTACCACTCTTCCCCTGAACTTTGCAGGGTCTCTGTCAGATCTGCATAGCCTTTCATCAGATACTTAGCAGGTATGCTGTTTCCCTTCATAGTTTTCTTTACCTCTCCTTCACTTTTGGGCTTGATTGTACCACAGGTAAACATTTGCAACCAGGTGTAATTTCTTAGCCATCTTATAGACTCAAAAGGAGGAGGTAACTTCAGAAGATATTGCATGAAAACAATGCTTAACATACCTGATCTCCATGCTCTGACTTGTGTAGATGGGCATGCTTTCCCTGTCCACTATATATGAGGTGTTCTAGGAACCTATACTAGGCAACAGAGATTGCTGTGCACATGTATTTACTCACAGCCTACACTGCTAAACTATCATCATAGAAGTTTTCAGTAAAAGATACACAAATACAATAAAGGCAACAAAAGTAGTTGTATGATGACAGCACTTTAGTAAATCAAGTCTTGCATACAGTCAGGCATTTTGCCTTCTGTCTGACATCAGCTGCATCTTCTAAACATTCCCAATCTGGACATACACATTGTGAACAGCTCTTCTGAACATTGGAAAAGATTTAAGTCAGAGATTAATGTACTTTTGGAAGAAAAGTTATGTTAATCTTTGCAGTATTGTCTACTGATAATTTGAAGAAGCCAAGGGAATGGAATAAATTTTGCTCTAAGGAAAAAAAAGCATGGAATGGCAATATCTTTTGTCAGCCATCACCCTACTAGGCTGAAGTCTCAACTACAGAAAACAAACCAAAGTAATTCTCACTGACCTAGAATGTGCAGACATGTATTTGGAAAGGACTGCTAGTTAAGATAAAGAACTACAGGAAAACAAGAAGACGTGGTTTAGTAGTATGATTTTGCATGTGTGTGCATGTGCATAACATTCTTCAGCAGAGGAGAGAAAACATAGCTTTATTTTTACTTTTGAGATAGCACTGGAATCACATTGCTACCAGTAAAAGTACACTCTGTAACCGTATGTAAAGTCAGTAATTGAAGATGCACGTTGCATGATAGAAAAGCAAAAGGACTTTTTCATTGCATAAAACAAATGCTTTTTAAAGCCTCCAGTTCAAATTCTATGGAGAATTAAAAGGATTTTTTTTTTTCGTTTTGATTTTTGTAGGCAATGAAGAATGTTTTGCATGGACATAGAGAGAAAAAACACTGGGTCTGCACTGTTTTCCCTTTTTTTCATTTCTTGACTGAGTTCTTATCAGTGGCCTCAGAAACTGGGAGCTATTGGAACGTACCAGACGGCAGATTCACAGAAGAAATTTCTGGTTTCTAAGCCCTTTTTAAATACAATCTGAAAGTCTCTGACTATAGCACTAATGGAGTTCTATATTGCTTTGGTGATTCTTATCGAGTACTATTTTCCTCTGCAGTTTGCTAATGTAACAGGGAAGAGCTGTTGACTGTTGAAGGTGGAGAATCCTTATGGGGAAACCTGGACAGATCAGAGAGCTGGGCAATCACCAACAGTATAAAGTTTAACAAGGGCAAGTGTCAGATCCTGCACCTGGGAAGGGACAGGCCTGGCTACACATACAGACTGAGGGATCAGACGCTGGAGGCAGGCCATCCTGAGAGGGATTTGGGGATCTTGGTCAACAGCAAGTCAAACATGAGCCAGCAGTGTGCCCAGGCAACCAGGAGGGCCAACCGTATCCTGGGATGCATCAAGCACGGCATTGTCAGCTGTTCCAGGGAGGGGACTGTCCCGCTCTACACTGCACTGGTGCAGCCTCACCTCAAGTACTGGGTGCAGTTTTGGGCGCCACAGTACAGGAGGGACATAAAAATATTGGAGAGGAGGGCAATAAGGATGGTGAAGGGTCTTAAAAGGATAGGCTGAAGTTCCTTGGCTTGTTCAGCCTGGAGAAAAGGGAGAGCTCATTGCAGACTATGGCTTCCTGACAAGGGGGAGTGAAGGGGCATGCACCAATCTCTTCTCTTTGGTGACCAGTGATAGAACCCGAGGGAACGGCATGAAAATGCTACAGGGGAGGTTTAGGTCAGATATTAGGAAGAGGTTTTTTACTGAGAGGGCGGTCAGGCACTGGAACAGGGAAGGGGTCATAGCACTGAGCTTGTCTGAGTTCAAGAAGCATCTGGT
Organism: Zapornia atra; assembly: GCA_013400835.1. Lineage (NCBI taxonomy): Eukaryota > Metazoa > Chordata > Aves > Gruiformes > Rallidae > Zapornia > Zapornia atra. The sequence continues at coordinate 35,406 of VZTU01027232.1, read as the reverse complement.
CGATGCACTCAGTCCCATGCTCTGACTTGTCTGGACCTGTGTGGAGCCAGGAGTTGGACTTGATAATCCTTGTCAGTCCCTTTCAACGCACAGTATTCTATGATTCTATTTGAGAAACTAAGAAAATAGAATCATTGCTAGCTTCTGTAATACAGAGATCAGCTGAAAACCACCAAGAAAACATCAGCAACAGCCTTATCCAATACCAGAGATGAGGAACAGTTGACAGTGCAGTGTCAAACTATGCAATAACTATTCTGTGATGTAATATTCCTGTGAAGTTGCTAGCATTATAGCACCAAGGTTACCTTTAGAAACTTGAAGTGTTCATCCATACAAGGGCTAGGATTTAGCTGTTTCAACATGCACATCTTCATGGATTGTGCTGGAAGCAACTGCCTTGTGCTTAGAGACTTACTTTAAGCTGTGAAAACCTAACCTAGAAGTAAATTAATTTTTGCACCAATATGTTAGCAGGAAAAAATACATTCCGAACATTTACTGGTAATTTATCCCATTTTTAAGAGTGTATGTACACATTCACAAGTTCAGCCCACCCTGAGTTTGTTTTGATTATTAATTTGATTAATTGTACTAGCACAGTTTCTCGGGTTTGTATAGTTATATTGCATACCTCTTAAAAACTGCGTTTACCACTAAAATCAATAATGCTCTTTTTTTTTTTTCAATCTGAACTTTACAGAAGTGATTCTCCCACCTCATAAATCTCAATCCCTATACTTTATAACCCCACAGGAAGCAGGATTTGGATGTTTGCTTTAACAATAAGTATAGGATCTCTACAGATCAATTTTTCATGGTTGGAATCATCCCTGATTCAATGTGAAGCAGAAAGCTTCAAAGCCTTCAGTTACTCTCATTGTAATGGTTACATTCAATCATTTTACATTAGATGCAAGCTGCCAGGTTCACTCTTAAGAGGCTATGTATCTCCCAAGTAAAAGCTGTTAAAAGGAACCTTTTCTCTCTGCTACTGCGCTGTACTGAGAATCTTAAATGAACCCACAGAAATGACAAAAGGTTTTTCAGTCAGTCAGCCCGTAGAGCACAATGCACTTGAAAGGCAGTAGATTAATTCCTAGAATTTGACAGAAGTCAAAAATAGTTGAAGATCACTACAACTTTGAAACTCAGTATGTATGAGGAGTGTTCTTTCAAGCAACTGCACATAGTGAGAAGGGTTTTCAAGCCTAAGCCACTACCTCAGCTGATGAAAGCAAAAGGAGTAACAGCTGATGTGAACTGCACTCTTTTACACAAAGCCTGTGATGGAGTTGCTGCTCGGCTGTTACTAGTAAACATAACTTTGAGCACCATCAGAAGTGATAAATGCCATAAATGCAGAGTACTAAAAAGGAAGAAAAAAGAGGCAGTACAAAATCTCGCCCATTTTACCTGAATCTCACATTTCTGACTCCTAGGGATCAATTCTTCATTGTCACGTGCATCAAGAGTACTTGGTTCCCTTTAGCAAAGCGTACTGGAGCAGTGGAGGGATAAATTCCAGCTAGGATGAGCTCATGATGGCTTTTCAAAGAAGCTATGGAGATTTAAAATGCATCTGGCTCTGGTATAGGGATGAGGTCTCAACTGTCTGGCATGTTAGTCATATTTAGTTTTGCAAAGTGAATGCAGAATAAGACTAAAATCATCAATAACGTATTTTTCCATAGCTCTGTCATGGTCCTTTTAATGTAATCTTTATACCATTAAAGACGCGTTCAGGTATCACTTCAGCTTGAATGATTCAAGACTCACGTATGTATGCATATATTTATATGCATAAGAGCCATATGTCTATACACGTATCAACTAACTGTTTTCCCCCCTTCTGCTATTAAAAAAAATGTTCGTACGTTTCCCTGGCATCTATTAGTAAATTTGGCTTCAATGGGCTAAGAAGACTCAGCTGAAAAATTATACTGGGATTAGATTTTTGAAACTGTGGGACATAAGGTATTTTCTTCCTCTTGAATTCCCAGTTTAATTGCATTATACTATGCATGCTGACAACAGAAAAAGCATCTCTTCAATAAACACTTTTAATCTGTACAAAACAGAGTAGCAATGGAGAGCTCTGTGGTGCCAGAGTCTTTTACACAGTGGTTTGAGGTTACCCCGGCTCATTAGGAAAACACACATGAATAATTAAGCAAAAATGAGAAGAGATTCTAGGGTTCCTGTATCCTAGCTGAACATACTAATGCTTTTTGTTGGCATGTAGCAACCACTGCCTACTGCAGTGTATATTTTAGAAATCTGAGTATGTACTTTTATCATTCATTGAGTCAGCCAGAATAGATTTTTGAGTTTAGTTCTGACAAAAAGGCTAACTTCATCAGTATCTCAGGCAACTAGAGTTATTCACACAATCTTATTTAGGTTGATTTTTATGAGATCTCACTGTGCTTTGCAAAAATGAGCAAGCGGATCATCCACTGCAAAAGGGGTTTTTTGGTTTGTTGGGTTTTTTTTCCTTTTTAAGCATTAGACACCAAGAGTAGACTATGGTAAGTATAGATGAGATCATCTCTTCACTACAAGTCAACTGGTGTTCCTCTTAAGTGCAGCGGACACGGAGTGTTCCTCCCATTAGGTGGTGAATTGATTTAATCCAATCTCCTCTGAGGCAAACCAGAAGAACTCAGATTAGCAAATTAATCACCCAGAAGGTGAAACGTATTGCCCCAAACAGTTTATTTTACTTGCAAAAGGATCAGATATGCAATACTATGCCAGCAGGAATTCATTGTTCTCATGGTATAGAAGCTGTTGCAGAAGCATGTAACTTCAAGTTAGAATGAGTTTACAGTGACTGTGCACCTGGAGAACAGGAGTGAACCATCTGTGACATCAACAGGTGTCAAGATAACACATGACACTTCCTATCACAAGAGAGGAAGTAACTTTGAGCAGTCATCCTGATGCATTCAAGTTTTGTACAAAATTTCCAGACACTTCAATTTCTGCTTCTGCATGAGCCCGGAAACATGATTCAGTCTTCACAGATGCTGACATGTTCCAGTCTAGTTAATTCTCAATTCATTTCAGGTTTGCTAAATTATTTTTCCCTCTGCAGCACCTTCAGAGCTTCGGCTCATAAGGATTCTTCCACCTGTTTCTGTGACAACACCAGAAAAAGTGGAAAATGTCTGTTTACTTAGCAGTTTAGCTTCATTTGGTCACCTCTTTACAGCACTATTTTACAGGTAACATTATGATTTGCCTGTATTTTTTCAGGTAAAATAGGATGAGTGCTTTAACCTCTGGAGAAAAAGTAGGTATAATTTCTTCTTCTGCCTGCTGTGAAGTACCTACTAGATAGTAAGTCAATATTGTGGTTTTGCATGACCAGACTCTGGTGGAGGAGGGTGAGCTGCAGGGGTGGCTTCTGCAAGAAACAGCTGGAAGCTTCCCCTGGGCCAAATGGAGTAAATACCAGCTGGGCTCAAGGCCAGATCTGCCACTGACCAAGACTAAGCCCATCAGCGATGGTCACAGTGCTTCTGAGAATCACATTTAGGAGACAAAAAAACCAACACAAGCAGCCACTTTCTGCCCCCAAAGAAGGGAGTGAGAAGATGTAAGAAACTCTGCAGGCACCAAGGCCAGGGAAGGGGGGTAGGAGGCGCCCCACGTGCTGGAGAGAAAGATGCCTCTGCAGCCTGTGGAGAAACCCGTGGTGGAGCAGGTGTCCCCCAGCAGCCCATGGAGGATGACAGGGAGCAGACCCGACCTGCAGCCCATTGAGAAAGAGAGAGAACCACGCCAGAACAGGTTTGCTGGGGGGGCGGGGGGGCGCAGTGCAGGGGAAGGCTTGTGACTCCTTGGAGGACCAGGCTGGAGCAGTCTGGGCCTGAGAGACTGAGAGACATTCTATGATTTATGACTGGACCCCAGAGAAGTGACCCACGCTGGGTCTCTCTGGAGATATTCAAGACCTGTCTGGACGCCTATCTGTGCAATATGAGCTAGGGAGCCTGCTTTGGCAGGGGGGTTGAACCCGATGATCTCTTGAGGTCCCTTCCAAACCCCCTGATTCTATGCTGGGGCAGCTGGTGAAGAGGATTCACATTGGAGAAGTTTGTGGAGGACTGTCTCCCATGGGTGGGACCCCATGCTGGAACAGGAGAAAAGTGTGAGGAATTCCCCCCACCTAGCTAAGAAGGAAAACAACTTGTGAGGAACTGACCAAAACCCTCACTCCCCCATTCCCTGCCCCTCCCCGTGCCACAATGTGGGGAAAGAAGGGAGCAAAGTCATGACTAAAGTGCAGTCTGCTAAGAAGGGAGGGGTGGGGGGAGGTGCTTGAAGACTTACTTCTCATTAACCAACACTGGTGTCACTGGGTGTGCAGGGCAGTGTAAGACATTAGAGAGTTTTCTTTCCTTTATTCTGTGTTGAGTCTTTTTTGCCCATGATGCTAATTGTGAAATGATCTCTCCCTGTCCTTATCTCGACTCCTAAGCCTCTCAATATATATTTTCTCCCTTCTCCAGATGAAAAGGGGAGTGATAGGATGGCTTTGGTGGGTGTCTGGCTTCCAGCCAGGGTCAAACCACCACGGTCTATTGAAAATGGGGGAGACCTGCCTTTTTCAGTATCTGTTAGAGAAAGGAAACACTTTATCTTATATATTAATGGCAGAACTGCTAGTGATCTGAGAGTCATGGAGGATGGAAACTTTTTTCTGCTTTTTTCTAGTTTTCATTTTTAAAATTTTAATAAATCTTTTAATCCTCAATCAAAACCTTTTTTTGTGCTGACAGATGGACCTGATTTTTCCCCAGTTCACATCAGGTTAAATCAGGTGATAAAAATTATTAAACACTGAGTGACAAGAGTGCCGATTAGAGTAAAAGGAGACTTAATCACATAATTTTTGAAGAGGCATTTCCTTTGATGTAGCACCTGAGGGCTGGGGTTCCTTCCCCCTTATTTTCCCTTTTTAGGTTTCTTCAGACTTCTTCCTATAGCTTTAACACTAAGCTTTTAAAATCATAAGTCATTTGAGTTATTTTTCCTTTTAATTTGAACTTCTGTTTCATTAATACCTGCTCCATAACAAAGACTTTGCATGACTTACCCTCATGGAGTTCCAGCTTAGATTTTCTTAAAGCAGCAAGCACTGCTTATAGGCCTGTATATTTGGCCTTGTCAAACAGGCATATCTTGTCATAAAGGTGTGTGGGATACTTTCTTGACTTACGGAGAGGGAGAAAAATAAGGTAAGTGTATCTTACTGTGGTGCTGAAATGAAAGTCTGCTTTGATGTAGGATACTAAAATATATATGAGAGAGCACTCTTCTTGTCATAAAAGCTGACAGCTGAGCTTTCATTACCTAATCACAAAAAATGACATCTGGACAGAGACATTCAATAAGCATAGATGAAAATGAGTTACAAATCACTAGTTGAGAGATAAAAAATCAGGGTAAAACTGTGACCAAGAGGTGACAAATGCCAAAGACAAGGGGAGTAAATTTTCTGTGCCAGGGATTATAACCCTGAAGAGCAAAGAATGCAGGTCTCTCAGGCCTACAGATAAAATATTTTCTGTATGAGACTAATCAGAAATTTTATCTGTATCAAAGTGGATAAGAATGTATACATCCAAGTGTCTGAACTCCTACAGCTACAGAATAGAGCTGCAGTGCCTAGGGCCAACTTTCAGGTCAGCGTTGCTTGAGGCTAAAATGAAATTAGCAGCACGGGGCCTCATAGATCTCTTCCTGAATGAAAGTGGAAGCTTTCCATTCACATTGATGATAGCAAGATCTAACCTGATCTTTATTTCTGAGATCCAGTATAGTAACAATGCCCAGCATTTCCTTTTTTTGTACAAATCCACTCCATACCTAAACTTCTAATTTAAATGAGACAAAACTCCAAAAGCTACTGTGAAAAAAGGTTTTCTACCTTTGCATCAAAATTCATGGGCTCTAGGTATAAATTAAAGCTTAAAGTAATTCAGATATTAATATTAGTCTTTTTTAAATTATGTCTGTCAAATATTGGAGAAATGTACTTTACAAAGAGGAAAGGTGCATAGTAAACAATTGAACCATAGCAACTCATATACTCTGGTTTCTCTTGAGATTGTATAATTTATAAATTGGATCATGCAAAATAATGTGGGGTTCAGAGTTGCACTTTAAGAACTAGCAAAATATTTCTAATTTATTTTTAGTACTTATTGGTATTCTGCTCTTCACCATCAGTGAAATGGTTCATTGCTCATGTACAATGAAGTATTGTTTTACCTACAAAAAAGATGTTGTTGCTTTGAACAGGCTAGGCCAAATCAGCTGCTTAAATCTTATCTGGTTTAGGCAAGGGGCTGATAGTTCATCATTGTCTCTAACAGGTACACTACCAGCTCATTTCCTTCCTGTTTAGCTGGCATTCAAGAATTAACTACAATAATGGAAAAAGATTCTTACTTAATTTTTAGTCCAACTGTTTCATAGTTTATGAACTTGGCATTTCAACAAACAGGAACATAGCCAAATTCTTTTCAGAAACTACTTACTTGAAAACAGGTACTGTAAAGGCTTCAAAATTTATTTTCCTGACCTACTAAATAAAATAAGATTTTATTTATAAACAGGATAATTATTTTTAATATTACAATGAAAACTTTCTCTGCATTAAAATATTGGGATGGACAAAAGTTGTGAAAGTAATGCTTTAGAAACATTAACAGCTAAATGCAAATCTGCCAGTGAAAATGCCTGCTTTCTGAAAAGAACTGGAGACCACATGATGCCTTTCTGGAGAAGAGGAAGAAGGTGTTCTTAAAATAAAATTGGGCCAGTTTCACTGACTTATTCGTGTTCTAGAAATGCATCCAAAATCAGTAATTGTTTAAACTAGCCTAAACCCTGAATATCATTCAGCAGTGCCCCTCAATTGCTGGTGGATGCTCTGCAGCAGTTAGTCTCTATAACTCAGGTTGACACAAATGCAGCTGTCAAGTTTAGAACCTGGAACACCCTCTTGGAAGGCAGCTTTTTATTTTTCATTTATTTTTAAATACCATCCAAGCAATAATCAGTTCTCTTCATTCCTTGCCCAGAAATGTAAACGCAAACACAGTACTAAAGGGATTGTGAGGTACGTACATGGTCAGTACAGAATGATCCAGTTTACCTGCTGTAGAAAGAATGCATTAAGAAGCAGTTTACACATTTCTTTGAAAGCATCTGGATAACAAGAGGTCATAGCCAAGCAATAATTAAATGGATGTGTGCTTATGACAGCCATTTTCAAAAGTCGCTGCTAGTCATGGATTCATTAAGCTGGTGGTAAAAGGAGGAGGGACAGCCTGTGAGTGTAACTGCAGCCTGGTGACTCTGGGGATACCTCTGGGAAAGCAAGCACTCCTAAGATTCAGACTTTCTCCAAGACATGAGTAAATAGGACTATAATGGGTAAAATAGAGCCCATAGGGAGGACTTTACAACACAGAGACGTGTCTCATATTTCTACCAAGTGAAAGCCCTGGAAAATGCAACAAATACAGGGTTATTAAAACAAAAATCTCTAGGAGCAAAAAAAAGCAGCAGCCAGAATTCATCCAGAACAAGATTTTTAAATTTTTTTTTTTTCATGTAACTGCATCTACACGTTGGAACAGGACAGCCAATCTGAAGGTAAAAATATTGGTGCTCTGTTGGCAAAATGTGTCTTCATCTGCAGTTTTGGTAACTGTTGCTTAGGTAAGAACTGTCTGGGATTTGAAATGTGAACCTATTCATTGTCACAATGTGGGGCTTTTAGTATGGCTGTAGAAGCTTAACATAAAAACCTCATTTCAATATTGCAAAGGTGCTTAGGTTAATGACGTTTAGAATTAATATAGTTAAAACTATTTATTGGTTTAGGAAATCAAGGCACAGATTGCATACTTATTTGCATATAAATTATATTAAAAATTGTTTACCCAAGACTTTTGGCCTCATAGAACATTAAACAAAATTAATTCTTTTTATTTCTTTTTAACTACAGGAAGAAGTCTCTGTAGGTTTGGTTGTTGTATTTGTTTCTAGATGACATCTTGGGCTTCATTAGAAGTCTGAACATTCAACATCAGTAAGACACTTGATGCTTGGAATTATTAATCCGGGTCCCTAGTCTCAAGAGCATCCTTTCCTGATTAAGTCACAGAAAGGTGGGTGAGAGAAGCTGTGAAATAAAGGCAGGCATCCCTACAAGAGGATAAAAACCCTGAATTTGGAGATTGTCCTTAAAAATAGAAGTTTGTCCTTATAAGATAAGCTCGATTCAAGTTCCAAAGAACTGCTCACACAAAATGGAATAAATGCGGTTGTGTTTGCTTCTAATAAGTATGTAGCGCACTTGGTTGTCATTGTTACATGCCTGTGTATTTAGCAGGCAGACACACAGCAGTCTCTTTGTGAATGTATCCTGACATAGTTTGAGAGAATCTAACATTTCAATTAGATCAGTGCTTTATGTTTGAATTGATTTGTTTCAACCAAATTATTTGCAATTTTGGTGAGTGGCTTGCATAGAATCAATAGATTGCAGTAATAATGCATTCAAACAGATGTACTGGTATTAGTAATAGCGTCCTGTGACAGCCATTATGGCATGGATTTTAAAAAGTGTTTATCATTTTTCCCAATCGTGATCACAATTTACCAATACATTTCCACCTACAAGCATAAGACTGTTTTGAAAGGATTTTCTCAAAACTGCTCAACAGTCAGAGCTTTCTAACCTCACATGTGGGTATTTCTTTATACAGCTCGCTTCCACTTGGTTTCACATCCCTCTCTAATCCATTCCCAGTGAATGTGGTTTCCAAGTCAGACAATAGTCTGCATTATTGTATACCAGTATGAACTAGAGATGCAGAATAGAGCTTCAGAGAACCACATAATTTTTTTTCCCAATGCAGTCTTACATCCTTTATCCACAGCAGGAGTGACAAAGATCTCCCTGGACACTGGAGAAACATTGCCCAAATCTGAACTTTTAAAAACTAAGGACAACTTCTAATTACTAATTAGCACAGACCTGGGGGGAAAAGTGATTTCCTGAAAGGATTCAACAACTTGCATCTTTTGTGTTAACAGGATGCTTCTTTCTATTAGTCTCTGCAGTTCTACTGCAGAGAATTTGAAATGGCTCTTTGAAATGCATTTGAAATTCTTCCTTATGCTGACCCCTTGCTTTCATACTAGGTCATAATCTAGCAAATATTTAAGTGTCTTCACCCTGGTTACCTGATCACCCAGTGCCAAGGGAACTCATTAAGTTAAATATAGACATGATTGTAAAGAAATAATGTGTTTTGCAAGTTCAGCTAAAATGACGGCAATGAAAAAACGCAACACCTCTTGGGCAGAAAGCCCTTTTTTCAGGTCTGCTGAACATGTTTGCAAGTTTTTTTCAGCATTAGAACAACTTGGCATTTGGTCAATTCTCTCTCTTCTTTCAATAGACTAGCTTTTTCAGTATACTGTAATCAAGTCCCTTACTGACTTAAACTTTGTCTTCAGTTTTATTTGCCTCTCCCACTAAAACAGTATTTCAGATTATTTGGTATACAGAGAACCAACAAGAGAAATTTCTCACTTTGTTCTTCATTCATGTTTTCAGTGATTTTTCTGCCTTTTTCAAAATATTGTTCCACTGTCCTACCTGTCACTTTCATGATTTTTTAATATACTGCTGCAGAGGTAAATGGAGTGGGTGTGGTTCTTTTTTTTTTTTTTTTTAATATTAACACTGTAACATTTCAGTTATGCTAAATAGACTGCACAATAGATCCCTCCAAAAGCTATATCTAGCACTAAAGGGATCAATTATATTTAACATATTCAAACAGAATAAGTATTATTAATAATTTTATTTTTAGGGATTTGAAAAGATCTTCATTAAGTGCTAGGATAAAAAGTTCAATGTTTTTATAAATGTGTTGTTTTTAAAATAATATACACAACTGCACACACATTAAACTAAGCACAAACTGCCATTCAGGTTCAGTGAGGATGCAAACATTATTCTTATATATAAAATGATTACAAAATGTAGTGTCAAATTTTATAGCTAATTAAACATATTCAAGGATAGTTCTGCTTTGTCACCCAAACACAGTCTTAAGTGTCATAAAACACCCAACATTATATGCTAGCAGTGAAATCAGCTTTATAAATTCTAAGAATCTTTTTCTTCACTATGATTTCTACTTTTGATTAGGCAAAATGTATAACACACTAGCTAAAACTTATGCCACATATATAGAAAGTTAAATACTTGTATAATAACTAAATAATATAAGTAATTAATCAAGTTTATAATCTTTAAAGGGCAAGCCTCTTATTATGGGTTATTGTCTTTTAGAAGTCTTTTAGACTCAAGTTGTCTTTTCGAATCAAGTCAATAAAGTATGTAAGACATTTCCAATATAAATATAAATAAATATATATATATATATATATATTCCAGTTAGGAGTGAAGCATGTCAGCATCTAATTCTCAAATAGCAAATTTGTGGTGAGAAATCTTTCACAGATGTTGATTATTCTACGTGTTTGGTATCTCTGAGGCACTATGCAATTCTTAGCACTTCTGTGTGTGAGACAGCACCCTTTAAAATGTATAAATAATAGCATTCCATGACAGACACATTCAAATTTTGGTTTTGTCATCATCTGTGATTAAAAAGATTTGGGTTTTGTACATTTACATTACAGGTGGTTTTATGGAGACATTTAGATAGAAAACTACATTATAAATCCCTAATGAGAAAAACATGACTACACTTAAGCATCTTACTTGCTTTAGAAAAATTTCAGTCATCTGCACATAATGTGAAAAAGGGTACTTTAAATAAGTATTTTAAGTATTGTACTGTCCTTCACTCTCAAGGACTTTTCCCCAAAGATAAAAGATTCTGTGTAAAAGTAAGATTGTTTGGACTCGCTGAAAATAGAACTTCAGTTCCAACTGAAGTCCTGACAGTTAAGAAATGGCTAAAAATGAATGTATTTTCTTTCATTCCTTTCACTTTTGAGAATATCCTGAAAACTTTCTCCAAGAACAATGCCTATTAAAAATCGCCTAAAGCATCATTAAGGAAACTATACATTAATTCAAGTGCTAGTGTTATTAGAACTAGAGAATTATTTTCCCCCGTCTTCTCACAGCCTCTACCACAGTTACACATTTTCCTGAAAATATAGACATGCTATTGAAAAAATGTTAGCCCCTAAGAAGGTGTTGAGATAACAACAGAGTGAAAAAACTAATCCTGAAGCCAGTCTAGTATGACCCAGATGTACCTTTCTTTCTCCTCTGTAAAAAGACAAACAGGATAGTAAAAGGCTATGGAAACTGAATTCAAGAAGTCTTCCCTCTGCTCCTTCTTTACATTCTGCAACTTTTATCAAAGCTCATCATAATCACTGGTCAGCAAGCAACAACAAGGAAGGTAAAAAGAATAAAAAAAGGTACATTTCAGCATCCATGGAAAGCAACTTCCTGATTCAGGGCATTTCTGGGACTTCAATGGTGTTAAGACGCTGCAGTGCATTTCCATAGCACTGATTTCTTTTTCTTGCCTATAGTAAATACAGAAATGATACTCTAATTTAATAGAGAAATTTTAAGGCTTCAAAAATTACATTAAATTTTGTTATCCTGGAGAAGGTATATGACACTAATCTAGGACAAAAGAAATGGTAATATTTTAATTTGAAATTATTATTTTTCTTCCCCTTTAATTCTCTCAAGACAAAGCTTTGCATGACTTATTTTACCTCAGTTTGTGCACCCTTGATGGTTTTGTATTGTCAAATACGATTGCTTAAGGATTATAGGTTTTCAGATTACTTCAGATAGTCCAAAAGATTTTTCAGTAGTGACACATTCAAACTCAGTATTTGAAAACCACTTTATTTCCATATGTTTTGATCTAAATTGCTGTCTACTAAACCTGTCAGTGAGGTAGACTTATGCTGATAGTCTCTCTGGAGACATATATGAAAAGATTGCAGTAACTTTATTCTTATTTCTGGTTTTTAATATTTCTATTATTTTCTTGTATTATGTAAATTATTAGGGTAGATATGGTTACTTTTTGCATAACTCTATCTACAACACATAATAACCCCATGAGATCAGAGAGATGATTGCCCCTGAATAAGTTTTCATTTACTAAAGCAGTTGTTGGATTGACACGTTCTTTCTTATTATTGCAGTCTATGTATTTTTTATTAATTGATTGCATTATCTATGTGTTTTTATTACTTTACCTTCAAGTCTTCAGCATTCAATTGATAGACAACTAGTTGGCACCTTGTGAGGATGACAGAGCACTGGAAAAGGCTGCTCAGAGAGATTGTGGAGTTTCCATCTCTGCAGTCCTGGGAAACCAGCTCTAGGTGGCCCTGCTTGAGCAGGGGGTGCTGCACCAGGGGTTTTCAGGAGAAATACTTACTAGAAACACATTGTTGACACATTAGACCAGAAATGTTTTCAGCAGGATATATTCTGATCTGACAAAAATCCATATAACTCAACTGAAATCAGTGAAACTAGCCAATTTCTGTTTTCTGTATGTGCAGTCCAAAATGAGCTTTCCTACTTTTTTTTTTTTTTTTAATTCTAAATTAACAGTAGACATCTTAAAGGCTTTATCAGTAGTCTGTCTTAGTTTTCTTCTTTATCTGCAGTAATGGCATGGAATGACAATACTAAATCTTCTTTTTGCCTCTATTCCTTTTACTCATCTATTCAGTCAAGGATGGCTGAATAAGGAAACATGAAAAGTTGACTATAAATTCACAATTCTTAGGGCTACCATGCAAAGACTTACAGAATTTTCCATCTGTCCCAACAGCTGGAGAGTTAGATAGATCCCTGGCAAGAACCGTAAACTTCCCTTTCCCTTTCTCTTTTTTTTTTTTTTTCTTTGGTGGAAGATTGAAGAGGTCAATAATTTACTATGATTGCTCTAAGAAATTATGTTTTTTAATAAGACACTCTGGCATTTTTTTTCTTTAAACATGGAAAGAATGGGAAAAATTGAGGGCTACCCATGATTAATGAGAAGTAGTGTATGATAACAGATCTGAAAGTTCCTCCAAGAAAATTTTCAGAAAAACACACTTATCCTTCTGTTAAACAGTATGTAAGGAATTAATCATATTCATCCTCTTCTGCTCTTTCATGCCTGGAAACAAACAAAAAGCACAGGAAAAAAACCCTAAAACTCTGAGCTGGAAGCCAAACGCTCTTCTATGGGGACGGGGTGGAGGGTCAGCTGGGAAGCAATATTGCATTTCAAATAAATTAAAATATATCACAGTCGCCTGATTTTCTCCAGTTTTAATGTATAATGTGATTTTTTTTTTAAGATTCTGTATTTCTATAACAATATTTTATATTTTCTCTCTCAAGTTCAGCAAGAATGATTAATCCACTTGTGAACAGCATGATATTTTATACCTAAAGTTTCAAACACCTCTTTTACACTCTGAGTTTCTACAACATCTCTTCCCAGCAAATAATATTGGTCAATGTATAATTTAATCAAATTTACAGGAATGTTCTATAAGATAACTATTCAGCCACCTGAAGGTAGACAAATCTTGTCTTTTGTGGTTCCCTTTTAGCATGAATATTTGAAAGACTATTTTGAATGTAAAAGATATAAATGTTTTATGGAAATTTTGGGAGAATAGAGGGTCAAACCACTCCTGGAGAAGAAATCTGATGAATAAAGAACCAAAGCAGCACTTCTTTCAGAAATAAACCACATTGTTTTAAAGTCAATAAAAGCAATGGAATGTCTAAATGATATATTGCTAGTCAGGATGCTTTGTGCAACAGTACTTCTGCTAAATATAGTTAAATGTACTAATTAAAAAGCCAGGTCAGTCAGGGCAAGGTTTAATTACCTTTCTGCTACAGACTCATATATTCACAAAATAATATCCAGGGCTTTTTCTTACTGCAAGCTTCAGAATGTTTTTTATCATACTCAAAAGTAACGTATGGCAAACACAGGAAGGATCGTACTGCATCAGTTGGGAGAAAAGATGACATGACAGGAAGGCATTACTTTACTTTCCTTTTTTTTTTTTTCCTTT
>VZTU01027232.1:207-21217 GCA_013400835.1 Zapornia atra | reverse complement strand
TTTTTTTCCCCTTTCATTGCTTACAAAAGGTGGGAATAAGCTTGTGCATATATAAAAAACAAAGCCATATATATATGCATGGCTTATCATACATATATATAGCTCTTCATGAGAAGACCATTTATCTTTACTACTTAAATAATAATATTTTTAATAAAGAATATAACTTTGTGACTATTTCTGAAATCATTCCATATTTTAAAATAAATAAATAAATAGATAAATAAATCTGATGTGAATGAGGAAAAGCCTTTATGTCAATGCATCAAACATCACGGATATAGTATTCCCAGTTAGATTGTAGAGAATATTCAAGGTACCCTGAAGCCCAATTTGATTTAGAGTATAATTTCAAGTGTCTTTATGAAATGATAGTGCAGAAATACAGAAATATATTTCACTACATTCTTAAAAGAATAAAAATTACTACATGAAAACAAGTGTGATGGTTTACCCCTCGACATGTATTTTTCATCAATATGGCTTGCTGCTTCTATTACCAAAAATAAGCTCACATTTCTTGTAGAGGGCACCCCACTAAAACTGCTGGTGTGCACTGAATAACCAGGGGTTTATGATAACAAATCTGAAACAGAACCATAGCCATATTTGATCACGCATCAGTTCCTAATAGTGAACTCTGCATGCTATGTAAGTATTTGTAATGCCAGACTTTTTAATCAGGATAATTCTAATTAATTTAACTAATAAAAAGAAAATATTTCCTACTTACTGTTTTATGTTGCTGACAGGAAGTGTAACTGACTTTCAAAACTACAAATCATTGAATTTATATAACAGCTCAAGGCCCAAAAGCAGACAAAGTTAGAAGAGGTGGCTGGTATGTCATTGTACGCATACTTTTGACTCATTCTTTTCAGACTTTATTACAGCCTTTTATCATAAGTCTATATCACTTCATTTCAAGAAGCATTAGATCCAGTGGAGTGGTTTTGCTTCTTGGATATCAAATGGAATATAGCTGCAAGGAGCCAATGTTTGATACTATCAAAAAATAAAAAATAAAAAATCACAAGAAAGAAAATATTTTAAGATAACAGCTAAGTCTACATGGCTTTGTTTTGAAAAACTTGCTTTATTGCGCATACTTTTACAAATTTTCGGGAGGATGTGCTGTCAAAAAGAAGCCCACAGAGATAATGGTCAGGCATCCCGCTTGCTGAAGCTTCACTGTTACATAAAGGCTTACTTACATTAGCTTAAATCAAAATTTATGGCATTTCCTGATAAAAAAAACAAAATAAAAACATTAATCATTGTATTGATTAATGGATTATAAGCCAGCCAGGGCTTGTCTTTTAAAGCTTCATAAGGGTTAAAGTGATGTATTCACATTTCTTAACATTTACTTAATACTTTACCCTTGATGCAAAAATTTCAATTTCTGGGCAAGGAAGTTTTTTACAGTCAGATAAATAATACCAAAGGAGAAATGATTTAGCAGACAAATATCTCATTGAAGATATACCGCTGATTAAAGATATTATTCCTATTTGCATATTCCATATACTACAAGATACTATATTTCTATCCCTTTGGTAGCATAAAATCTTTTGGTGGTGGTTCTAGTCAAGTAAATTAGTCAAATTAGCTTTTTGATGTATAAATTTAGATAGTTGACTTTGTTACAGACTGCTCATGTGGTCCTTCTAAGATCACAGCTGAAGATGATAGGCATATGGATGGTATTAAAGAAGTTAACTGAAGCAGCTGTTTGCAAAATGAGCACCTGTTGATGGCAAAAGGGTAGGTTCTCACCTTCGTTTTTCTGAAATGTAGAGAGAAGGTGCTACAATTTTTCAGTGTGTAAAGGAATCTAGAAATCTTTACGCTCTACATTTGTCTCAAACTTGTAAACAATCCCACGGCTTTGTGACTTCATGCACAGACTCAAATAAATGCATGTGATTTTAAAATAAGACATACTCATGGTGGAATGAAAAAAATTGAACAGCAAACAGAGTCATTGACTTTATCACAGACTTTATGCTTCTTTATGTATTTGTATTACAGGTAATAAAGTAGGATGAGAGAAACAGAGTGCAAAAATGACCTTCAGCATTTTATTCACTCATACTGTAGGGCCTGATTCATTTTTGCTGTCCTGACCAATTTCCCCCTGTGAAGCTTAACTCATTGACAGCATTCTGTGTTGTGCAAATAGGTTCAGGGACCTTATTTCCATCAGGAGACAATTCTCAGCCTATGATCCTTCCTGTGTAATTTACAGGTCCAGGAGGTTAAAAAGGTCAAAGTTAACCCAAAGGAAAATTGAAGTATGATTTTGTCTGTCATGTGCCCTTCTAGATGCAAGCAGACTGTGTTGCAAAGCAGGATTAAAAGTGACTATGGAAGACAAACCTTCTGAAATACTTTTATCACAGAAACATAGAACTAGAATTTACCAGAAGGCTCAAGGTCTCCTGCCTTTTTCAGGTGCAGAAAAAGATTTAGTCCAACAAAATCAACACTTCCGAGGTTCCACTGATAATTTTTAGACTTAGGACACAGTTGTAAATTACAGCATTTACAGCAAAAGACAGCAAGATAAGTCTCCTTCTCAACCTTGGATAGAATAGCTCAGTAGATATCTAGGGGCACAAACATAGGCCTCAAGTCCAAGAAGTGTCAAATTCTACTTGGATAACATCTTACAGAGGGCACTGCAGGCTTTCTTGTCATAGGGAATAACAGATAAGGAAGGGAGACACCTGAACATCTGGGCCTGTTTCAACTCCTGGCCTCACTACAAACTGATTAACTGCTGGAAAAATGCTTAAACATTCTACAAAATGGGGATAATCCATCTTATCTCCAAAGGATTAGAAGAAGATAGGTTCATGCATTCCTTAGATTTTAAAATACACTACACTGAACGAAAACTATGGCTCAGAGTAATTTATTTGTTCTGTATATACAAATGTGTGTAGAGAAAAAAGCATGCACAATTGTGTTAAGCTGTTATTTGAAATATATTCAACTATTTGGTTTTCAAATGTCTTAAGAGTTTTTAGAAAGAAGCTCTTTTTTGTTTGGAGAGGCCTCTTGGCTTAGTATAACAATATAAATTGAAAACAAATCTCATGGTAGGCATATGTAACAATTGGTACTTAGGTTTTCAGTTGCAGCTTTGCCTTTTCATATTTCATACATTATGTGTTTATTTGTTTTTTTGTTATATGATCACCTTTGGTAGCATCCACAAGTGCTGAGGCCAAAACAGTGTGTCCAGGTATAGAGAAACTTCCAAACTGAATGTTCTTATAACTTGTCCAGCAACCTTATTCTTTTCCAAATGTTTAGACATCTTTAATGACTACACATCTTAATAATCTCAGTTTTGTATCTCAGCATTTTTGAAACAATGACTGCTCCAACACCAGGCTGCATTTTCTGCCCTTTTGGAATCGGTGCTAAGACAGAGGGAAGAGTGCCACCTAATGATCTGTAGGTAAGTGCAGGTTACAACTGGTATCTTTTGGTTCCAAGTTTTTGCATCCTCCACTGACTGTAGGATTAATAGAGGTTCAGAGTGGCTAGTGGACATCAGTTGTTTGTATTTACAAACACAAATACGGAGCTGTTTGCAGTTAAAAGCTGAATGGGGAAGACTGATCAGCTTTCCATTTAGCTTTCTAACTACAAACAAGCCTGAAAGCATCTCAACTTGCCTTTGAAGGCCTGTTGAGTACAGCAACCAGGCAAAGGCATCAAGGGGAAAAAAAAGAAAGTCCTGAAGTATCAGAGTTTGCTTTGTTAAATTCATGGGAGTTAGGCAAGCAAATTATGACAGAAGGGTAGGACGCATGGATGAGGAAAATATTACAATCTAATAGTAGTTTCATAGAGAAAAGTGCTGCTTCTCCTGTCACAAACCTGAGAATTACTTGGTGGAATGAAAAGATAAATACTTTCACAGTACATTTGAAAAATTGCATGTAAATTGCAAAGTTGTATTCAATAGGAATCATATTTAAATGTATTGAGACATTGCAGGGGGTGTCAGTCACATTAATACATGCCTCGGGTGGTTGAACGTTCAAGCACTCCTTGTCTCCCATTGCACCGGAGTAATGTGTTAATGAGTCCGTAGAACATAATCCTGTCATATTTTAATGCTATGTTAATTTAAATGGCTGTGAAACAAATCCTGGGGCTAGGAAGATCCATAGCATGAAGCCAAATGAAGCCATGCATTTTGTCTTGACCCCGTGGTCACATAGACCTTGTTCTCTTGAGTGAGAAATTTCTAAAGACACCTTGAGGGAGAGAGAGCTAGCATGTAGCTACCTTACTTTCAGCTACCTTGTCCTCAGGGATGGGTGATAATAAAACTGCTCTACTGAGGATTATCTGGAGCTGGATTGAGCATGGATTTTTGGCAACTCCACTGCTTCACAGGAAAGTTAAAGGATGTTTAATATATTCTTTTTGTTGTATGATTCCAGCTAGCAATTCCAAGAGAAAGATGAGGAGAAAGAGGATTACAGGCCTTCATGTCTCAGCAGTTCAAATGCAGCTTTTTAACAAATGCTACAACCCACTTTTCAAAATGTAGCTTATTTTAGGTATTATAAAAATGAGAAGTCTCATTCCTGCTTCAGCATTCCCACTGACCTAGGGCAGGCACAACTGCCTAACTGTGCCAAGAACATCCTGAGTTACACTGGGCTTCCTGGAGAGTGATAATCTTTTGGCTGAAACTTTTTCTTTGTATACAAAGATTGCCAACTCAGGGTTTAGCTGAAATGGGAAATACTTGGTTCTACACTGCTGCCATCAAATTCTTTCATCCTCTTGGGTGTACAAACTAAGGCATGGGTGTTGCTCCTTAGCCTCTCCCATTCAGGAGTTCCTAAAGTGGTCATCAATGAATGTAGTGAAACATAAGAGCTCTCTGAACAAATTCAGCTCTATTTTTAATAGAAAGAGCTGCGCGTGGATGTGGAGACATTCCGAAAGACAGTAGTAACTGCCTCTGTCTGGACCTTTTCACTTGCATCAACATCACACATTTGCAGATTTCCAAAACACTGAAGGCACAACCCTTCTTGGTGCAATACAGGCTGCACGAGCCTTTGTAGCTCCAGCACAAAATCCAACAAGCACTTACGCTGTACTCCACCACTTTAGGGCCACACCTAGTCTGGTGTCTTCCCCTGTATAGAAAGCATTTTCATGTCAGTGTCATCACAGAACTTCTGTGACAAACTGTCATTTGGGAAAGTACAAAAGGATGAGGGAGGACAAAAGGCGACAAGGGTCCCTGTGGCTTTGGCCAGGCAGAGCCTGCAATTCTTGTCATGGGTGAAGAAGCAGCATTACCAGAGCCATTTCTGCTCCTGTCTTTTCTCCAGGGTGAGAAGAGTTGGTTAGGAACAGCAGCCTGAACACCAACCACAGAGCAGCCACTCTTCAACCTTGGGATGGGCCAAGGTGCTAGAAGCCACTATTTGTGTCCCCTCTCTTCTAAGAGATGCGCTTTCCACTCATCCACTCATGTGGACTGATGCATGGCCACTGGCTGGATTCCCTGATGAGGACCTTCTGAGGAATCTCATTTTCTTAGTTTAAGCAGCCTTACACTTCTTCTCTGGCAGTGGCTTAAGTATGGCTTCCTGTTTTCCCAGAGCTCATTTATCCCCAAGTTAGATAGTTAGCAAAGTCTCACGAGCCTGTTGAGGGTGCTATTTCCAAAACTGAAGTCCTAAATTCTCATTCAATATGGAGAAGAGATGGCAAAGCTTTTCAGTGCTTTGTAATAGATTCCATATTGTCAGACACAGGTTCAATACTCACCATGGTGGTGTCAGAGCACTGCACATCCCGCCTGCACTTGAAGTTTTTGAACAGCACGCAGTGATTATGAAAAAACTACTAAGGCAGAATATGTGCAAATTGTGCTATGTGTCGTTAGGGATGTGAATGAAAAGTGTCAGCGCTCTCCCAATGCATGCTGGAAATTTAGCTATCACAGGAATCAGAGAAATTGGAAGGTTCAGCAACCTGAGAAGGGAATTGACACAAATATGTCAGGTCTAAATACAATTTATGGGGAAGACCAAACCACAAAACTGTTGTCACTTTGTCTCAGTTACCATGTCACTTCAGCTTTTAATTACCTTGAGCAATACCTTATAAACGGTTTTCTGAAAAAAGGCCTTGTATTTATTTTATTCTCCATGTCTCCAGTTTAGCTTTCCTTTTGGCCAGGTGAAGCAAGACTTTAATTTGATAGACATTGCTAGCAGAGGACATGCACCTTCACAATACCTCTACATAGTTGTGTTTCACCTGTTATTTTCTATCAGCTTCTTCCATGAAGGCAGTGGAATTTCTTCCTAAGAGTGCCTTTTCCACCACTTTTCACCCTGAATCAGGTGAACAATCAGATTAGATAAATATGAGTGTGTGTGTGTGTGTGTGTGTGTGTGTTCGTGTGTTCATTTGTGTTCAGAGTTAAAAGGTAAATTCCCTTGCTAGGAATTTCCTTAATTTCTTTTACTCTTTCAAGACCTCTGCTCCTGATTATAAGCATGCATTCATTTAAAAAACCCAAACATTTTTCTCTGCCTCCTGTTTAACAAAAGAGCCTCTCTCTACCTTACTCTAACTTTGCTACTGTAACCAGCAAATTATAATTAACCAAGCTTTAAAAAAATAAATCAATGACGAAACAGTTGAAACCACACACACACACACACACACAAAAAGTGTAGTTGTGAGAGAAGATTGATTATAATGCAAAGGTATGTTAAGGTCTTTCAGCCACTTTTTGACGAATGAGTTACAACCTTAGCTTTGATGTCCCTTTTTCTTCAGTATCCATTAATTTGGAAGTTTATTGGCAAACTATAGCTTAGTGGAGAAGTCATTGAAGCTCTGTCATGTTGGAAACTTTTGACAGTTAGGAATATTTCTTGAGTCACTTTCCCTCTTTTCCTAAATGTTGAAAATTTCCAATTTTGTTCTCTTGTCCCATTGAAGAATGCAGCACTTTGCCACTTAAAAGAAAGAAATTAAAATTTATTAAAAGTAATTAAAATATACTAGCCAAAGTGACATAACTGATTAAAAGTAATAGCTGATGATTATTTGACTGTCATAAGAAGCAGGCATAAATAAGAGATGCATGAGTCTTTCTCCAGTTCTGTGTATATTTTTTATCATCTCTGACATAGTTTAGATAAGCGTTTAGAATCATCAGTAAAAGTTAAAGCAATTAAAATTGTAAATTTGAAGGAAATAAGTTAAAAATCCTGAGGAATAATCCCATACAAACCCAAAAGTATGTCTCAATTAATACCTTCTTTCTGATGGAAATAATACGTACAATTTACTCTAGCATAAACATAATATAAAATAGATATCTTAAGCTGGTTTGTCTGAACTTTCTTGCATGCTCCAAGTAAACGAGCTGTTAAAGGAGTTCCCATGACTGGCATCTCAGCACAGGAGCTTCAGGCAGAATTAATGACATTCCCTGGCCACAGCTAATTAAAATTAAAAAAATCAGAGGAAGTCCATCAAACAGCTTGTTCCTGAACAGACAGTGATTTCAATTGTTTCCCATTTGGAGATGCAATAAGCACTGAAATAAGTGAAAATGCTTCCCAAGTTCCAGTGATGATCACTGACAGAGCACAGTGGAGTGCACTTCCACTCCAAAGATCCTTAAAAAGAGTTTATAACCTTTACATTCTTCTGTTTTAAAGAAATACATAGGATTCTCCTGTAAGACATGGAACATCATTTCAGGTGTAATCACAAAGTATAGAAAGAGATCTATTTGTGGATTAAAAATAACCAAGTGCTTGTATGTTTATTTTTTAGACCTGATGGCCAATAGTCACAACTCCTTATTGAGCGAATATTCAGGTGTTAAGATATTTCAGGATACCAGTATCTATTTGGTGTTTGCAAAAAACTATTGAATGACTGTATAATGTTGCTATCATGAAGCACCAAAAAAAAAAAAAAAAACCCAACAAAAAACCCCAAACTTAAAAAATTCATGTTTATGTTTTTCTACATTCATATGCATAAAAGAGGGTATTTCTGCAAGTGAATAGCTTTTTTAGAAACCCTTTGGAGTCCAACAGAAAAATGTATTGTGTGCAAGAGCATAAATATAGGAAATTATATTATTTTAATACTCCCCATAAAACTTACTAGTATTTCCTTCTACCTACCCCTTTGGGCTTTGTCTCTGAGATACGTCGGATGCATTACACGTGAGACAAATGGAGTAAATGAGAGAAAGTGGTGGAATTTGGTCATTGCCTAAACCCATTCACACCAGAGCGGTTTAGGTAACAGGCTCAGCTGTAACTGCAGTCACAGGTGGCAGTTGGCCATATAAAGCAAGTTTTCTTCTGATCAGATTGTGCGTGGAAGCACCGGTTCATGAATGCAGTGGCTTCAATTTCTGACTCAAAAGAATCCATATGTCTAATGTCCTGTAAAAAGAACTCCTCAAAGACTACAAGGTGCCAAGGACTATTGAAAAATCACATTTTTTTCTGTAATGCCTTACTCTCTAAATTTGAACATTTTCCTCTACCTATTATTTTACATCTTCTTTACATTTTAATAACAGGAATAGACCCATACAGATTTAAGCATCTGTCACATACCTTCTATTTCAAAGCCTTTCATCCATTTTCCTCTGTATTTGAGAGTGAAATAGGTCCTTCAACGGTGAGATTCACTTACGATGCCTACACTACAATGAACTGAACTGTTTTACAACATCATCTATTTCTTCCCAGTGCCTACAAAAGTAGTCTGGATAATGAGCTCAGGACAATGACGACACTCTGAGTGCCTAAAGTTATAGAAGATTAGTTCTGCCCTAATTACCAGAGTTAGCATCACAAATTGCGGTGGCAGAAAATTTGTTTTAATTTGGTACAAAACATTGCAAAGTTTTCTCAGTATAAATTTTGACAAATCTTTTAAAACCAATTTAAGTAACTTCAGGTTTTGATCTTCTCACAAAGCAGCTTAATACTTTCATTAATGATAGTCACGTCTCTATTCAAAGTAGAAGACTAGCTTAAGAATGTTTCACTTATTATTTATATATATATTTGGATATTTGGATTACACTGTAAGCCCTTAAGGAAATGCCTGAAACATCATTGCTTATATACCACTAAACTAGATTTTGATTTGTGGAGAAGTTGGGGATTGGTTTTGGTTTGTGTTTGTATTTTTTAATTTCATTTGGTGGTTTTAATATACATATTTCTGTTTTAAAAATTCATAGAGATGCGGTCAAACATAAGTCATAGATTCAGAACAATCTGGCAGTAAAATCTTGATCATTTATTTCAGTGGTTTTAGTTTTAATGTAATGCCAAATCACACAAAGTAAGCATGTGAGACAGAAGATGTTGTGGGGAAGAACTGCAGGGGCACAAAACCAGAGAGAGGAAATGAATGACCTGAAAACAACTCTCAATCTATAATCCTTCAATTTATCAAATTTATCATCAATGTTAAGTTCTTCTCTACTGCATCTCTGTGTACCAGCACGAAGATATCCCTACTACACAATACAAAAATGTGTGTGATACAGTGTGAATGTACTGACCAGAGATAGTAAAATTATTGCAAATATGAAGTGTTGATTGACACATGTTGATTGACCCCCATGTCCTAAGAAAGTGCATTGCTAGTTAATGGCATTTTGTACCAAACCCTAATATTAGGTGCAGTTGTAAACAAAGATATATACTTTCTGTGATTTATGGGGTTTTTTTTGTGGGGCTGTTTTGTTGTTGTTTGTTTGAGGTGTTTTTTTTTGTTTGTTGTTTGAGTTTTTTAAATTGGATATGACTATTAAATGTTCTCAGCCTGGCAGTAATTTGGATTATCCTTATCATAATTTGAGACAGAAGACAAAACAACAGCCAATTTGATGAGAACCTGCCATTTAACACTAGTATTTGAATTTGTCCTTCCACCTGACAAGTATTTAGCTCAGAAGTGAAAATGCGAATAGGCATTAATCCAAAGAAACTGGGTTTGGTTTGCAGGGGTTTGGGCTGTATCTTCCCTGTCTTCAAAGCATGCTTAATAACGAAGATGAGAATTTCCTAATTATGGTAGTAGCTTAAAGGTTGCATTAAAATTAACAGCTTCTTTTGTAATTCATGCATTTTGCTCAAGACCGGTGTGACCTGATTAAGGTGTGACTTGGATAAGAGGCTGCACTAACAGCACTGTTACACACTGTTCTTGGGTATGAGAGTATGATGTTAGCCACTTGTCATTTCTGCTAAAGCCAATTGATGCTTCTCAGTGGAATATTTAATTTTGGATTTTATTCCCCAAAAGATGAGGGGCCCAGGCTCAAAGTATTTCCAGACATCCATCCACATAACCACACAGCCATCATCAGCAGCAAACCTGGCTTTCCAGGGTTCTCACATGGCAAAGGAGGAAGCAAAGATACAGCCATTTTATAGTACTCAGAAGTCTGATGTGCCAAGCCTACCAACTAACAATTTTGTTCAAGTTGTCCTTAACAATTTTGCATCCACTGCAGTCACATTTATTTTTTGAAACTCCACTCAGGCAATTTTTTTTTCCCCCCTAATGCTGAAATAACAGTTTACACATGGATATATATATTAAGGTAACAAATCTGCTAATTAAAACCAATTTAATTGCTTTGATTCAAGCATCTCAATATATTGGACTTTATTGCATCCAAGACCTACTGGATTTCAGGAAAACCTACCATAACTTTCTTTGACAAATTTTAACTAAGCTGTTTTGCCTACTCCTTACTGTTTAATATGCAACAATTATCAAGTGTACTTTACCTTTATTAAAAGCTACACAAGGATTAACTAACCAAACCTCATGATCCCTATATATCATGCAGATAAATGTATAATTTAATTTTTACTCTTTACTTATTAGTCGGACAAGTTAGCCAGAAAGGTGAACATGCCTTTTATGAATGGAGTGCAGGATTTGAAATAGCACCTTGGTTACTCTGGTTTTTGTTGCTGATTTCAGTGTAATCACAGTTTCCCTGTAGCAATGCTACAGACTAGGGGGAATTAAGAAAAAAAAAACCAAAAAAACAACCAAAAAAGCATTATGGTACTACGTCAGCAAGATGGTACTACCTCAGATAGCATGTAGACTTTAGAAATTATTTATCTCACTGTACAATTTTGTGGCCTGTATATTGTGTACTTCACAGCAGGACAACCAATTTAAGTCCATATTATGCAGATACTGATGCATGTTTGGACCTATGCTGTGAAAAAGTATTTACTGTGAGAATGCACACTGTTCTAAGCAACAGCCACGCTCACCTGGAAGATCCTGATTCTTTGAAAGGAACTGACACCAAAACCAATGGCTCAAAGGCTGGAAGGTGAGATTTTCCCCAATGTAAAACTTCAGCAGTTCTCGATGTACCTAGTATTAAAGCGGTTTATGTTTTCTTTAGATTTACAAGAACACTGCTGTATAACTTTGTTCTGTAATGATTCTTAACCATTTATTTTCAAACATGACATGTCTGCATGTTTCTTGGTTGGGTTTTTATGGTTTGCTTTTTTTTTTTTTCCTCAATGGGATTTCCTCTGAGTGCTGACATCCAACAGAAAACAATATTGCATTATGAATAGACTTAAATTACAGATAAATAAAATTCCTAATGCATTTAACTATCCCGTGTTTCCCTGGAAAATGGATGTGAATGGTTGAAACGTAGCCTCATAGACCTCCATTACTTACAATCAGCCTGACTTAGCAGAGAATAATTCTCAAAGTCCAGTTCCATGGACTGAAGGGCCTCAGTAAATGGGGAAGAAGCGGGGACACCTGCTGAGCCCCTTCCCTTGGCAGGTATCCGCCACAGGAGCCATGCTGATTTTGAATCCTGTTTGTTCCAGTTTTGCGATAAAAAAAGAGCGCAAGTGTCAACAGGACAGATTTTATGCACTGGAAATGAGAGGGTGAGAGCGCATCAGAGAGAGGTCTTTCATCTTGTCAATGCCTGTTTATCAACATTCGGATCACATTGCCTTTATTTCAGACCCCACCACTCTGCTCTGCATTTACTCTTCTTTCTCGTTCTGATTCATCTGTCTCCCCCACTGAAGACAAAACTCTCCTTTGCACTTGCCATCGTCTCTCTTCTTTCAGGAAATGCTACACCATCACTGTTGCTCTCGCAAGGAGCAGGTCGTTGCCCCCCGTAAGAAGAATGAACACTGGCCTTTGAAACAAACTGACACTTTTTAAGATAAAGCAAGGCAAACTACACGTTGATATGGAAGTTATATTTCATCCAGGGTTACAGAACAAAGTTATACAGGAGTGTTCTTTTAAATCTTAGTAACTGCTGATCCTCCATTTTTCATTGCCTGCAGCTTGCTTTCTGTGCTGTCACAGATCTTCTGATACAATCATGCTAAAATTGTAGCATTTCTTTATGCTGCTTCTTATTCCGAGAGAGTATTTAACATAAGAAATAAAGACAGAAGAAAGAAAATGTTGGATCTGGGGAATCTCAGTTTCAGAATATGGATAATGAAAGTTTGACAAAATTCTTTATAGATTCACATCAGGAAAGGCTGCCCCTCTTACTATGCTCCAATTTGTTTATGCTGTAAAATTGTCCTGTAGCCTCACGGTATTTCAGTGGCGTACAATACTCTCCCACCGAGACTCTCATGTTTCTCTAAAGATTGGAAGAAAGATTCAGACAGCAACAAAACGCGCCCCCCCAGCCATGTTAAAACCAGCTTTCTTTAACCTCTATGCTGCTGACACCCTGCCATGCTGCAATCATCCACAAATGCATTTTTTATTCACTCTGGAACTAAGGGAATGTTAGGAAGATTTCTGCCCTACGAACAGCATTTTTAACCTTCCTGAAATACTAGAAGCTCTGCTAGTAAGGTTACAGGTTGTAGGAATAAACTGATTTTAAAAATAACGTGCAAGAGTGTAACTTGTACCACTTTGAACTGACGGGTATACCTAATATGGATCAATTCTCAATATTTTTTTAACAGTGTCTGATAGAACTGAAATTCAGTCTGAATTTCCTGCTTTTTCAGGATCTTTTGGCCTTCTTCCAACTGCATTCATAGTATCTTCTTACTTACACCTGTGAAAATAGGCATTGAACCAATACAAGAATTCTTATCTTTTGGCATTTTTTCCACTCCTTTTTTAGGTAATAGTAAATACCATCAGAAAATGAAATTCTTGTACGCTACACCCAGGTAAACTATGTTCCTTGTAATTTGTTTCCAAATTCGGTGTTACATTAACCCTGTATAATGAGCATTAACTCTTTTGGTAAGGCAAAACCTTCATAGTCCACATACCATGAAAGCAAAAAAACCCCAACCTCTCTCATTCACAGGGAGTCAGCACAAAGACCGAGGTAGCCTAGTCTCTTGTCTCTCATAATGACTAGAAGATGATGCCTAGGCAAAGGATGAAAAAATTAAGTGAAGTGGACTGGTACTTTCTCTGGTATGTCCTTCCACCTTGACAGTATGTAGTTCAGGCATTTCTTGACTTGGAAATTGTAGTCAGATTATTATTTAGTACAAAATAGGGGCCTCTCCAACAAGAATGCACTTCATCTTTTGGAACTGATTTATACTTTGGCCTTCAAAACCTCCTGAGGCAATGAATGAATTGTACAATTTACTTATTTGTTATTCATCTGTTTTGAACATGCCACATCATTATTTCACTGGCTGCCTCCTCATTCTTGTAAAATAAAAGCACTGATCCTTACATTTCCCTATATTTTTTCTTTGCAAACCAAACAGATCTATTCTCTTCGCAGTTCCTCCGTCTGAGTAAATGTGCTGCATTTGCTTATTTCCTTGCTAATTACATGGATTAATACTAATTACTAATTATGACTTTTATTGAGACAGGGTGACCTAATCCCACGTCGTACTCAGCAGCAAAGTGCACAATGGATTCAGTGACATAAGGTTTCTTTTCAGTTTTGTTTACAATATCTGTCCCAGTCATTCTTGATGTTTTGCTTGTTTGCTGAAGACTGTTAATCTATTATGTTGACACTTTTGAGAAACTTTGATAGTGATCTCGATAGTTTGCTTTGTGAGTACTACACATATTTGTGGAACCAGAAAGAGTTCAAACTGTGATAGCAATAATAATTTTAACATCCTAGTGTTATTTATTTAATACATATTAGAACAATAAAAATATTATCTAAAAAACTAATTTCTCAGATTTTTAATGCTTTATCTATTGCCTTCTATTTCTCATCCTACCAGATCATCTGTCTTTACCAATGATGACAAGCTTTATCTTCTTTTTCTCTTTGCTGTATGCTGTGAGTTGGCTGATTCTCAACATGTTTTTTTGTCAGGGGTGAGTTGCTATAGCTTTAGATTTAGTGTATTACATATAATTTTCAATTACTGAGATGCGGTTTTCATATTTCTAAGAATTTTTTTAAAAATTTCTAAAAGTTTCTTTATGCTTTTGCTAAATTAAGCTAGACTTTTTTTAAGGATCTGATGGGTTGTGTTACTGAGAATGTAACGTGATGTCTTTGAACAGTCTCCTTTGCATCAACTAACAATTTTACTTTTTTGCTTGGTTTTGTAACTTCATTTTAACTAAGTTCCACATTTTTAGCTATTGCTCCTCTTTACAGTTAAGGCAATACTTCAGTAAGAGAATGTGATGTTGTTTTGATATCTTTTTGGAGGCATCTGGGGAGATTTGCTCTGGGCATTTGAATACTTCAGAGTGATTATTGTACAGTGGCAACTAAATAATTGGCTCTTGAATTGGGTCCTATGCACTGTTCAAAACTAAAGAGCTGCTTCTCTTCTTGTGAATTTTCTATTTAGTTTTATTGAAGAGCAACTGTGTATTATGTCCTAAACTATAATCACCATGTCATGTTCCACCATAACACTTATCCAGTCCACATCCAGTAACTGTGGGGTTCTTTTTTCCTTCTTTATAATCTTTCTAATCTACTTTACAGTCATTGTCACCATCTTAGATAGTTGGTCCATAGTATAGCTGTATCAGTACATTCTCCCTGTCCAGGTATTTTAATCAAGATCTGCCACAGATCTAACAAAGACTTTGTTTTTTCTCTCCCCTTTTTCATTGTGTGTATTGTCCCTGTCTTGCTTTCAGGTATTTATTCCCAAAGGCACAGGCCAGACCTGTATGCAGAAGTCTAGATTTCCCCATGGCATCCAAATATCAATATGAAGTTATAAAACATAATTTATATTAATAACTGGAATATAGATATCTTTGCAGCTGCTAAAACCGGTGCACTGGTAAGCACAAAATTGACTGCCTCTGTATGCACGCGTGTGTAGCAGGGAGAGAGAAAATCAGCAACACTGAATAACAGACATTCCTTAGGTTAATTAATTTTGACATGTCTAGCTTTATTGTAATTGATTCATGACCCCTGTGAGGTAGGTAATTCTCACAGCTTTGATTTTAGCAATCTCTTACTCTGCTTCATAACTTTCAAAAGGATATTTTTGCTCAGGAACGTTAAACCAGTTAAATTTTAGTCTGTTCAAAGCAGTTTACATCTACACAAGCAGCTTCAGGATTTGGTTTTGGTTTTGTCAGTCACACTCTTTGATATATGAAAGTTCAGTACTTCATGTACTTCAGGATGGAAGTAACTGTAGTTCTTTGGGAATTCATTCATACAGAGCTGTACCTAAGGGAAGACCTTACTGCCCTGCTCCTGGTAGACCCACCTCTCTGCTGACCAACACAACTTCATGTGTCAGTTGGGCTATCTGCACAGAGGCTGGAGAAGTCCTTTCAGCACCTAGTGCATGCTCCAACAAAAGACCCTGCAGTCACAGGAAGGAAATGTATATTAGGCATCCATTAACTACATGATGAGCACTTGAACCTCAATTATGCAAACAGTACCAATATTGGATCTCAGCGTGACAGTGGGTGGGTTTTGATAGATGTCCAGTACAACATAACAAATATTTAGTAAATTGTGTGCATCCACTATGCATGCTCAGGCACCTATGCCATCAGACCCTGAGGGCCCAAGCAGACCTGACTGTCCCTGCCCAGTCTCTGGGGTCCCAAACTCACCTTGGGCCTGGCTCCAGCCTTCACCTGGCGTTTGCCAGCCAGCCAGTGGGTCCTGGTCACTTTCACTGCCCGGGATCTGCTTGCTGCCTCCAGGCTCAGTGGGATGAGGCTGCTGGGGGACATCTTTGTCCTGTCCCTGCCTACCCTAGTTTGCCCCACTGCTGCCCACCCCAGCCTGCCCACAGGTGGGCAGGAGGCAATGAAAAAAATCTCTTTTCTCCTGAGAAAATCTCTCTCTCCATGCCAGAATGGGTGGTGGAGGAAGTTTTGGGCAGTGTCCTGCGCAGGGGAGTGGTATGGCAGGAGGGGAGCAGTGGCTCTTGGTACGACCTCTCTAGGAACCTTTTTCACCTTCTGGCAATTTTTAGAGTGAAAAAAGAAAAAAAAAGAAAGACTAGAATTCAGTTTTTCACAAAGCATCTGGATGACTTGAAGAGGTTTTGCTTGCTTTCTTGCTTTTTCCTTTAGTTGTTGGTGGGGTTTTGCAATTCAGATCACATTTATCTCAATTTCTAACACTTTTCATATCCATGATTGGCATTTTCTCTTGAAAAAAAGTGAAAATCCCTGAACTGACAGTTGTCAGAAGTCAGCAGACATATTACTGGAGTATCACTTTTTCTTTTCATCAGCCCTGCCTTTCTCACTCACTGTCATTTGGTTCTGGCTACTGCTGGGCACAGATCTCTGGCCAAGGTGGATGACTCCCCCAATTCTGGTACATTGTTCTTATGCAACTTTTTTTTTTTAAATAATGCTTATATTTAAAATATCCAATTTATGGTTTTCAAACGGTTACCAGTAGTTCAAGACCTACTGTAGTTGTTATTGAAGTAGTAGGAGCCTTTCTATTGACTTTGCAGGAATTGGATGAGCTGTATATCGCTGAATATTCTAAAAGTTAACAGATCCTCAAAGGAAAATAATCCCTTATTACTGCCTTCTGTTAGGTCTTTAGGAAAAGAAAAAAAAAAAAAAGAAGCAAAGCAGCAACTCTGAAATGAAACATACAAATCTCTTTTAATGCATGAATGCACCCCATCTTTTTTAGGTTTCTCATCCTGTGATAGAGTACTATTTAATGAAATAGATGAGGTATATGTTCTAAGTAGCTTATGGATGGATATTATCTTCATTTGAGATACCCTAATGAAAGACTAGAGGAACAGTGAGCAGCCATTTATTCTACAAAATTAAAAATGTGAAGGAGATGAGCATTTAATTATCTTGACATTATCCTCTGCTAAATTAGGTTAAAGCAATAAGTTGCAGGACAACCAAGCTAATTTTGTGTGTGTGTATATACATATATATATATATATATATATATATAAAATTCTATGTCCTTTAAACATTAAGAATCAATGAAATGCATGTTTTGAAGGAATGACTTTCTGAATGAAAGTATACTCCCACTCAAGTAGTAACAAGACATTTAGCTTTTACGTAATGTCACTTTTCATCTATAGGTGTCGTAGTGCTTTGTTCAGGCCACCTACAATTGATGCCTAACCCAACACAGGAAGGCTTGTCTCAGCTGTATATAGAGAAGCAAGGCCCTGGCAGAGCTCTGTGTAAAATAGCCTGAGCTGTCTGACATGCTCTGCACAAAGCTGTTGGATTAGTCACACAGAAATGGTACCAACAAGAAAAGCAGGGTAAAATTGGAGTGTCTGGGACAATGGAGCTCTGCAGTGAGCACTGCACACTTATACTTATGGAAAGGTGTATGTGGTTCAGACAGAGAAAAATAGAATTTATAGTTACGACTGTAAACAAAAATTGTCAGAATTAAGTCTCTTAGTTACCTGTGTAGATATTTATTCTTTAAGAATCAGGGTCCTCTGTAAAGGAAATGGCTTTTGAGATTTTCATGTGACATGGAATTATGGATTTTATTTTTTAAATATCTGATGTCTTGAACAATCTCGCCCGGACTTAATAAAAAAGTATGTAATATATAATATATATAAAGCACACAACATACATAAATTGTAATATATGCATGAATTAAAAATATAAAAAGTACACAAGTGTTCAAGGAGAATCAGAGAAGTTGACCAGATAGCAGTTTTCAGGTTTTACTTTGCTCTCTCTGAAGCATTCCAGACTACTTCGTCATGCCAAAACTGGACAAAAAGGAAAGCAGTTTTTTAATAAGATCAATGCAATTCTGTTTTGAAAAAGGGAAAAGAAAAAAATGATAGATAATATGCTGACCTTTTTGGTTTACTGAAACTGTTTAGTAATTAGATTGAGATTGCAGTTTACAGGGTTCGGATGTAGCTTTTTACCTGAGCAGGGCTTCTGTTTGGCGATTTTAGCAGGGAAGTGAAGGCATATTTTGGAAATTTTGATTTTTTTTTTTTCATCCAAAAAGCTATGCTTGTCTTCCATGCTGTTAGATTTATATCATGTAATAGTTATATTACATGAGGGTGTTTTGTGTTACTAAGCTTGTTTCTCCTATTGTGCTTGTTGAAAAGTGGGGAAGTAAATAAGCAGATGGAAACATTTTTTAATACCTGAAGGCCACAGATTGGTGGTGAGAAATCAAGTCCCGCCAGTCTTTTGACCCTCTGGACAGACTCTCCAGCAAGGTGAACACAAGGCCGGAAAGTTTTGAAGGACACCTTGCAGCTAAGGGATGGTATTAGCTCTTGGGTACTACCCATCCAAGCAGATTGCATTTACTAACTGAAAGCATTCTGCATGATGTTAGCACTCTTCTGAGCCATATACTCTGTCAGCCCTTTCATTTTAAATATGTATTACTTTTAGAAAAGGAAGTTTACTTTGACTGCACTGTTTCGCTTTCCGTAATACACATTAAATGGGATAATCCTTTTAAAGTCACTTACTGAAGTATAGATGAGGATGCAGTTTGTGCCTCTTCCTCGCATCAAGGGACACTATGCCTCAAGATCATACACACAGGTACATACATACAAGGTACACCACTCATTCGTATTAAGACATTCAGCACGTATTGGATGCCACGGGATTGAAACAATGTTTAGAAAACAGGTAAGATCTGGCATCTTGCTTTGGTGTAACATCTTGGAAACACTCAAATCACGATGAGGAAAAAGGACCTCCCTGGTATGTGATACATGCCATGCTTACTACTGGGAGGACAAAGCCAAACACAGTTTCAGTATGCGACTGAGGGAAAAAAATATCTAAAATCTCTTTTACTTGCATCCATACAACTGCATTGCTATTCATAGCAATTCAGTAACTGAGAAATGAACTGAATCCCGTTTCCTTAACCCAGGGATGAATTTAACTCAAGAATGCAGGCGGTTTGTACTCTCCATGTGTGAACCGTCTACAGCTTCTCTGTGTTATTAGTCTGGTTTCCTCCATTTTAGAAATTACATTGTATTTTGTTCCCATCTTCTGGCTTCCATCCTTCTTCATTTTCCCCTTCTCCTGACAGACCCTTAATCAGCCTCTCTGGGAACTCATATAGCTCCCATGACCACTGTATATGAACACCTCACAAACATTAATGCCTTTTTTATCTTCACTGCACCCTTGTGAATAAGAACAGTGTTAACTCACATTATACAGAAAAGGAACAAAAGCACAGAGAGATTAAATGACTTGCCTGCTGGTGGAAGAGAAACCTGTAAAACATCAGGAGCTGAACACAAATGCTCCAAGTGCCTGGCCAACGTGTGAATCCCAAGTCCCTCCTTCCTACGCTCTACCACTGCAGAGCATGAACACCCTCGAGCACTCATTGTTCCGTCCAGGCACAAACACAACTCTTGACATCACATAACAGAGGTGCTTGTGCTGGAAGTCTGGGATTGCTCCTCAATGGTGAGCAAGAAGCTCCCCTAAAGGACAGCATTGAGACTCAAAGTTGGGAGCCCCTCTCCCTTCCCCTCTTTCAAATGGCTAGGACGCCTGGGCTTCTAAATCAAGAGCACAAACCAGCTTTCTAAAGTACATAGTATGAGTCATTTAGCTAACTTAAAATGCCCTTGTACTGATCCACAAGAGAATCCCATAAAGTTTTTCATGTCTCTTTTACCGACCCACGCATATGGATCACTCATCATAGTAGTATCTGAGTGCTGGGTTTAACCAGTCACACTAATTTCTGTGCTTTAAAACTGAATTTTGACTACTGGTTGCTGCATTCATTTCCAGTTTCTTCTATTTTTTATCCAACATGAAGAATGTTGTTATCATAAGGAGAGGTGGGGTGGAGTGTGAGCGAGCTCCACAAATTCTGCAACAGCTCCCACCTCTCCTGCAGCCCACTGGCTCTGCATGGCACATGATCTTCCTATCGATTATCACATTCTGTAATAACATCACACTTTCCCATGTGCCCCTTGCCTTTCCTTCCCAGATGTTGGGGGCTTACCAACTGCAGCAGTTTAGATTTTTTCACTATGGCCCTGCAAGGAAGCCAGGATGGTTTTAGTGCTAGCTGCATGTTTGCCTGGTCTCTTTGTCCCTGTACATAAGCAGACATGTACCTGTTTATCTCACATTGCTCTGGTGTTTCCTTCTCCTCCACCCTCTCAGCCCACGCAGCATGTGCCGGAGTATGACATGCCTCTGACCCAACCATCTACCTGTGAGCGTGCACCTGTAAGACTAAAGCTATGGAAGAGGGTGTATGTGTGTGTCTACTCCCTTGCACAGGAATGTAATCAAATTTAGTGGGGGGAGCATCAGAATTTTAGAGAGTTATGTTTTATCGAACATTTGTTCAGTATTATAAACATCTGCAAATGCCTATTTATTTCATGAAGTAATTAACATTCCTAATTAGATGCACCTTGCAGCTGCTGTTAATCTTAATTGGCAATAATGCAGTTACATTTTG
>VZTU01027231.1:45118-71608 GCA_013400835.1 Zapornia atra | reverse complement strand
ACGGCTGACAAATGACTTGCTAGTGCTGTTTGAGCAGAAAGATTTAATCAAGGAAAACTTCACTGGAGTTCTGTGCTAAAGATTTCTATCCATTGCTCATTCACCCGCATCTGAGTAGTTGTTTCAACAGCTGTTTTAATTCGATTTATCTTGTTATATATGAAGTCTTAATTGAACAAATTACTTCTAAGGAATGCTTGAAATTGCTAATATTAAAATTTCTATAATCTCTTTTTTCTTTAGCACCCTGTCAGCTCTGGCTAATCATTTTACATATTGGTCCATGATTGCTTTGGTACTTCATAATTCTTCACATAACTCTTTTTGACATCAAGACTGATCTTAAGAAAAATGGCAAAAAAGACCCCACTTTTTTTGCAAACTATTTCTAGTATTAAATACTAGTGATTATCAATCCTCTGACATCAATATTCCTCCATTTCTTTCCAGAAACAACACTGTGAAGAGGTACATCTCTGTGGAAATGTTGAAATTCCCAGCAGATGACTGGATGACAAAACTGCTTCAGTGTCTGCTAATTTCAGAGCAACCACAAGTAATTTCCCAAGCATTTCCAATCAGATCCAGTCCTTGTCAAGACCAGTTGTAAATACCACAAGAAACTCCCTACGTGTCTGTGGGTCTGCTCTGTCTTCCAGTTGATCAATGGGAAGCTGTCAATAGCCAAGATTCTTAAAATGGGATCACAAACTGCTTTGACATTTTAGAGGAATCAAGTGTTTCACTAATTTAACCTAATTATTGCAATTTTGGTTGTAAAGTTCTACTACTGTCACTCTCAGGGCTCCTAAACCAGGAGATTAGATCAATATCAATAATACAGAAACACAGAAACCACATTTTAGAGTAACATATGATTACTTCTGTGCCATTATTTTTTTCCTGAGGAAAGAAGAGTTTATTTTGTTTTATTGTACGTGATTTAGCTTTGGAAAATCAATCCAGGCTTCCCAAGCAACATTAGGACAAAGCCATTTTAATTTAGGAAAGGGCTGATCTCATGATGATTCTTCAAGCACCCTGTCTCCAACAATTTACCAAGACTAACTGTCATACAAAGAAGTTATTCACATACAAACCCTCTTCCATATCTTGATCAAATTTATATGATCCTTATATATGAAGACGATCTTTTCAGAAAAATAATAGAAGCATACTGAAATATAAACTGATACCCTGAATACTGTCTAATCTTAAGATGATAACATACTGTATATCCATGCAGCTTGCTTAGTTCTTGTATCTCATTTTAATTGTAAATGACTTATGGAAAAACTTGCCAAATAAGAAGAAATATGATTACTTTAAATTTAGGTATATCTAGGAACAAACTACCCCGATTAGGTACCAGTACATTACTCCTTACACCTAATATATCACTGTTTCAAAAAATCAGTAAAGTTCATTAAGAGGGACATAACCTAATTTATGAAGACTTACATATTTAACCTGGAGACAAAGTCTGTGCAATCTACAACCCGTGTGGAGTGAATAAATCTTTTCTGGTACTTATCACTTTAGGAGCTGTCATACAATATTAAAAACATCTATTTGAAAATACTTTTATAAGAACAGTAAAACCACTCAGCAGTTAAAGGCAACTAGGCAAAACCACAGAAAGCGTACTGGGATCTAAGTGAGGGCAATACATCATAAAATAATATTTAACCTAGAGATGAAGCCTCTACAACCCACAACCTACAAAAGAACATAAATCTGCTCTGCTACTTATCACTTTAAGAGCTATCATACAATATTGAAAACATGTACTTGAAAATATTTCTCCTACAACAACAGAATCACTCAGTAGTTGAAGGCAACTGGGCAAAACCACAGAAAGCATACTGTTATCTAAGTGAGGGCAGTGCATCAGAAAATAAGGATAAGCAAGTATATACATTTCATTCTGAAAATGAATATTATTATTATTATAAACATAATTTGTATTGAAGGGCCTGTAGAAAGCAGAGTATTACTTAGACTTATGATCATTATTATGGCACTAAAAAGAGGAAAATGGTATTTTACTATTAAGTTACATAAATTGCACCTGATTCTTACAAATTAGCGTGGAAGTTGTTGACAAAGTTCAGAATCATGACAGTTCAGGGTAGGAAGGAAGATAGCTTATCTGCAAGCTGTTTTTACCCCAATGGAGACTAATTCTGAAATCTAGATCTACACTGAAGCTTCCGTGTGAATTGGAGAGTTTATCATTTATCATCCTGCATTGGGTGCACTGTGTTCCAGATTATTACTGACTCTACAGATTGTTTCCAGACAGACATAGGGCGTGTCTTACATACCGTAAACTATTCATTTGTATGAAACATGCAGAGAGATTTCACCAGGGCATATTAACCTTTGAAGGGAAAAAAAAAGAAGTAGGAAAAGTGATAAAACCTATCCAAAACCAGACAACTGCAAATGTCCTTATAACAAACAACATTTTCAGAAAACTGGCACAAACTTCCTCACTGATTTCTGGAATAGCACATGGATAGCCTGAGAACACGTGTAAAATTCATTCTGTCTTAACATTCTACTTAAAAACATATCTAACATTTGAACAATTTTATGATGCGTATACTTTTCATTCAGGGGTGGAAACAAATAGGTCCTTATGAAAGAAATTACAATTTTTCAACTCCCTAGTAAAAGTGCATAAATTGTCTTGGTTTTTTGTTTTTGTTTTTTCTTTTATAATCAGTTCAGATCTTTAATTCTCAAGTTTAAGGAAAAAAATGGGGAATAAACCTGCACTGTTCCTGAACTACAAGAAAACCGTTTCAAGAGTCTGGACGATTTAGCTAAGCCCTATTTTCATACGTCACTTTTTTTATCTATTACTTGATCCCCACGTGATGCCTTTTATCTCATTCACAGTAGAACTCTACAGAGGAATGGGGCATATATGACTTCCTGTGGTTTCATCTAGCTGGCATGCTGGAATCCTGTCCTGCATCAGGTAAAAAGAAATTTTCAGACTCCATGCATATGCAGACTGCCAGGTTTTTGGACAGCAAGTCAGACAAAGCAGGCAGCTGCACAAGAAACTTATTTCTCAGAGAAATCTTAAAACCACTCACAAGCAGCTTCACTATAGTTCTAATTGTCTTTCCATTATCAGCTTCTCCGGACATGAAAACAAGTAGACAACAATCAGGTGCTGAAATTTCCCAGAGAATCCAACCAGGTATGACAGTCTGACTCAACGGAGCACACACAAACCTGCCAAACAACCTAAAAAGTAAATATGGGGCTTTTTCCCTGGATCTCTGCAGCTCTAATGCCAGAGATAACTTTTATCATAACAACTCCCAAGTTGATTGACATTTCTATTTACAACTGAACAGAAACCAAAAAGAAAGTTCATACATCTGAAGGAAATCTCTCTGTTGTCATTTAAGCTCAATATAATGCACTCTAATGGATACATACATTCTTTATAAAAATGCACCTGATAACAGTTCTGTGAGTTCCTGCAGGGTTTTCAGATTCTGTAATCAATATCAGCGAGTCCACACAAGACAGCAACACAGACAAACAGTTGAGTGAATTTCCTCATTTAAAATCACTTGAAGAGAAGACCACATTTCTTGAAAGGGTTACATAAACAGGATTACTGTAGACCTTTTCATAGGAGCAAATTCTGCTTGAATTCTCACTCGTTAACACATGAAACCAAAATCTCTCAGTCAACAAAGTTCCCCTTTTCATAGGCATAAGTATATACACTGTACTCATATGCTAGCTTACAGAAAGATTTGAAAATACAATATTTCTTCAGTATTTGAGAAACAGACAGTTTCAGTCTGGAACCTAATAAAACCCTGGGTGCAATGAATATCATTACGTTATCACCCATGCTGCAATCAGTGGGTTTTTAGGCTAACTCTTCATGTGGTAAGAATAACACCACTCTTGAATATAAGGTAAAAATAATCAATCTTCCACCAGCTTTTACAAACAAACAGCACATTAGAAATAGAGTAAGTTTCCGGTTGTTTTTTTTTTTCATTTTCACTGCTTTACAAACAAGCAATATTGCTAAGAAGAAAGGAGGTGATCTAAGATACACAAAGCATCAAGCAATAAAACTTGATTGCCCTAAGTGAATGTTAAAGTTGCTTATTTTGAATCTGGGTATTGTAGCAGTTCTTCCTCAAGCACATTCTAAAATCTTAACAGTAAATCAAATATTCAACAGGTTTTTAAATTATATAAAATATCTACCTTGCTATTACAACAATCCCAGTACAGATGATGTTAACAGATTACAAAACAATTTTTAATAGACTGCAAGGCAATTTCCAGGCAACGTAACTTGCATGTTAACATCCTGAAATCTGCTTTGACCCCTGCTACTTTTAAATCTGCAGATTTAAAACAGGAATAAGAGATTCCAAATTGAAGCCATTTATCTCGGTTTACCATCTAAGTTTCCACTCGGAGTATTCAGGATACCAGTTTAATTTTCCTGCAAAAGAAGATCACCGCA
Source organism: Zapornia atra (assembly GCA_013400835.1). NCBI lineage: Eukaryota > Metazoa > Chordata > Aves > Gruiformes > Rallidae > Zapornia > Zapornia atra. The sequence continues at coordinate 67,086 of VZTU01027231.1, read as the reverse complement.
ACTTTAACATCAGCAACACACGGCCGCTGCTGCGTGCAGCCGCTCTGAGGTGACTCAGGTGGTGCCTCACACCCGGTTTACAGGTGCTCCTTGCCTCACTGCAAGAGAATAACCAGCACAGAAAAATGACAAGCCACTGAAAAGCACTCCCTTACCTTCTAAACCCGCTTCAATCAGCCCAAACTGTTCCAACACTTTAACAAAAAGCACAATCACGATCAAAACTGCTATCATTTCAAGCCCTTCCAAGTTCATGATGAGTTAGGTCATGGTCTGACCACCGCCACTGAGAAAAGTGCTCTTCTGCCTGGCTTTCTTTGCAAAGCCATTAAACTAGGCGCAGAAGGCTCCTGCGAGGGAAGGGGGCGAGCGGGAGGGGAGCGGGCGGGAATACATCCTGTCCACCCGAGCAGAGACCGGGAGAGGCAGGCGGATCAACTCCGACCTGCCGGGATTACCCCGTTCCGCCACAGCCGGGCAGCCATGCGGGAAGCGAGGGGCCGGCCGCCCGAGGACCTCCCCCCCACCCTCCCCGCCGTGGTCACCCGGGAAATGTCCCCAGGAAAAACGCGGTGCCGGGAGCGCCGGAGGCACATCTGGGCTGGAGCCGCTGCCGCTCCCCGGGCCGGGCGGCGGGAGGCAGCGGCGGCGCGGAGCCCGTTGCCTGGGAAACGCGGGACCAGGACGCACGTCGGACGCCGAGGGACGGCCCAGGCCTGATGGCGACCTGCGGGAAGATGCTCGCCGGGGGCTGCAGGAGGACGCGGGGGGGAATGGCTGCAGTTGGGAAGGTGTCGGCACCGGCAGCCGGAGGGAGAGGCGCCCCTCGCCTCGGAGTTGTGGCTTTCGCCAGCTGTGCGGGAGAGGATTTGACAGGGTGTGACTTGCCAACTTCTCGGCTACTTTCTCCGGGTAAATAACAGCCTCAGCACTGTGAGATAGACGCTGTTGCATGAGGCATGCCATACATAGCATTTTATGCGTGGCAGTGCATCGAGAACCCTTTTTTTTTTTTTTTTGGCAATTAAAACAAACAAAAACGCCACTCAAATTCTTTCAGACTCTTTACCTGGGCGTATTTGGAAAACACAAATTGAACAGGCTGAGATGGAGAAGGAAAAGCATGCTCATTATTTTTTATGGCTTCCCACTACAGTAATATTTGATAAAATATTGAAATACGCGGAAAATACATGAGCGAGGGGATGGAACTGGTACCTTACACCAGTAACAGCCACTGGCCTCTCTACAACAGTTTGCAATACTGGCAATGTCACACACAGCACACAGCGCTGTTCATGGTTAAGGATTTACTCTTTAAATCCCTTAATAATTTAGCATCTAAGAAGGAATTTGCATTAGGAAAAACAGTGCCTCTTGCAGCAAAAACGGGCAGGGGAACAACTGCAACAAATTTAATCCTGTCTGATAGAGAACTGTCCCCCACACAGTTGGCATCAATTACTGCCAAGGGCTCCATTTTCCTTCTTTCCTTAGATTTAAAAAAAAAAAATAATCATTGTGTCATGTGAGAACTGGCAGTAACTCCTCAGTCCCCCAGGTATCCTTGCATTGTGATGGGTGTTATCATTACTGAAAACACTGGAATGAAGTGGGAGCAAGGGGGCTAACAGATATAATATAGTGCTTTTTATTCTACAGTGAAAGGATAAATCCATACAGTGTGATGTTCACGTGTCACTATTTTGTGCTTTTTTTGCTGGGGACTAAAGTCCCTGAAGCTTCTTAGACTTCTGTCAGAAAAACCTAGTTTAACACTCCATCCTAAACACTGCATTTGTTTTATTTCTGCAGGCCGCTTGTCCTTGTGTTTCCTTCCCTTTATTTGCTGCAAATTTTCGCCTTACATTTTTCTTCTTTTTTCTAATTTAACCTTTATTTGAAACAAGGCCAAATATCTTTCCTCCCTGAGCCATCTTATCAACAGCTGTAAAGACAGGAGGACCAGCTCTCCTTCAATGCGGAACTAAAATGGGTTAATTTATCATCAGCAACAGAGCATCTGCAATCTGTATACCTTTACCCAAAAGGCTGATACAAGTTGTGTTTGGGTACATGCAACGTTGCCACCTGAACTGACATATTAATTTTCATTAATAACTGGCCTGCTGAAAATGTTAAAATGAAAACACGTTTTTAAAAAGACACAATATTTACTATTTTTATGACTGACCCAGAGCTAAGAACAGAAAACTAGAAAGCAGAGCTTGTGGTGGCAGTTCTGCAAAGGTGGCTGCCACTCTCCCCAAACCTGGACCCCACAGCTGGCTGTGACTGCACAAACCCATATGGGGAGATCTGCAGTGTGGGATCTGCCTCCTTAAGTACAAAGTACTGTTTTTCCCAGAGGTGTAGGTCTACTGCACCAATGGCTAATTCCAACTCTTCTTTCAAGGCACAGCAGAGAAATACAGAAGAAAGGAAAGAGTTAGTATTACTCCAGTTTTACAGGTGGATACCAAAGCACAGTAACAATAATCACCGCCAGGGAAAGCTACTACTTTAGAAGAAAGCTGTGACTAAACTCAGGTTTCTCAAGTGCTATGAAGTAGCCATGAGAACCTCCTTTTGATATACATACAGGTAATCTAACATCCAGTTAAATATTCCTCCCTGTATTAGGTCATTATTTTTTAAGAAAACTTTATGAAACCTTATAAAAGATATTTCTCCCGTAGGAACACAAGATAGCACAAAGCTATCTCTGATCCCTGCATTCCTATCTGCTTAAAAATGGAGTTGACTCTTTTGACAGGTAAGGTTACAAACTGCACAACACAATTATTTCTCTCCCCAATGACCTTGCCAAAACCAGTGAAGTGGCCTGTTGGTTACTTCTTTACCTTCCATTAAAAAATAGAAAGTGAACTCATTTACCTATACAGTTTTATCAAAACATGACAAGACAAATGCAGCTAACATACTTGCAAATATTTAAACCCTATTTTCTCTCTTGTCTAACTACCCAATCCTTAATAGACTGTGGAATTAAACTTGGAAAAGGTTGACAAGGTAAGTAGGAATGCAGAAAACAGGAATAGGAGGAAAGATATTAATGCATAAATTACCATGACCTATACATGTTTTATACACAACAGCACGCAGCTGTGTTTTCCTTATGTGTAAGTGCAGATAGGTTTCAGCCTAGAAAGTATTAAAGATGCTGTCTACTTTTCATCAAAGCATTTCACAGGTTCTTAGTTTTTATCTTGAGAGTGAATGTACTAAATTGAAGTCACTAGTTATATTTCGAACTGTGGACCTGTCTAAATGGTATCTTGTCATCCTGCGATGGAGCTCTAAACAATACAGTGAGTATTTACTGTGACTAAGATCCTTGATATTATTATTATTAATGCTACTGATTAATCCTAAGTATCACAAAGTGTTAATGCTAAAAAAGACCCAATCAATTTAGACTGAATAGAGATGAGTGGGTCTACATATGAAGTCCCAGCAATGGTTATATTTCATTCTCACCTTTCTTTCTCTTCTGCACTCATATTCATCTGTGTGGTATTAATCCACTCTCAGTCTTTTTTGTCATGGCTTCTATGAGGATTTGGTTAAAAAGTTCAGATTAATGATCTGAGCTAACCTTGATGACGTTGCATAAAGCAAACTTGCACTTTCACACATGGACTGCTCCACAAAGAGATTTTAGGGAAGGCTGGGGGGTCATTTTTGGTAGAGCTAACTGGTAGAGCTGGGTGCCAAAGAGGATGTCTATGCACTGTGAGAGAAAGCTGAACAGCACCAGAGGGAGTCCCATGTCATCCACACAGTCTGAGAACAGAACCTCTAATACAAGCTACAGTTTCTCCATTTTGACTGAGAACCTAAACATTTTTTTTTTAGACATGCATATGATGCAGGTAGAAATCATGGTGTAAAGCTAGAGCAAGTTAACGATTGCTTTAGAAGTGATGTCCCTGCAGCTTATTATAAAGATAAATATTTTTTTCTCCTATCTTTAATAAGAATAGCTTTGGATAAATATTCCAACATCCAATAAAATCATTAAAATATTTATTCTGTGTAGCTATTTTAAAGAAATTTATATCTTTTAATCTTAAAGGGAGTAAAACTCTTTCTAAAGGAGAAAATGGGCTGAAAAATCTTTAAGTATCACAAGTGCAAATACTTTATTATCTATACAGTTAACTATCATTACACTTGAATATCCTTTTTCCTCTCTCATAGATTTACAACTAGCAAAAAAAAACCCCTAAAAATCCACCAACCTAGATCTTCTAGTTCATCAAAACACTGATCAAAACCAGCAAGAAAGATACAAACTTTTCTCTTGTAGTTTTAATTTAACCCTGTTTCTTAGTAAATATTTAATGAAACCAAAGAAGAGATACAAAATGCTACAATGTATTCAGCTATTATAAATGTTAAATCTTATAATGGCCCACACAGCAATCTGATGTCACAGTGCCTTATTTCTGCCTTTTCATGACTTTTATCTAAGTGAACGTCCTGACCTGTGCCCAATGTTTTTCACTTGTCACAAATGATTAAGATAGGAAAAGTTACATACTACAATATTCATAAGCAGGCTTTTCAAAGACTTTGACATAAAAAAATCTTCACCAGCCAACTGAGACATAGTCCCTGCTGCAAAGTATACCTAAAGATCAGGGTAATATCGTAACATTGCTCTTCAGAAGTTGTGGGTAGCTCTAAATGTCAGAAGCAGCACAAAGTCTGTCAATATGCCAGTTATTCTAAATAGCCTTCCAAATAGTATGTGGGTATTCTGAAGCTCTTAAAATGGAATTACATTTCAACTTTATCCCTTTCCATACAGTGAAAATATGGCTGCCTGAATCTGGTAGCGTGCATTTCTGGAAATTGATGCAGGTAACATATTAACTGTGACCACGAACAATACGTCATTAGAAAGACAGACATTTTCTCATCACATGGAAAAAACACCACTGTGATAACTCAGTTTTTAGTGGAGGTCCTTAAGCCTAATTAAAAAGAAAAAAATCTTCAAAAAAGTTCAATGTCTTAAAAATGTCAGGCAACTATATTTTCAAACTCTCTGTGCAAACTGGAGCTGAAAAATACTTGGCTGTTGTAATTCCACAGATGAAGCTCAAATGCTCTCATGATTTCTTCATGCCACCTATTTATTATCAAGGATTTTTCTCCTAAGAAATTTAATGATTTTTCAAGTGTTTGCACTTGCACTTGATAGATTGATCATTTTACAAACTACAGAGAAAATCCTGTCACATAGAAGTTCAAGAGAGTTATTAACTGTCACTTGTAAAACTCCTATGCATTTTCAGCAACAAAAAAACTAATGCAGCAAGCATCATTTCAAATTTCAAGTAAGTCAGAGTATGTCAAGGGATGGTGTTTTATGATATTTGCTTTAATTTGCTCTGAATGACACATGGCCTCAAAAAGTTTATGTTCAATGCCTCACACAACTGTGGGACACCACAGGTGTATCAGGTCTCCAGCAGCTTATCTCACTATGCCTGTTAGTATGCGATCCTCCACTGAGTCAGTATTGTTCAACAGCCTGTGTTATTCTGCCAGTGTGTAAGTTCGTGAGCTAATGCTTGGGACACAAGTGGTTTCACTGAAACTTTCCTCACCATGTCAGTCGATCAGGCTTTTAACCTGGGCATGACCCCTTATTTATTTCTCCCTTTATGATCTCAAATCTAATCAAAACCTGATGTGTTCAATGCAACAGTTCTAGCATTCAACGTCTTTTAGCTGCCAGACAACTAAAATTTTATTTTAGAATTCCATGGTTTTGCTCCTCAACTATTGTAACCTTCTCTTTCCTGTTCTTGTCAAGTGCCTTCCTGCTTCTCTTTTTATCCACTCAGGATACTGCTGCAAAGGTTAACATTCTGGCTTACCACTCCACCCATCTCAGCCCTCCCTTTATATTTCAAATGAACCAACTTCATCACATACGAAATATTTGCCATCTCCTTCAAGGCTAACATATTCTGGCCACACCTAGTCACTGCTGACTTTTAGAGAGTATTGAGCTGTTACCCCACTCAAAAAATAATGCTAGCTTTACTTATTCAGCAGTTAGACTTTATTCAGAAGAACTGTTGCTGGCTCTAACGCATCCTCTTAATGTTCTGAAATGTAAAATTTGTTCTCCCTGTGCTACAAATTTTCTGTGATACACAGCATGTGGATGATGACATTTTTGAACACACAGCTATGGACAGACTGAGAATTTTATGACAAAATGTGGTAAAATTTTCATCCACATAGCAAAGGGAGAAGACACATCTTTAATAATTAGAAACAAAGTTAATAATTAGAAACAGGCTCTACTTTTTGCTACATTTTTTGCTGCATGTTATTGGAAAACTGTCAAGCTTCCTGTGAACTTTAGCTGTGAACACTGTATTAAGTTAACTTTATCATAAATATGATTAGGAATCTTCTCTGAAGCCTCAAAATAAGAGACTGACAGATGAGTTCCTCCAGTTCAGCTGATGCAGCATGTGGATGGTGCCAGACTTTTCTTCCTAATCCCTTGCCAGTTCATTAGTCGCTCACTGCAGACAACAAGAGTCTTTCATGCCAGTCAACAGTAAAAAGTCACAGAGTAGTCTAGCTCATATACCTACAGAAAACAGCTTGAGAGATTGGAGCAAGACAGTGTCTTTCATAGTTCTGCTTAAAAAATCTCCAACCAACCATAAAACAAAACAGAAGCCAAAAGCTAGGAGATCTGCAACCAGTGTCTGCTGAGCCTTACAGTCTCAATTAAGCACTAGTGTGCTTTTAGGGTGTGCTTCTGGTCCAAAGGGTAAGCTTCTGCTTTGCTCAGAGGTTTTTATTTTAAAAAATGATAGAACAAAAGAGTACCACTGGGGGGTTTTTTGTTGTTTGTTGTGGGGGTTTTTTTTGTTTGGTTGGTTTTTGTTTTTTTTTTAATTACACCAACATATATAAAGGAAATAAAGCAAGCTGACAGTTTCCAACTCTGCCCAATTAACATACTTGGAGCACTATGAAGGAGCCCAACAAGTTCCTTCTTAACAACTCAACATGTACAAACCTGATTCAAGGAAATCCATGTGTCTAAGCAAAGTTTGTTGTACATTAAATGACTATTACTTTTGCTAGGAGGGGTTTTTTTTGGTAGGAGGGTGATGCTAAGACATTTTAATACAGAAACTCACTGAAGGATGTGTTCGGTTGCCTGAAGAATTAAGAGGGATTGTACCATTTTTCTCATGGTGAAAAAGCATCTTACAAAGAACTTATATCAACCACATATTCAACAGTAATGTTTATCTCATTGATACTCAGTGATTGTTAATGGTTGTTTTAAACCAGATGACAAAGGTGGATAGCTCTTTTATACGAACAATGGTACAGAAAGCAACACTTGGATTAGCAGTCTCAGCAGGCAGTCCTAACCAGTTCAGTTGCATATGTGGTCCTTACAGCACAGGTTTGAGGAACATCAGTGCACTAGCATAGACATAAAGCAGTAAATTTGCTATTTAAATGAACAAAAGATTTTTGTGCATTGAGTACCAAGATCTGGAGACATTCAACAATGCTAAACTCAACAGAGCTACTCTTAATAGGTATGAAATTCTTCTTGCTATGTAAGTATTCTCTCCTTATGCAATATAAATGCCTATATAATCACTTCTGTCTTCTATTATTATACTCTTTGGTGTCTGGTGAGTATTTTTGTTTATAAAGTGGCCATCTGCATGCCAAAAACATGGCTTCTTTTTCAACAGATTAGTAATTCTATCAGTTCCTTAGTCCTCACCACTGTGCTTCTGAAAGCTGCTTTTATTTAAATGCAGATTTGCTGCAATGGAAAGATTACACATACTGCACTTGTGTCTAGAAGGTGAGCATGTTTCTGTGAGAGTTGGTAACCTTCCAAAATGGCACAGAAATTTCAGGAGCAAAGACAGATCCAGTGGAGACAAAAAGAACAAACAAGACACTGAAATTTGTTTACATATTAATCTTTAAAAGTGTCAAAAGACTGTTGCTCTTTCATTTTAATCTTATAAGAATTTCTACAAGAGGCCAGATAATATTTGCTTTGCTTTTATATTCACTAGCAATACATGATGAAGAGAGCTCCAAATGTTCCAGGGAGTTCAGAAATGTAAAACAATACAAAATATGACATTTAATGAACCTCACCTGTCAAAACAAACAAAAAACAAGTGGGAAGCTTGAAAAGCCTCACTACAGTTAGGTATTTAATTTGTGTTTCCCACTGCTTTCTCTGAATACCTTTTCAGTTTTCGGATAGATGTTCAATCCCTGTATTGTCTCTCATCACCAAAATGACACTAAGATCTACACAGTTACTCCATCTTGGATAAACTAGACCAATAGGCATCCATAACAAAGAACAAAGACTGAAAACACTTAACAGGAGTTATGGTAATTAAAAGGGAGGTTGATAAAAGAGGACATCAAGCATGGATGGATATGGTATATCTCTTCAGGGCTCTGAATGGTCCAGGTCTGCCATGTTTAAAGCACAGACTCTCATGAAACAAAGATGAAGCTTTTTCTATGGGATATTTTACTACCATTATTAATACTGCTAGCATACCAGTGTGTAAGAGACTCCATATTTTCTTGTTGGCTGTTGAAAATACAAAAGGGCCTACTTGAGTAGCAAGTTTGAGCCCTGTAAGGCATCAGAGGATGCATGTGGCGTGCAATGCCCCAGTAAAACTTTCACCCAGCTGTCTGAAAGGGTTAATTTCCACAGGCTGTCTGGTGAAATTTTGGCTGCACCTCAAATACTGTGTTTGGAATTGGGTCTCTCACTGAAAGAAAGGCATCAAGGCCTTGGAGCATGACCAGAGAAGGGCAACCAAGCTGGTGAAGGGGCTGGAGAGCAAATCTTACGAGGAGCAGCTGAGGGAACTAGGATTATTTAGCCTGAAGGAGGCTGAGGAGAGACCTTATCACCGCGTACTTGAAAGGAGGATGTAGAAAGGTGGGTGTTGGTCTCTTTGCCGAAGCGACAGGTGGGGGAATGGACTCAAGCTGTGCCAGGGCAGGTTCAGATCCGACATTAGGAAAAAGTTCTTCACTGAAAGGGTTGTCAGGCATTGGAACAGGCTGCCTAGGGAGATGGTTGAGTCACCATCCCTGGATGTATTTAAAAGATGGATAGATAAGGTGCTCAGGGTTATGGTTTAGTAGAGGATGGGTATGTTTGGACTCGATGATCTCAAAGGTCTTTTCCAACCTAGTGATTCTGTGATTAAAATATATTGCAGAGTAAAACAAGCAAAAAACCTGAATGCTTCCCTTCACGTGGAAGGACTAAAAATGTATTTGAAGCAAGTAGATTGTGTCTGTGATCTCTGTCTGGAAAAGTACTAACACTGAAATCGTGCTAGATTGGGGTAAAACCAGTCATTTAAAGATCTCCAGATCAATATTTTGGGATCACCTGCAAAAACAGTAAAAAGTAAAACTGAACAAAGGTAAAGAAAGAGCAGTATGGAAGAAGGAAAAGTGGTTCTGAAAAGCATTCTTTTCCCCAGGCTGGAAACCAGGTAGGGTTCAAATGGGGTCCTAAGCCTGCTAACTACAAATTAATTTTAGAAGGTAATTTGGATTCACCCATAAATATAGCCTTATCAGAGGAAAGGAGAACTGTGAAATTAAATATATGCGTACCTATATACACAGCATGGGAGGTCACAGTGATTCCCATCTTAACATTCTTTTTTAGAATTATCAATGTGCTTCAAAGGCAAAAGTTGTCCTTCATAACTTCAGGCATTCTTTGGGTTTTCTTCCCTTTGAGGAATATCCCTTTGATGCATTTGCAGTGTTTGGCATCAGAAGAGAAAACTTGAGCTCCATATTGAAAGAAAACAGCAGGGTCTGGCAGAGGGAGCTCAGGGGAACAGAGATCATTTTCCAGTACAGAGTTCTTCCACATAAATGTAGTGCAGAAGCACTGATGGCTTGAGCAGAGTCCACTTTCTAGTCTTGTTGCATATGGGACAGGCAGCCCATAGGAAGATGACAACATGAGTTTGCTTCTGTTTCCCAGTATCCACCTTCTCCACAATGCAGGCTCCACTGAAAGGATCCTGCAGAGCTGAGCTGTGGTACAAATCCATCCAAATCCTACATAGGATCCCCATGGTATCCCACTGCATGTCTTCCACCTCCCAGCAATAGAGCCAGGGTCAGGATTTTTCCCTTGGTTATACCTAAAGCCATGAATTGTTGATGCCTGCTTTGCAACCTGCCTGCTGTGGCCTGTGGGCTTGACTATTTCCATGCTGTGTGACACAGAATTCTGTGTGACAGTATTTTTGAAGCAGTATTTTAACCACATTGCTTGCAGCACCACTCATTTGAATATAATTTTTCTACATCTTCTCTGACTGTTTTGTATCTTTGCACTATTTTCTGCTGACATCACCAATCACTGTATTGGTGATGCATGTATTGTTCTATAGCATCCTCTTTTTGTTTTCCTTTGCTCCTGGCACTAATCACTTGGAAAGTGAATATCAAATTATACAGATGAAGTTTGCCTCTGCATTGTCTAGGTTCTATTGTGAACTATCATTGCAGAAGAGACTACCTTACAGTAAGTAAGTCACAGATTACTGTATTTTGACAATTTAGTTGTGTATCAAGTAACAGTGATCTCAGAACTTTATCCATGTCAGATATTATCCATCTCTACCTGTCTGGTATCTCGCCATCAAAGTGAAATGTGTAATCCTCTACATGGCCACACAATGAATGGATCAGAAATACTGGGTACAGTACAAAGCATCCTCTTTGAATTTATCACAATACAGAAACGTACAGTGACTTCTCAGTGAATAACATACTGGTATGAACTGCATGCAATGTTCTACCCATTTAACATTAGGATTCTATTTTACTGTCTATGCTCAACTATGGCTGCATGTACCATTTTCAAAACATTGCCAATGACACCCTACAAACAACTTCTTTCCTGTGGCTTTTCACCATGATATTTCCGAGAGTTCTGTCATTTCTACATAAAGAGTATCTCCACATTTTCAAAAAACCAGACATGCAGATAACGATATGCTAGTTTTGACTGCTGGAAGAACTGAACTTCCATCACACGTGCTTTGACATACCCATTCACATTGTATCCTTGTTAGGTGATCTTACAACTTGTTAGTAAAGACTCTAGCAAGCACAAGATAAAACATTACAAAAGACAGCTCAGGATTGAGCTTTTTAGCTTAATAATAGATTTAACCTAACTGCTAACCTCTGTAAAAATAACTGAGTGTCTTGTTCTGATAAATGTAGGGAAAATATCCAAGAGCTATTTGATGTAATATTCAGAGAGTACCCAGAATGACTTTTAAAACTATGCTATACTCATAAGCTGTGAATCCTAAGTACCAAAGTCTGTGGAGCAGGAATTTGAAGATAAGTTATAAAGCTAAATTTTGACATGCTCTAACAATATTATGTTTGTGATGTCAGAATAATGCTGATCCTTCTTCTCAGTAGTATGTCAATTAATGTGCTTGTAGGTCTTGGTAATAATGGCTCTGAAAAGACATCAATAGTAGGTATTTCACAGCTTCTCATTTAGATATATATATATATCAAGTGGATAATAAAAGGATTAAACTTTTTGCTTATTACAATCTGATATTTAAGTAGACATGAGAGCTTTTGACATATTCTGATAATCAAAGAAATTCTGCAGGCAGGGAAGGTTAGCAAACTGTCTGGATTCTTTTCCCATTCATATGGGGACAATTTTCAATGATTCAGAATGAATTCAGAGACACTTTGAAAAACTACAGCATTTGCATGGAGTTATTTCTCATTCTGATGATGTACATTGGTGAAGCTTGTTCTGTTCATGAACCTTTGAAATCTGTCCTATTCCCAAATCGCTACTTCATATAGTTGCAAAAGTAGTAGAAGCGTCAAGTTAAAAATTTAATAATTGTCTGAAACCAGAGCAATATTATAGTGATCACCATCAAAGATGCACCTAGCTCTGCCCAGAGTTAAATACATATAGACCTTACAAAGTTTCAAAAATGGGATCACTGAAGTTGAATAAATGCTCAGAAAACATGGCCTAAGCAAGACAACAATAACAAACCAAAAATATTCCTTTGGGAAAGCAGACTTACAATACATCTGGCAGAAATATTTCTGAAAGAAGCATCCACTTAGAATAACTTTCGAAGAATTCTGCAGACTCAGAATTGTAAAGCTGTAGAATTTTAAGGGCTCTCAGGAATCTACCTAGTCCGGTCTCTTGCATTGTACTTTATTGGCAGACATCTATAAAGAAACCTGACTCATATGAATAAGTATTATGGTGATGCTCATGGGAAACAAAAAACAACCCAAACAAAAAAACAATTAATGGAAACCCACAGTCTGTTTGTCCACTGCACTGGAAAAGAAAGTCCTGCCAGAAATTCCACAAATACAGAAAATGTCTGTGCAAAATTATTTTGAATTTTGAGCATTGCATTAATTGAAAGACAAATACAATCAGGAGAAGTCATAGAGTTCCTGACTCGCTAAAATAATTTATCCAAGAGAAGCCAGCATCTGCTCTATGAAATAAATTTAGCATTGATATGGTAGTTTTGGCTGGAGAGACCACTTAATCTGTAATACATGTTTAAGCCAGTACCCATTTCAGGCAATCTTGATCAGAAATACGTATTTCTAACCTCATGAACTTTTCTGGAGGAATTCAGTATTGCTGCTTTATTCTGAGGGAGTTACTGCCAATTACTCAACATATAAATTATTTTGCTCTTGAATGTGTTGATAGCTTGGCAGAGATGAGCCCTAAATAAGTGTCTCCTTGCATTTTAACAGTTTATGTGTCTGGACTTCAATTTCATGTAATTTATGGAACACTAGAGAGCTTTATTACAAGGTTCAGGATAAATTAAATGAAAATCAAGTGCAAATGAAGTATGGGTCATCCATGAGCAGAATTCAAAGAAATGCTGGAAAGCAGAATAGCATCCGTTACAGCATCCAAAAAGACAGATGGATTTACAGTACATCTGTTTTCAGAAAATTAAGTGGTTTGGCTGAGGCTGGACCATGTCTTGTTAGAGAAGAAGAAAGATGCCCAAGAAAATTGGGCTAACAATCATCTGGACACACTGCTCTAGTGTAGACCCAATACCACTTTGAATACAGAGAACGAACAGCAAGAGCTTTCGAGATCAGGAAATTAGTATGAGAGATAATGTCTCTCTTCTCCAAGTTGAAGGACCTCAGCTGAAAAAACAACCAAACAACCAAGCAAAACAACAATGCACTCTCTAATACAATCTGGGAGCAACAAGACCTACAGAAACCAGTGGTTACAAAGGTACTGGACTTAGTTTGTTATTGGTTTCTCATGTATAGTCCTTTGCAAATGTAGAAAACAGGTGCAAAGTTTTACCAGTTTAAAATGATAACTGACGTTTATTTAGTGCTGGAGCACTAAAGGGCATGCCAGCATGAGAAAGAAGGTGACCAGGATCAGCTGAAAACTGCAGAGCAAGACTTCTCTCTTTGAAGTTGATGCTTACAGCTTTAAACTCATGATTTATGAGTTACTTTACTAACTGAAAATGAGAGGGAAAAGACAGAATGAGGTATTCTGTACTTTCTTCTCTCCAGCTGTGCTCTGGCCTTGTGGCGTGTTGGCTGTGCTTTTGGAGCATATGGTCACAAGGAACTTTTCTCTGTGGAGCACTTTTGTACTGCTGTAGCCTGAAGGCAGGAGACTGATTAGTCTTGTTACAACTACTACATGTTCCTGTGCAACTAGTTATTAACTTACACAAGGGACAGCTGTTTATTAAGATATGTCTACTTATTAACTAGTTATTAATTTATGTCTTAACATACATGGGGAGCAATTACGCCTTCAAGGCTTCTCTCCCAGCCAGGGCACTGTCACTACACACACGCCAAAGAGAACAGAGCTGTATGCAAGCTGCCCAACAAGCCCAACCTATCGCTACAACAGGAAACTGGCAGAACTGTCAAAAAAAAGTTTATCTTATTAAAGTATGATTCAGTTATTTTAAAAAAACCACAACCTGCCTAACCCCTCCCAACCTCCTCCCAAAACAAAACAAATTAAAAAAAAACCCCAACTTTGATTGAAAATCACTGCTTTATTTTGCCTGGGCTTTTTTAATGTGACAGATAATACCAAATACAGGACAGCCACAAACAAAATCAAGCTCTCTATTTCTGCTTGCTTTAACACATGCTGATGGAGTGCCTTAGAGTGTTATTACATTTTTTAAAAATAGAAGGTACATGAATAGGCATGCACCTCAGTTTTTAAAAGAAGTGAGTCACTGCTCTTCAATTATGGGGTGTTTTTTTTCTGTGCTCCTTTATTTTAAATTTAAGAAAAAACATTATTTGTACATCTTATTGCATCCTTATCAAAATCCTGTGAACATAGTTAATCTCACTTCATGTGATTGGGATAACAGCAATAATAACACTGTGAAAAGCAATAGAGCTCATTGTTAATGTGGTTTATTGAAGCAGATAATGAGATCTGGTATTTTACCTTGAAAGGAATGCTGACAAGTAGCACTTTACTCAGTAAATATTCTTCTCTGGGAGTTAGGTTCTATGAAAAGGAAAACTCGATTTCTACTATGAATCCAACTTCACCAGCATTTTCTTAGTGTATTCTGGAAACTGCCTCATTTCTGTATATATGTCCTCTTCCCATGTTGTAACCAATAGCACATAGGACTTGACAACTTCCCTAGAATTGTTTTGCTGTAATATTTGTTGCTCACCTTTAGAAAGGGAAACAAACTTTGGAGGTTATAAGGTGCTTTCCATAACAGTTATCAAGCCAAAAGTATAATCTGCATATATTGTTGTCCATCCTGGTGTTCAGTCTGTCTGCTATAATAGTTTAAAGTACCTACAACAACACTCTAATTTCGTTGCAGCTTCTGTAATTACCTTAAGTGTGCTAGTCTGATGTGAAAGACTGAAAAAGACAGGGCAGAGTACAGCTTTTGCTGTGAAAAAAAAGTAATTTGGAAAAGTAGAAGCAGACTTGTACTTCTGTGGTGGGTTGACCCTGGCTGGAGGCCAACCAAAGCCACTCTATCACTGCCCTCCTGAGCTGGACATGGAAGAGAAGATATAATGAAAGGTTTGTGGGTCAAAATAAAGACAGGGACAGGTCATTCATCAATTACCATCACAGGTAAACCAGGTAAACCAGACTAGACTTGGGGAAAAAATAGTGAGAAATAAAACAAAGTCTTAAAAATGCCTTCCCCCACTCCCCACCCCTCCCTTCTTCCCTGGCCTCAACTTCACTCCTGATTTCTCTACCTCTCTGAGTGCCACAAGGGGATGGGGAATGGGTGCTGCAGTCACTTCATCGCATATTGTCTACTAAGGGGGAGGACTCCTCATACTCTCTCCCTGCTCCAGCATGGGGTCCCACTCATGAGAGACATTCCTCCATCAACTTCTCCAACATGAGTCCTCCCCATGGGCTGCAGTTCTTTGCAAACTACCCCAGCATGGCTGTCATGGGCTGTAGAACTTCAGGACCATACTGCTCCAGCGTGAGTTCCCCATGCAGTCACAACTTCTGCCAACAAACCTGCTCCATTATGGGATCCTCTCTCCATGGATTCACAGCTCCTGCCAAGAGCTTGCTCCAGCATGTATTTCCAACAGGCTCACAGCCTCCTTTGGGTGTCTCCACCTGCTCCAGTATGGGGTTCTCCACAGGCTCCAGGTGGATATCTGCTCCACCATTAACATATCATGTGCTGCAGGGGGGACAGTCTGCCTCACCATAGTCTTCTCCACAGGCTGCAGGGGAATCTTTCCTCTGGTACCTGAAGCACCTCCCCCCCGCTTGTTCACTGATCTTGGTGTTTACAGAGTTGTTCCTCTCACATATTCTCATTCCCCTCTTTGGCTGCTGTTCCACTGCAGGCTTGTTTTTCCCTTCCTAAATATGTTATCCCAGAAGTGCTCTCACTGTCACTCAGCTTTCGGCAGCGGCAGGTCCATCTTGGAGCTGGCTGGCACTGGCTCTATTGGACACAGAGGAAGCTTCTGGCAATTTCTCACAGAAGCCACCCCTGCAGCCACCCATATTACCAAAACCTTGCCATGCAAATGCAATGCAACTTCATAGAATAACATCTGACTATGGGCTAAAGATTAAAGTCTCCAAAATTCTTTCAACTTGTATTGAGGTTTTTATATTCTGAGAATGAAAACGAGACATTTTAATAAAGCAATCTTGACTTCATAGTAACAGCAGAATCCCAAACTCTTAGTTCATAACTCTACTGATGTTGAATGAGAGAAAGGAAAGCTTGATGCACTTAGAAATAACAGGATGATAAACTTCTGAATACCTGTGCAAAGTCTAGCTATGATGAGTTTTGATTTGAATCACGCGTGCTATTGGAACACCTGACTTGTCCCACCTGCCAGGCATATACTGCTTTTGATCTTCAGAGGTGCAGTAATTTCTATGGCAAGAAGAACCTCTTGGGCTTTTGCACAGAACTGCCCACAGCACAATCACATGGGACCTAATGAGGACCAGCTGCCAGAAAACCTGACCTGAGTGTGTCTGGTGGCAATATATATCCAGATGTTAGCTTGACTGGAGCTACATCTTTAAATGAGCTACCTGATGTGTAGGAGATCCCAACAAATTGCTTTATCCCTCTTTTTACATCCATGCTAAAACTTGCAGGTTATCTGTGGCACTCTATGTAATAAAGTCTGGAAGCCCCAAACAAATCTCAGATTTGTGAAACTCTATTCAGGCAAAGACATGCCCTTTAAGTCATGAAATAAATAGATCTTGTGACAATGCATTCAACTCAGAGAAAGACAAGCTCATCTGGTTGTCATAATTCACTTAAAATCATGGCACTTCTTGCCATAAGGAACAGTTACAACCACTGCAAATGTAAACTGTTCAGACAGAATGCATATTTATTTTGTAGGTTTAAATCAAAGTGGAGCAGACATTGCTGAGGTTGAAGCTAGTGAAAAATTAAGTAGATTTGCTTTTCCCACCCCAGGCATTTATTTTAAAACCTCTAGTGTTTGTATATGAGAGAGCAAGATGTTGAAATACGGCAGAAGGAAATTCCAAGGCAGAGAGAGAGAGAGAGAATGTGATGGAACTATCTGTGTACTTTCAGAGAGGTCAAAGGCAATCTGATTGAAAGTTCCACCTCTCTTACTGGGGTTGCGGTCAATGTAAGTAAAGAGAAAAGGAATATTCCTTTGGGGCTTAAGTACTGAGAAAAGGAGGAAAAAGTATTTGCCCCAGAAATGAGACACTAAGTACTGCCATTTACCTACATGCTGATATACAAAATTGTTTTTATCTTTAATCTGATGCTAATAGACTAAAAGAACTGGAAAGAGGGCAGGCTCGCTATAGCCCTTGTCAGACTTCTTTGCTACGTGGTTAAGAAAACAGGAAGTTAAAAAGGAAAAAGGTTCCTATCACTACATCTACTCTGGGTATCAACTGGTGGGAAAGTGCAATATTTTAAGGGACTCTTAAAAGCCATTATTTCCTCCACACACTCTCTGTGAAGATGAAAGGATACAATATAATGTTTATGCATGGAAGAAACGGAGTGGTTTGTGGAAGAAGCTGTAGCATGCTTGTATGAAAAAAGTTGGTATTTAAATTAAGCATTGTATGCAGCTATGGGAGAAAAATATTTTGAAATGACAGAAAGGGAAAAAAAGTTCAGAGTTTTAAGAATTCTATGGGAACAGATTGAACTGAAGGGTGGGTGAGAAATGGAACGCTCGTCCACAAAGAAACCGGCTGAAGAGAGATTTCACTTTTCCTTATATTCCCTCCCTTTACTTTTCCTTGCTCATCAGTGATCTTTTCCTTAACTTCTCACTATTTAAATATATTTAAATTTACACAAACAAGCATTAATTTATATTTCAACTTCCCCTGTCTACCACTTTTTTGCCTCAAAGACTGGAAAAATTCTCCTATAAGAATTTACAGAGTATACATAGCTACCTAAATCATGTCTGACAGCTTCAGTTAATGTGGGCAGGTAGATTTTACACTATGAAATACACTCCATCCATAACAATTAAAGTGTACTGCACAAATTACATGAACAAGAAAGACCAAGGGAGTGGAAAGAGTTAAAGCTTCCATGGTAACCTCCGCAGTAAGGATGCAATTGGCTCGCCTGGTCCCTTCTGTCAAGTCTTGATTCCATGCCAACAAATCATGAACTGTCCATCACTTCACACATCTATTTTTAGAGCATCCTCAGCTGCTTCCAATAAAATGATAAATGATACATGTTCACAGAGGGCTAATACTGCTCACAGAAAGGGCTGTTACCATCTGAAATGCAAGCCAGTGCTCAGGAGCACAGCACCGTGACAAAGGCACTGACCTTCAGTAAAAGCATATTAGAGGTTTCGGTAAATTGCCCTTTGCTTTTCTTAGGGAGCAACCTGTTCCATACAAAAGTGAAACAAAATCTATGACAAATATGTCCAAATATGCTTATAGCTATTAAGAGATTTGTTCCAAAGGGCTAGTATATCTGCAGAGACATTTAGGCGTTGACTCATCTATTATGGAGTAACTCCTCTTTTGTGCTTTAAACAGGAAGGCATGATAAACATATTTAAGTAATTATATATGACCACTGCGAACACAAGAATCTTAAATAATGCATTTCTCTGGGAAACAGCTCTACTCATGCAGGATGCCCAATGATTATAGAAAACAATGAACAGAATTCGCTTGTGTTGCACCGGTATTCGTAACAGTGCCTGCACTAAAAGAAAAAAAGACAAAATATGGGGGAAAGACAGTTTGTGGAAGGAGACACATGCAAATAAAGTCCTTGGGTGGTCAGGTCTACACCAGCAGAAGTCATACTGTAGCATTGAAAATCAACACAAAGCTTTCCACCTGAAGTGCCCTCAGTAACTGCAGATGATAATGCCTTAAAGAAGTAAGGCAACAGGTTTCTTTTTACAGTATGGTAGATGAAACTCTGAAGTATGGGCTTTGTCTGAAGTGCCAAAGAAAACCTTACAAGTGTGGCTTCATCAGTGTCACTCTTCTGATCTTCTTCTACAAAAGAAGTCTTCCTCAGCTATGAACAGGCCTCACTTCAGCATTTCAGAAAATATTTCATTTTGTTATGCTACTGAGAATCACCAGAATTAGATATGCTAAAGGCACTTCATAAGAATGGTTCACTTGCAGCTATCTTAATCAAGACATGGTACGTGTATTTAGTAATGAAATTAATTCATAAACTCTTACTGTCTTTAAAAACAAATAAAAAATCCCACCAATTCCACCAAAAAACCAATAAAATAACTTTCAAAAACAGCCAAATGATTTTATAAAATCAGCTTTCTTACAAAGCTAATTATCTGAGTGCTCAAATGAAGTATTCTGCTAGTTCATAAATAAGTAGAGTTACATCAAATTACTTTTCTCTCAGTCATTCCACATACTGTTTTGTCACCAGTAAGAAATAATTTTCAAAGCTCATTAAAAACTTCATATTTTTTCAGTCTTGCAAAGCCAACCAGGCCCTTAGTATTAAGCTGACATGATGGCATAGCATAATAAGCATCCTGCTCATTAGTAAGATGAACCCGGACAGAGGCGCTTTCACTGTACTTATAAACATGAAGTTTTACATCAGAGTCACCTCCATTGAGGAAACGGCAGAACCCAGATAGGCATAAAAGGGCCATCTCCTGGGAAGTGCCATGACATGAGGCTGAAAAAATGAACCCCTGTAACTCTTCGATAGAGCATGTTGAATTACACTGAGTGGATGCTTTGATCCCATGACAAATTTCACAAAATTTCAGTTAGCTTTTCTCACTGTCACTGCCAAAGCTGTAAGGGAAAACAGAAAGAAAAGAGGAATGAGGAAAACAGAGCTGTCTGCTGTTCACAGGTCAGGGAACAGTCCTCCAGATCTGTGGTCTGTCTGCTAAGTGTTGCCCTAACTCAGGTACCTCCTTTGCCAGGAGGACAGGGAAGAAAATTCTGACTACTGGCCTGTCCCACATGGATCACCAGTGAACACATACACAAGTGAAGGGAAATTACCAGTCAGTCCTTACAGTATAGATATTTTATAGATCTGCAACATTTTTCCCCACTGTTTTCTCAGATATTCCTTTTTTCTTTCAATGCAAATAAAAACATTTGCAACTACAAAAAAAAATAACTGCTTAGCTGTGTGCTGGCCATTCTGTCAGCACTGTTTATTCTGTGTGCCACTCCGAAAATACTGATGTACAACTGCTGGAAGCATTCATTTATGTATTATTGATACAGCCCATATATATAATTTAAATTCACAGGCAGTAATTCTTTGATCCTCAAAACAGCTAGATTTGTTAACAAAATATGTTTCTGCTCCACATGAGCAAGAGTGGTAAAATGAGGCTTTTAGAAAAATATTTTCTTGAAAAAAATGGATAAACATTACCCTATTGACACTGTTGTTAATAAATTGGAATATTTGCATAAATGTGAGCAAAAATGGATTACTTTAAACAATGGTCACTAATTAAGAGACTTGAAAGAAACAAAGCACTAATAACACTTTAGAAACCAAGATAGACATATTAGCATACCGTATCTCATATGATTGTGGTAATGTCAGAAAGACAAATAATCCTGATTACACCTGAAGCAATATTATAACTAATGCAAATCAGTCACAGCAAGGGGCTTTTTCTTGCTGTTCATTTCTTACATAAACCCTGCTTTTTAAATTAGGTATGTTTGCCAAAATGCATATATGTATGAAAATGAATAAAATTCGTTGCAATAATATGCAAGCTGAAGGATCTTCCTGCAACTAAATTATTAGTTGCTATTTCCTAAAAGTAGCTAATCATTATGCAGACTCCAGTCTAAGTCATATGGCTGAAAGAGAATGGCAGAGCTTTAGGAAAGTCTATTTTTCAGATTTCTTGCCAGGAAAGCTGTTCTCTGTTTACACAACAACAAAATCTTCTCCAACTAAACATTTGTGAGAATTTTTTTCAATTAGCCAGAGGCTGAAAAATTACTCACAGAAGTAATAAAAAGTAATTTAACTTCAGTTAGCACTGCTCACTACCAACTAATGTGCTGCAACAATTTTGAGTTACAGGTACTGTGTTAAATCCTGAAAACTAGCGCAGAGGCACAGGTGATACTTGAATATTCTGGGAATTTTTCTTTGGATGAGTCTCTGAAACGCAGTGATCGCACTTTTCAAGCACTTCTCAAAACTAAGGCTCTGCATTCTTGTACATGATGCAAGCCAGTTGACAAGGTTACCAGGGATGGAGAAATTATTACCAGATTTCCTACACGGGATGAGACCTGTGAGGGGATGAATGCAATCTTACTCATAACTTAACCCTGAACTTAGTGAACAGTGCTGTCACCATATTTCCCATGCACAAAGGGAAGGACAGGACACCAGCGAATAACGTCAGCTACTGTATTTAATAACAATCGACAATAATCTTCTCCCTCTGGAGCATGGTTCTTGCAGTAGGTAAAGGATTAACTCATTCTGTCTCCCAGTAAAATGTAAGCTTTAACATTGTATCTCCTATATATAAATGGAGGTTAAAAGGGAGTAAAAATGAGATCAGCATTCAAAAATGGCCTTTCTTTGTGGATCTCTCAGTTTTTCAGTGCCCATTCAGGATACCTTTGTAAGTACCTTGGCATTTTCTCTGTACATTCATACCTTTGTCCTGGGAATTTGGCTAGGCACCGGAAATCATGACAGATTTGATTCTAGTCTGCATCCAGTAAAGACAAAAAGAAGTGCTTGCATTAATTGCAGCTGTTTTCTACTCAGGAT
>VZTU01027231.1:340-45069 GCA_013400835.1 Zapornia atra | reverse complement strand
CCCCTTGACCTGACTACTCACAGCACTCCTCTTTTCCTTCTTGAGGAGAGAACATGATGGTAGTCATTCTGCAGCAAAGTGGTGGTGTGATAATCACAAACTGTCTCTTCTCTTATAGTTACGTGGAAGTGAAAAAGACAAGTCAGGCTCTCAAGATAAACTGTACTTAGAAATCTGCGGAAAACATATGCCAGCAACATGACAATAAGACAGGAAGCCTTCAAGGATACTGTTTGTTGTATCTTGGACAATCTCCATACTGAAACTTCAGGCTACTCTGATTTCTTTCTACCTCCTCAAAGCGTTCCATAACATATTTGACCTGTGCTGCATATTTAAGTAGGTAGGTAAATATTAGTAACAGCAGAAACCTAGTTCTTGAATTCTTCGTAATAGTATCTGTGGTTAGATTATTTTTCCTTCTTTTAATGAAGAATTTTAGAGTAGGTTAAACACTGAGACATGACAATAATCAAATATGCAATAAGAAATTGTTTGTTTCCCTAAGTAATAACAACTTAATTTCATACTTTTTCATTATGGAGAAAAAATAATAGTTTGATTTCAAGTTGAACCATGAGTGACAGATTCAAGTTTCAAATTCAGTTGTTCCATTTACGAAGTCTCCTTGCCTTAAATTCAATGACAAATTCTTCTGAGGCAACACAGTGTGATTTGTCTTTTTTGGAGGCCAGAAAAAAAAAAAAGAGCTGTGTTTTGTGGGTGTTCAGTGACAAACACTCCCATAATGACGCCACAGGCTTATAACCTTGATGTTAGCAAAGATTCATACTGCAGGTTCTCCCTGGAAAGTACAGAAATAAAAACTGCTGCCACTTCAGTTCTTAGTTTACCTGTCGACAACCAGGAGAAGAAAAAGGGAAAAAGAAAAAAAAAGTTAAAAAAAAGTTAATACAGACAGAGCATAAGAAACTACTCTCTTGAAGCCCCAGAAATATTCTCTTGCTCCTGAAAGCCAGACATCACACGGCTGTTAAACTGTTGAGCAAAGAACTGGGGACAGGAGTTGAAGTCAACACATCACTGCTGTCTCCTTGTACTGCCTGGCTAGGAAAAAAAGAAACGTATACGACAGCTCCACCATACATTTGAGGACAGGGACTAGCAGTGGCACCTGGTACATCCACAATGCCAGCTCTCACTGAATATGCTTATAGAAAGCAAAAGCCAGTCTGGCTTTAAATCAAAGGAATTTTTGGCTAGCTGATAGACTCACAAAACAGTTAACCCTGGATCAGCTGAAACATCAGAATTTGTGCGGAGGATGATCACAACCAAGAAGAAATCACCTCTCTCACGAGTATATCTGTTCACTCTGCACTTCAGTGAGACAGCATGCAATTACCTGTGCTGTTAGTGCTCTCGGGACTCTCCACATGCTTGTTAGCACCACACATTTGGAAATGTAGGGACCTGAGTGAAAAGCTGATCCCTTCCTAACTCTAAGATCAAAGAGTTGAAGGATATTAGGAATCGAGAGCCCCTTTTCCTCTCCACTTTCTCCACAGATGTAGTTACCACTGTCTCTGACAGAAAAAATGATTTAAGGCTGAATCTCCTGCTGCTCCCTATTACTGTCTGAATTGAAGGAAGGAGCGCTCTTCACCTCACCATCCTGTTTCTTCACATCTTTGTGTCTTGTGCTGTACTGCATAAAGAAAGGCTGATACTCTCTCTTCCATTACTTATTTAACAATTCCTATAAACACAGTAGAGACAGGGTCCTGCTTCTAATATGGCCTTCCTTCTCAAAAATCTAACAATTAAACTCTTTTCTTCACATAGAGTAAATGAAGTTCAAAAGACAGAAAAGCCTTAGCTCTCCTCCCCAGCACTGAAATCAGTTTAAACAAGAAAAAACTCTGTGCTTCTTGTTTTGGGAGTAGGAAGAAAAACTGTTGAGAAGTCATGCTAATGAATCCATCCCTGCTTCAAATCAGTTTTCTTCTTCAGCCCTCAATCATTTCTGCCTTTTTCATCTATGCTCTTTCTTCAGTTAATGGCACTCTCTGCTCTCCTCACTCCCAGGCCACATCAAAAGTTTACGAAACTGGGAAGCAAAAGGTTTATCAGCTTAATAAACATTAAATGACAAACTCCAGTGTGCACAATTCTGTTTTGAGTGGCTGGATACCTGCTTTTTCACTCCTTCAACACTGATTTGGTGTTTTGGTTTGGACTCCTGTGCTAGACATAATTTTATTTTTATTATGTAAACTGAGTAACACTGTACAGAACAAGGAGTAAAGAGGCTACTGATAACCAAAAAATTACATCACTACTTTCAACCTCTTTCTTTCTGCCATTTGTTTTTCAGCTAATTTTGTCCATAAAAAATAGATAGCAGTTCTTTTTCCTCCCAGGATCTCTCAGATCTTCAGACATGATTTTCCTTTCTCAATCAAAAGCTGATTCATTTTCCTACTACAAGAGTGGGAACTGTTTTAAACCAAGAAATTCAGATGGAGAACATTCTAAGCAACCTTGTAACTATCCATGAGTGACCAATAAAAAAATGGAATGAGAGAAAAAAAATTACAACAGCAATCTTCCCAATTTACATGTAATAGTAGAAATAAACTTCTTACCCACTTTGCTATATTTCATATATTTAAAGAGCAGTTACTTAAATCCTATTCTGCAAGAGCAACTTTCCACTCGAGAGTAAAAAATGTTCAACTAGCAGCTGAGATAGTTAAGACACTGCTGTACTCTCACACACCTGATAACATTTTTTTTTCTGACTTGTTCAAATTAATCAACATCAGAAGTTGCACTAGATTTTATTAACTTTTTGTGGATAAATTACTCCTAATTATCTCGTAAGTACTTAGCATTTAAGTTTTGACTGAAGCCTACGACATTTATTAATGAATTAGCAATGCAGGTATATTTAACTTCCAAGTTGCATCTTAAGGTTGACAACCATAGAGGAATAAATCTCTTCAGAGCACTTCCCAATCCCTGTGATCTATAGCATATGAAAAAATAAGTTTATACACAGAGTCATATATATAAAAGTCAGCATTTTAAATAAATTATTAAAATCAAAATCTACAGAGTAAAATGATGGTCAGCAGCATGTGTACTACAGTGAGAAAAGTGTATGTATTACATGATATTTCCTTTGGGACAAACCTCTTTTTAAAGTTTTTTTGCATAGGATTCTTAGCTGAGGACAGCAAAGTTGATGGAAATAGGAGGTCTTTCCAAATTTTAGTGACAAACAGTTAATTAATACTGGACAAAGATTCTCAGAATCTTCCACATTTTTTTCCAATTATATTTCTGAAGATGAAGGGTTCAGGAGCTATGACAGTATATTTCTCATTAGAGAAAACCTGTAGAAGTAACACTTCTGCAAGTAACAGTGAAATAAAAAATATTAGAAATATATAACAGAATATACAAGAAGAGTAACTTCCAGGCAAGAAGGAAGTATAATCACCATGGAATGAGAAGGTACCAGGTTATCATAGAGAAACCAGCACACAACTCTGGCCATCCGAGCCCAAGAAAAATTAACTTTAACTGCATTAGAATAGGTGAAGAGGACTTCACTCTTCTTTAAAATCCTGTTCTTTTCCAAGAAGAGACAGACATTGCAGAATTCTCCTTTGTGAGAGGTCAGGAAAGGTTGGCTTGCTTGTTATAGCAAAACAATATGTAAAGATACTAACCCTAGCAACAGTTGAAGGAAAATGATAAATACAAGGAAGAAAGATAAGCTACTGAAGTGGAAGGAAACATCAATGATTAAACTGCCCATGAATAAGTCTTGACTGGAAATCGGAAGATTTTCTTGAAGTTTCTGAAGACCCTCAAAGCCATTCTGCTTCCCCCACCCCTCACCCCCCTTCAGTAGATTTGAGCCTGAAATGCAGTCTTTCTTGTAGGCTTCCTAACTTTCATTGATAGCTACTAAATTAGGTTTTACCCCTTTGGTTCTGTCCAGAGGAAATACATTTATAGCACAGCAGGACAGAATGAGACAAAGGAACAAGCGGCAATTACCTTGTCTATTTTCATCTGCTACTTGGTTAACCATCATTTAAACACTGAAAGAAGGGAAAAGATATCCATGTGAGTTTGAAAAAAAAAGCAAATTGAGAGAATGGGATAGGGTAAATTGACCCTGTTAATCTATAATAGTTTGCAAATAAATGTCATAGAAAAGATTTTCTTTTTCTAAATCCTAGGAATGTTTTTTCAATGAAAAGCCAAAGAGGTACTCAACAAAACCTTGCCAAGCTAAAACATATTGACATCTAGAGTAATAAAAAGGATGACAACTTGTTGTACATGACTTGCACAATATTTTTTATTTAAAGCACATGGGTTTGTACATGCTACTTCATAGTATTTGTGCTATAAAATTGATTAGATAACTAGAAAACCTAGCTTTTCTCAGCAGAAGAATGAATATAAGTAGAGATAGAAAGGGTTATCGAAGGTCATGATGGGAAACACTTTAAAAATACAACAGACCTGTAATGTCATCGCTTCCCTTGCTCTTCTGGAGGGACCTTCCCTTTTGTGAAAAGATCCAAAGCCTCACTTGTTTTGTCAGAAACTTTAAATGAGAACTTTTATTAGTGTGGTTTATGGCACTGATGGGAGACTGCATGGGGCTAACTCTGACTTGTTTCTCTCTACTGAATCGCATACAGAGAAAAAAGCTTCAAAAAACCCATTCAAAATGCTTTCCTGGTAATTGTCCCGTGTACATTGTTAGCCTGAGATTTGCTTGCACAGCAACACTTTTATGGATCTAAGTCTTACTGTTAGTTAACTTATTGACATAGGCATCAAGAGGACATTCCTCTCTCACAATAAAGCTGTGGTGATTTTAGGTATTTGCTGTTGACAAGTCAAAATTACTTTTATTTTCAATCCTGAAGACATTGTTCACTTGAGGTAAAAATCACAGGGCAAGTCAAATTTTGATAGGGAACATGTTGTGAGTTGCTCTTGACAGTGTGTCACAAATACATCTCTACTCTGTAATTTTTAAGTTTGTTATTTTCTCACTAGCTCCACCAGCTTTCATAGTTACTGCTTTTAACGACTAAGGCAGTTACTGAATAGCTGGGAGAGTACGGGGTGTGCATTGAATCACAGCAGGGTGTTCAAGCAAATTGGTTATACAGGTGGTAGCTGAAAGTAGGAATCATCTCTTTAAAAGTTTAGGTGCAATGTGCATTATTTTGAGAGCAGCTATCATAACAATGTACAATTCCTACCTTAGTAAACATAGGGAATGATTTAATCAAAGAAACAATAAGTGGTATTTATTTGGCCGTCTTGCTCCTGCCAGCTAAAATTGCTGGCTGCTTACTGAGGCTATCAACCAGGCAGTTTCACCCAAAAGAAAGGAGAAATATTTTACCTTATCCTGCACAGCAGTGAGCCTCTAACTTCAGTGCCAGAGCCCACTGCCCCCACTGCCTGTGATGTCCATGTACTAGAAGGTTCGCCAAGTGGCCTGGAAACCATACCTAACCTCAGTTACCGCGATTTTATAGCTGATTTTTTATTCTGCTTGGGAGATTTTGGTACCAAGATGGGAGGGTACATCATCTGTAGGAGCTTTTAACCCTTTCTGTTATGTTTCAGCGGTGAATCCCCACACTGAGGTTACAGAAACAGGAAGAAGGATCTGATATTTAGCTCTCAAAATCTGAAAGTCACATTTTCTGCAGGTCAGGTATACATACTGCAAGACCCCTTCAGTACAGAGCACATACATTCAGCTGTGCCTGATGGCATTTAGCATAAAAGGCCAAAATAAAGACTCCCTGCCCCTTTTTTAAAACTACCTGTGACCTCAAAGTCCGACTTCTAACAACAACAACAAAACGCAGAAGAGACACACAGTGTACCACTTCCTTTTATTTATTTTTTTAATTTCTAAATGAAATTTCCTCAAACAGCAATATTTCTGGTAGTTCACATGCAGGAGGAAAAAAAGCACCTGCCCATAAGCCAGATTTTTCAGACAACATAAATAAGGAGCCTGGTAGGTCAACTATTAAATGTGAATGAAGTTCCCCATAATACTCCCATTCAACATGCAGTAGTTTAGAATTTCAGCTTCTTCCCATTCTTCAGGTATATTTAGACAGATATGTGAATCAAAACATCAATGCTGAAGCAATTTTGGAGTATCAAAAGCTGCTAATTGATAGTTAAATGGGAGTTTATTTTTTATGTGAAACCGCTGTCCTATATTCATTGTTGAAATAATGGTAATCATTTTCTTTGTGACATTCTCTTGAGGAATTTTAAACAAAGACTTCAGTAATTGCTTAGTTATTTCAGACATGCCTAGTAATTTTCCACTGTATTAGAAGGCATTTGTTACCAAAAGTGATGGGATAAAATGTACGTGTCCACTGGATGAAACTTCTGACTTATTCTCAGTCAATATAATTAACTTTTATTAACACACCTGGTACCTGAACAACAGCCTACGTTTTATCTGACTCGTTCTTTTCTAGCTTCATAACTGTAGGACATCAATATCCATCAAATTGTAATGAACAAATAACATGGGTTATGTCAGCAAATCTTCAGTTTTAGGGTTTTTGTGGAGAAAAAAATAATTTAACCCTAGTCACAATAAAACCTTTTTTACCATATGGACTTTTAGAGAAAAAACTAATCCAACAAACTGAGCTTTTAAGTAACAGAACAAAAATTAGCACTAGAAAATCAGTATTTTATAGCATATGTATTATACTCTGGTGACTTTGTAAGGTATTATCTACCTGAAGGTCATCTAGATCACTACGACTTATGTGACGTAATTTATTCTGCTTCTCACATTGATTTTGTTACTAGATCCAACACTGCAATGAAAAATAATATCCCTTCAAACCAATACCTTCAGTAACCTGCACCCCATGTAGAAACTACAGCAAGGTCTGATGCGAGACCTCAGAGCAGTGCCCAGGACCCAGGATCCCACCAGTGTAAGCTCAAGAAACTTAAAGTGGGTCCTCATGCTTTCAGCCACCCATGGCTTCATGAACTCTCTAAAATAAGTCCTCTGATGTGTTCTGAGTCTTCACAACAGACACTGATATTTCTGACCAGCTTTGAAGAACAGTTGTCATTGATCAAGGATGCCCTGAGTACCACATCTTCCTCCCTCCTACCTCCACACAGACACACCCAGGCCCACATCTACGAGAACAACACACTGTCGTATTTCCTGCTTTTCTCTCTGCTTCTCATCTGCTTTTGTGCGACAAGATAAGCTATGTTTGCAAAAGACTCAGGGTCTCCTGTAAGCACAAAGTCCCCACAACTGGGACCAGTGGTAAGCTCGGCCCGCTCACAGCTACGTGGAGTAGGTGGTGGGTCTGTAAACAACTCCTTTATCAAGTTTTTAGGTATCGTAAGTATGAACACTACTCTCACACAAGTTTAGGTGAGGGCATACATTCCAGCTCTATGCTGTTACAATCTTATCATTGATGTCTAAATGTTCCTTTGGCATCTTGCTGTGGTCTGGCCCTAAGAAACAACCTTATCAGCAGATATGATCTAGCTGGAACAATGCAGGGAGCAGAGTTCCATTTAATTTCATTTATTGAACGCTCACACTGTTCCCATGACATATTACTTATTTAGGAATATTATGGCACATTTTAAAATAAGTTATTTAGGAATATTACAGCCCATTTTCAAATGACGAACAGTACTATTACAGCATGAACATAAAAAAAATGGATTCAAATTAATGTTAGACAGTTTCTTTTGCTTGGTAATTTAACTGAAAAAAATACAATCATTTTATTCCTGAATTTTAATGCAGCCTGTATAGGCTCATTAATCATTTTCCTCATAGCTTTGGAGTTACAGATAACTATTTTTTAAATATTATTTAATAAAAATAAACAAGCAAGAAGTAAAATAAAGACCTAAACCAACAACAAAGAAAGAGGATTTTTCAGTCAAGATGACCAGAAGCAATCCTTTACCATGGGGTGCATTTGTATAATGGATGTCACGCTTCCATATTCCACATCTCATTTATAGTGCAATTTTTTGAGAACATGCAAAACATATTACAGAAAAGCTGATTCCTTACTTCTTAATATTAAATATATTTTGTTCTCCACCCGTGAGTTCAAATTTTAGAAATGCCATGGTTTTTTACTTTATACAAGAAAAAAACCTTATGTCTGAAGAACATAAGTTAGCGAACCAAATGTTATGCTATGCTCTGCTACTCTAATTTTGGGGTGTCTCTTCTTCTAGAATCTTTCTTTTTTCCTCCTTATTTTTATTTAACACGAACAAAAAGTTTTCAGAAGCTGCAGTGAAAAGCAACATCGGTTTTACCACAGAGCTTATCTACAGATACAGCATCAGATGTTTTAAAGTGTATGAGCAGCATCAGAAGGAAAAGCAAGGATGAACTGTCACCAGACAGTGTTGCCTAAAGTTGTAAATACTTTAAAAATTAGTAAAAAGATCTTTCTGGTGCTAATTTGCCACAGGCATCTCACAGTCTAATCAGTGATAGTAAATTGAATCTGCTTGGTTAGTTTAAGAATAGATGAAGTGGTTTAAGAAAGATATGGCAAGAAGTTTTGAGCTACTCTGATAAGATGTATGAAAAAAGGTGTGTTGTTAAGGTTGGCGCAGGAGGTCAGAAGCAGAGGGAACACCTAATTGAGCAAACTCAAGTCCAACAGCTTGCTCTCCAATGGTGCAGCATTTTACAGGATTAGGGTCTCAAAAGGCTATTTTGTAATAGTAAAACATCATCTTAGAGTACTTTCTCTTGTTTTAAAATATACTAACACATCAAACCTGTAATCAGAAAGTTTCATTTATTTACATTCTGGGCATGGCGTTGATACCAGGGAAAGAAAACTCTTGTATATGTAATTTTCACAGAGAAAAACATGCTGTAATGATTTCAGTAATATCTCTCTCCAGAGGGAGATTAATCTTCAGATCCTATTTAGCCACAAATACTTCCATGACTCCGGACACATTGCTTAGGCCGAACTCAAAGTATCAAAAATATCAGTTTAGATAGGGGATACTTATGTTTCCAAAAACCAGTTTGATTGCCTGAACCAGGAGGCACTTTAAACCTACTAGATTACTCATTTGGGACCAAGGTGGCTCCTCTGTGGTTTGGAGGGGTGCAAGGAAAACCTCATCCACTTGTAGCTGGGGACAGCATCCAGCAGCACACTCCACTTTCCTTTGACTTTCGATGGAGGGAGAAGAAAAGGAGGCAGGTTTGTTTTGCACAATCACTGAGCAGTTCAAGCAGTGATCCAGGAAGACAGCTCTGAAAACCATTTCTAGCTGGCAGCTCATAGCTCCTTTACCATGGGACCTTAATGACCAGCCTAAGGATGGGACTCTGGCAGAGCAGTCCTCATCTCCCTGCTGAATCAGACCCTGATTTAGGACACCAAGAGCCACACTGTCAAAGAGCACGGTGTCTAAAAGAAGCCATCAGACTTTCCACGAGGATTCTGGATTCGTGTGTCTCTCACAGTGTTATTTACATGTTTTATTCAACAAGTCTTCAGAGATGCTACAAGCCCTATTATTTTTCATTCAGTATGACTGTAAGGCAAACAGTATTATTTGACTGTAGTCAAATAGTCCTATTAGTGGTAATATTAATAAGTAGCAGGAAGATGACTGGCTGTAGAAAAATATATTTTCACGAATGTTCTATCTATTAGCTTCGCAATCACTATTTCTCAGTCATTTTATAATTTCAATCTTTCCACTGAAAATGACTATTAGTTTATATTTCTTCCCTAATAAAAGCATTTTTACTTCTAGGAGCTTCTTTGCTGCCCCCTTAAGCACTTTGCTAGAATAGCAGAGCTGAATGAAAAAAGTTTATGATGTTCAGCCACAAGGTGTTTGAAACACTTTCTGCGTTGACTCTACCTACTTGCGATAACATAAATATTTTCCAATTATAGATTAAAAAAACCAACTAGGAGTTCCTTACCTTTTCAAGTCATTGTAAATTAGTATTGCATTATATATAAAATATAATATTATTATAATCTTTCAGATATTGACTATTATAAAGTACGATAGAATTATAAAATAAGGAAATTACTAATATGGACAAGAAGAAAATTTTCTGTGGGACTATTTTGTTATTTTGGTAATACTCTCCTCACATGTCAACAAAAATTGTGGGTCAATTTTAATTTTTGTTCTCTTTTTAATTTCTTCCACATATTTTTTCCTTAATATGTCTTTCTACAGCAGAACAGATTCGAATAACTTTTTAAATCTTTCTCAGGAAGAAACAAAAACTATGTATGCACTGATCTGCCATTTTTTTAATGCCATATAAACCTATACTTGCTAATAGCACAGAGGAAAAGAACACTGAAAATACTGGCACAAAGTGTAAAAGCTGTAGATTCATATCCACTGTTTTCTATATTAACTAGACATTATTATTATTTTTCCATAACCTGAAGCCTTAAACTAACTTTTTCAGAACACAAGCTACTAGTTATTTTAACAAGCAAATTTCCTCAATTGCTTTCAAATACCCATTTCAGATGACAATCCAAAGATTTGGGAGAGGAAACAGAAAGGAAAATTCCTATTTTCTTTTTCCTCATACCTCCTCCAGTTAAATACTACGTGGTCTTATGTCCAATTCATTGTATATCCTCTGTCAAAATCATTTATACTTCTAATATCTTCTAAAAGCGCTCTGAATTTACAGTTAAATTTGTCCCTGATCTTGAGGCACCTGAAACCGCCCAGTGTGCTTCACCATGCACACAGGCAGAGGGAGATATCAAGGAAGATTTGTACAAATCCAAATATCACCTTAAAGAGGGACAGCAAGTAAGTCATTGTGATCCAATTGTACAAACGCCTTATCTCTGGCACCCTGACTGCTGAGCAAATTACCCTTGAGGAAATTACGACAAAGTAAGACAGTAGAGATATAATTCTTTTTTCTTAAGTTATGCTTTCAACCTATCTATCTCCCTGCAGGTGGAGAAACAGAACAAGCAAGAACTGAATAGCAAAGTAACACTGTCAAGATCATGGAGATTTGTAATACCTCCTTCTGAGGTTCAGACTGAGAAAGGAGCAGTTGATGCACCAGCACAAACTCCTCAACTTCTTGAATTGCTTCAAGCTAACTTGTGGGAGGCACAACGCAATGGCAGGCCTGAGCCATGTTTCCCCCAAAACAAATGCATCCCAATGCAAAGCAAGCTTAGATTTCTCATCCCCATTTTCACAGACATTGTATCATGTTATAAGGAATTTCCAAAACAAAAAATCAATCAAACAAAAAAAAATTCATCACTTACAAGCACCTGAAATATGTTTCTATTACAAAAAAGCAGTTTAAAACTGTTCATAAAAATAAGAGTAATACAGGAATGCTTAACGATGCCAGTACACAAAGGAGGGCTACAGAAAAGCTAGAGGGACTCTTCATCAGGGAATGTAGTGACAGGACACAAGGTAATGGCTTTAAACTAAAAGATGGTAGATTTAGATTGAGTATCAGGAAGAAATTCTTCCCTGTGAGGGTGGTGGGGCACTGGCACAAGCTGCCCAGAGCAGCTGTGGCTGCCCCCTCCCTGGCAGTGTTCAAGGCCAGGTTGGATGGGGCTTTGGGTATCCTGGGATAGTGGAGGGTGTCCCTGACCATGGCAGGGGGTTGGAACTAGATGATCTCTGAGGGCACTTCCAACCCAAACCATTCTAGGATTCCGTGATTCTATGATTAAAAACAAATATTGCCCAAATAATAATTTATTCCAGAATTGTAGGTATTTTTTAAGGATTTGTTTTATTCAGTGTATAACTGTGTATCTAAAAGGCTGATACTATGGCATGTGATAATACTCAGTCTGAGAACATTTCAATACTTGGTTTCAAAAACCTAAAAACTTCTTCTTAGCAGTGCATTCTTATTGATTCTAATTTTCTGTTTCGCAGCACAGGTACTATAGGATGCTGGGTAAGTATACTCTAATTCTGAATTCCACTCATGTTTTGCTTGAATTATTTTGAATCAAGTAAACATCGTGTATCAGCCAAAAGAAATTCACTTTGCGTAACAGAACATGTCTTTTGAAAAGTTCTACAGTGACAAACTAGAAGGATAGAGAAACAAAGGGAAGAACTGTGTTTGTACAGTCAAAGAGATGGGAAAAGATGGTCTCATTGACACATGTCAGTAAGTCTATTACCATGGAGTAAACAGACTTCAATCTGGATCAAGACAAGAAACACTAAAGATCTGCTGTGGGAAGAGAAGATAAAGCACTTGTGGAAGATCATCCGCTGTGGAGGAAAGCCTGTTTCCTAGAGGGAATACAAATGAAGAATTTCACAGGTGAGTTGCCTTCAATGCTACTGGTTTCCTTTATTATTTGAATGATTAATAGGAGACTGATTTTTATCCCCTATCTTTGTAGACAAAACTCTGCACAGGAACATAAGGGATCTCTGTCACACTGACATGAAAAAAAAGTAAAGTCCTTCAAGGAAAAGCTGTGCGGAATTTGAGTTTTTAAGATGAAAACAGTCAAAAAGTGAGCACAATATGGCAACCTTGCTGGGTCTCTAGCAAAATTGCTGGAGATCCTGGCCTGAGCTTTCCTGAACAAGAGCACTGGAATGTGGCAGTCTTCAGAGTGTTTCTCTCGGGCCTTCCAGAAACCCTGAAAATGTATGTTAGTTACATATTTAAGTCTAAATGGTAGCTGACGGTCTGTCTCTGCTATTCTATTATCCAGTGTTCGTTATGATTTTATGCTTCTGCTGCTCAGTCAAAAATTTAAGAAAGAAATGGAACAAAACTTCCTGAAGTGATAGGTGCAATGTATTTATTCATCTATCACTTACATTTTTTAATGAAACTCAGTGTAATTTATGATGCTTATACTTGATCAAAGCTTTAGTTATGTTTCTGGTAACACAGTAAGAGACAAAATCACAAAGACTCAGGAATTCATACTGATTCACAGAGTAAAATAGCTAAGCTGTAACAATATTGTTTAAACTGTATTCATTTAAGTAAATAAATTTAAAGTTCTTAATTAAAATAGAGCAACTCTTAAATAAACTGGAAAATAATAAACATAAATTGATTATATCCTTAATGCTATACAATGGATTAAATCTAGTGTTTGAAAATTACATTAGAGACGATGTGAAAATTATGTTCCCTTTTGCAGGCTTTAATATCACTCATTTGAACACTTTAATTAAAATGCAAATTCATCTATAGAGCAGATGGAAAGACAAAAGCTTTGGTGAATATGGAATATCTGAGAAATTATTAGCCAACATCAGAGCACATTAGATTACTGCTGCTGAATTGGAAGTATAATGTTCACCATGACAAAAAGATTATAAATTAAATCAGACGGCTGTACCACCTAGTGTTTTAATTTCCGCAAACTTCACTCTGAAACACTTCTACTCTGAATAGTAACTTTCATCATCATCAAAGGACTATTAAATCTTTAGTTTAAAATACTGACTCCTTTCTGTATGATTTTTTTTTTCATCAAAAGTGTCTTTTTTATGTGATGTTCTGTCATCTGGCATGAAGTGTAATGTAATGCAGTTGATGTGTCATATAGATATATTTCTAGAAATATGAGAGGTCTAGAAACCAAATGCATGCAGGGTATTTCTGTACAGATGTGCAGGCAGATCAGGACCCATTGCTATCCACAGCTGCCAAAGAACCCATAGCTGTGTTCATGTTGCTCAGACCTCACTTCCCAGCTGACAAGGTGGCATCTCAGCAAGATGTGATCTGATCCAGCTTAAAATACAAACTGCTGTTCTGGGAAAACTGAGGAGAAAGCACAGGCTGGAAGTCGAGGCATGTTTCCCAAGGCACCTGAAGATGCTTAGCAGTCCTCCCTGCAGAGGGGCACAAGGTTTGCTCCCCCTCCCCGCTACTCATTTTGACTTTGAAGTTCCATGCAATAACATTTGTAGCCAGACATCACAGGTTACTGGCAAAGCTTAGGCACCTTTTGAGTTTATAATAATGCAATATCAAAGCCTGTACTAACTTTGCTAAATACGTGGCCAAGAAACCAGGCAGTATTTTTTAATGTCTGGCTCATGCTGAGTGTTGGCTGCATTTAGTTCCCATTATCAAACTCTCAAGTCCTCGGGAATTCACAACATCCTTTATTGCTTAGAAGTGCAACATAACACATAGTCTGGTGTGGGCAAACACAGCCACATGTTACACCCCACACATGGGATATGCAACTTAAGTGTAAATACCAAGATCCCCTGTGTTTCTTCTCACAAATGAGCATGCCAATCTCAATTAAGCCCACAGTGTTTATTTAGAAAGTTAAGATCTTAATTTCCAAGAACAGCATAGGATGTGAGTCGCTTTCTTCAAATACAGACAAATGCCGTACAAATTCCTTTATATTAATTTCCAGACATAAAAGTGATAAGTGAAAATACATCTAAAGGGAGCGGTCCTAGTTTTCATGGCCCACTCCATCTTTGCTGACAAGGGCAGACCATGGCACTGTTTGTGATGATACTAGCTATGTACTGTGGGAACATTTCAGAGTTCTCTTTAGCCATATTTTATACAGCTATTGCTTAATAAAACGTTTGATACACTACTGACATCAGCTGGATGGAAGGAGACTTTATGCTTATAATGTTTTGAGTAGCATTAATTCCATAATTCATCATCTTAGGTTACTATCCCCCCTATAATCTAAGCAATTTAAGCACAGTAACCTCACTCCCCCCGTCCCCCCAAATTTGACCTGTCATAAAGCAACCAACCACAGCCTTTATACTTTTAAAGTTGTACTAGCGGAAGCACGTTTTGATTCCCTACCTTCCTGTCCTAGATGTCTTCCCAGACTTTCCTCCACCCTGTCCACTCTGTTGGCATGACAATTCAAGCAGCTGGATGGCTCAGGGATGGTCCAGCTGGAAAGTACCCTTTTTTTTTTCCTTCTTCATTTTTCAGAAGCATTAGTCGTCTGATTTACAGTACCACGTGTGCTGCACGATCATCACTTTGCATGTGAAAGTGCAGTAGAGTACAAGTGCAGAAAAGCTGGCAGCTTGCTGCTGTTGGAAAAACTGAAAAGCCCAGTCTGAACTTCCCTTAGTTGTCAACAGCAGCCTGGACTGCTGGGTACATCTGCTGTGCAGCAACGGTGGCTGAGGTGGCTTCATTAAAAAGAACAGATGACTGATTCATATGAAAAAATAATGGCTGTACAAAAGAGCTGTAAGAAACTTTGATGTATTTTAATGATGCAGTGAAGCCAACACCACCTGGGTAAAACAAAGACCCAAGGAAAAAAAAAGAGAGAGATGTTAAAACTATAGGAGAGTTTTCCCTGCCATAAGCGTGGGTAACAAGAGTACTACTTACAAGCTTGTAATTTTCTAAAAGAGACTCTATGTGAAGAAATGGATAGGTGCTTTATTTTCCCTGCAAATATCTCCTACTTGTACACATAAGATTGGATTATTATTGCCTTGAAAAAAAAAGGATGTTGAAAACCATCGCCTTGCTATTTTGTTGTTAAACAAAAAAGTAAAAAGGAAGGAAAAGCTTACAAGCCTTACTTCATCTGAAATGTTCAGTGAAATGCTTAGGATTTTATAATAGAGACTGGGCACTGACAACTATTTTATTGACTACTTGGATGATTTATACATTGCCAATTCTTGTATGTCTGTTTTAAAGCAACCACATCCTGAATAGAGTCCAGGACTGCTCCAACCTTTCACTCGGCTACGAAGCATTCTCAGTTGAAGGTACTCAACTATGTTCAGCTGGAATGTAAATGTGCACTAATCAAG
This sequence comes from Zapornia atra, assembly GCA_013400835.1. Lineage (NCBI taxonomy): Eukaryota > Metazoa > Chordata > Aves > Gruiformes > Rallidae > Zapornia > Zapornia atra. The sequence continues at coordinate 29,178 of VZTU01027231.1, read as the reverse complement.
ACAAACAGAAATCTAGATACTTAGCAAAATATTAATCAATATGAGACTCTTGCTTGAGTTGCGGTTTGCAGCTGTCTGGACACTCCTAGGTGATATTTTATCAATCCCCTTTCTCACAGCTTTTCCGTCTGTACAACCAATAACAAGCTTTCTTTCCACCCAGTCATGAAGTTTTGTGAAGCAGGTGGAAATGTAATACCTCTGAGAAATCTACCCTCCACCAAATTGGAATGAAATTAGATTTTCCCAAACATTATCAAGCCAAAACCAGGCCCCACACAATGCTTCATGCATATAACTAAACACACACAGTGTAATAATATTAGATACTTCATTTCCAAAGGAAACAAAAGTAACTGGATTTCACTTAAAAGCTTGACCAGAATTGGGAAGCACCATCACACAAGGTATGATCAGAATATGACAACTGCAAATTTTGAAATCACCTACCCCTTATTTTATTTTTTTCAATTTAAAGCATGAAACTTGTTAAAATTTCCCTTTGTGAGTATGCAAAGTATTCTAGGACATCTCTCTCTCAATTTGCACACAGTCCCTGTGAAATTTGCTGAATTATTCTGCCTTACAAATTTACCACGTCTCTTTAAACTGACAAGCAGATGATGGAAAACATATTGATGCTCCATATGGCTTGAAAACTCATAAGAAATCTTGTTCCTAAAATTGGCATATTTCAACGCTTTCAGAGCTGTGAAAAGCTTTTATGTCTGCCAGTTTTCTATACCATTATTGCAGTCCTGAAGCAGTGTTTATCACTGGAGGATACCACCTGGTTCCAGGATCCTGTATGCTATTCTTCCCCATTTCCCTCCACAGATCACCTGCCAATGAATCACCAAGGAAACTCATTACCAAAAGCACAAACTACATTGAAGGGTACAGCTGACTGCCAGCAGATAGTGTTATTCGCTGGACCACTCAAGCGTGTTATTTCTTCAAATGCTACACTTCTGTCATGTTGAATGGCTGTGCAATGCTGTTTCTCATTCTCATTTGTTATTTCATTTTAATCTCATCTGACTCACTGGTGTGGGTATGATGTCTGAGCCGCCGTCAGAAAGTCTGTGTGAGGCTATTTTAACAGCTATGAAAAGACAAAATGCAGTTCTTGTTCTTTTCATTTGTCATTTATATTGAAGAATTTGCTTTTTCATTAGCTCAGCTTAGACATGTCGTGTTCTGGATGAAGAAGAAAGCGAATCCTTCTTTCCCATCATTTAATGTTTACCTCAGGCCGTCACTAATGTTCATGTCAGGCCGTCACTTTCCCATTTCTGTGCCACCAGTCTCCAGAAAGCTTCAGAAACTCTACTACATATGAAAAATAAAGATCAGGACTCATCTAGACCTCATCCTAAGGTTTAAGCCATGACCCGAACACTTCAAGACATGTTCAAACACCAGGTCAATATTTTCAGTGAGAGCCTGAAGATTCCCAGCATACAAACTTTTAACGCACAGGTCAACTTGTGCCTTTCCCACATAACCTCTAAAACTTTCAGTTTTCAGTCCCTGTGTTTTGTACACCCATTTGCGTGGATTTTCCCAGGGACTCCACTGGGACTGCAGCAGTTGGTTAGGTGTCCTGGCCAGCTACCTGCACCACCCCACTGTGGCTCAATTCTTTTTATTGAACATGAGGAATGAGTAACATCTCATTTGCTTCTGGACACCTACTCACAGCTTTAAGGCTGAGGCTTCTTCTCATTAAAGGAGCTGTACCCATTAGACTGTGTTCCCTACTCACCACAGCTCACAGTTCATCAGTTCAAAGCTGATCCCACCAGATATTTTAAACCACTGAATGTCACTGCTCCCTAACTTTACTGAGCCCTGAGCTCTCCACAGACAGCTTGGCTAACTTTCATCCTGATGAAGCTCTGGTTTTGTGAAAGCTTTTCCTGTTTAAATGAATCTATTATATCATTGCGATAACCTAATACTGGTTGCAGTTTCAAGATTACAAAATCTAAATTAAAGAATTTTCTCTTTTTGTTGTAGCCACCTTCCTATTAATCCAAAACCAACAACTACTTTTTATTTGAAAATGTCAGGCTTAGATATTAATGATACTTCCTATTTTTCAGGTTTTACCTTTCTCCACTTCTACACTTATATAGGGCAATTTACTACATCTTTGCTTAATGATGCCAACTTTGTCCTTTTTCTCGCAAAAATCCAGCAGTTGTGGTCACTGATGGAAACAATTTAAAAGGGAAAAGTTGGAATGAAAAGTGAAATCTAGAATGGCTCAGGGATACTTTGACTAATCTTGAGATATTCAGTGACCTGAAAAGCATGGCATAGTTACAGAGATAAAAACCTATTTAATCAGCTGATAGATTAAAACCTTAGATGATAGCTATCATCTAACCAAACACCATAGAATTTTAATAATTGTGAAGAAATGAAGGGTGAGTTTAGATCTAAGATAACATTTAAAATATTATTTGGGCTATGCATTGTATGCTGAGAGACATCTGACAAGATATAGATGAAAGTCACGTCACCATGTCATCATTTCAAAATGTCAGACTCTCCTTGATGAATAGTTAAGTTCAGGACAAAATTAATCAACTCTTTGTTATTCTTCCTATTATTAACAGTAAAGCTAGTTAAGGAGTGTATTTAAATCTACTGTGAATCATGCATAACTATAACGCATAATACCTGCCCAGGGAGGTGGTGGAGTCTCCATCTCTGGAGATATTCAAGACCCATCTGGACGCCGACCTGTGCAATATGAGCTAGGGAGCCTGCTTTGGCAGGGGGTTGGACCCGATGATCTCTCGAGGTCCCTTCCAACCCCTGTGATTCTATGATTCTAAGATTCTATGTAAGACTTAGATTCTTTCTCAGTACAGGATTTTATGGTAAACTTACTGCTTCTGCTTAAAGAAATGAGAATATACGTGTTTTCACTCTTTGGTCAGGCAATGAGTTTAAGAGACTGGGAACAATGTTCTTTAGGACTAAGGTATTAACGATTGCTTAGGACATTCTGGCTGGTAAAGGATAAAGTAGATACTTATTAAAGTAAATGGCAAAACTTCTACTAACTTCTCTGTAGTCACAGTGCTCATAAAACATTGCCTTCCCACATAGGTAGCCCCGTTCATTTCTGCAAGTCTGTTTAGGTGCATAAAATTTTGACTCTTCTATCTGGTTAACAGAAATAAGGATAAGGACAAATGAGCAGCAGTGCAGCAGTGTCCCTGCTAAAGGCCAAATCTGCAGCACTTAAGTGGAACATCCTCAAAAGATAGAAAGTTTTAAACTGCATGTAAGAGAAGTAAGAACTGACACATACTCAAGAAACAGACTGAAGACCTGGCACAAAGTACTTGTTTGGAATAAAGGGAAAAGCTTTGATTATAAGGCTGGAAACACTGTATGACAGCCTTTAAGCTGGAGTTCAGGAAAAATTATGAGTCGTTCTGAAGTATCATGAGTTACTTCCGTGACAATGAGTGTTGAACAGAAGCAGCATTATCCTTTAATCTCTGCCAGCCTTTTTTTTTTCCTCCCCAAGGGAAAAAAGATCCTTACACATTTGGGGTTTTTTTCTTCAGTGATCTACTTTCTCTTCTCTTAAGTGTTTCAATGGGTTTTCATTTACTCGAATCAAACATATTTTAAGACATTAGGCAAAACCACAGTATAATGTTGACAATTGTCAAGAGTGTCTGTCTTGAGCATTATTTTTTTGGAAAAAAAAAAAAAAATGCTGGCAGACTTAATTTACATTTGTGGTTTCATCACAACTTGTTTGTCCTCCCATGTAGCATAAAGGTGACCAAGAAAACAGTACCAGTCTAAATACAGATTGTCCCTTTGGCTAAACTGACATAATGTGATAATTTATGAACCCAGGTCTGATCAAGATCAACATGGTACCGCTGAGTAACATAGGAGAGCTGATACTGCTATCACTGAATCATGACTGTCAGCAGCATTACCTTTAATGTTGTAGTCATATGTAAAGTTTAATTTTTAACAGAAAGTTTGCATCATTACATATTATAAAGGAGGAAAATGCTCCTTTCTTACTCTTTCCCTCCTTCCTTTTGCTTTCAGCCATGTATTTACATATGGTATTTACAGATAATTGAATGTCTGCTATTTTAGGGATCATTCCTTCAGTGTCCATATCACTATTTAGTGAAGATGTGCATGTATTTCAATTTTTCAAGCCAAAGCTGTCTGTATTTAATTATTATTAAGAAACCTAACTTAGATTCCTGTTCATTTTGATGTGATTTCTGTACCTGTGACAGCTTTCTGCTAACAAGTCAGTGATTATTGTCAAAACACCAAGGTCTAAACGGCAGCAGTGTTGTTTAGACAAGAAAAGAGAACACTCTGACAATATCTTTCATTTGGCCTAAATTTTCCAGGGGTGCATGATACTATAACATAATTTATCACAACAACCTTTTAATCTCTTAAGAAATTTCCCAAATGCTTTAGTAGTTTTTGATCCATTTAGCTGCACAGTGTTAAAGATTTTATATGTGAAAACAACTGCTAGGAGAAACAATACTGGGCTAAAAGTACTAAAAAAGGACAGAAATCTCTGAAGTCTTTCTATTTTGATAAATACTCTGAGAATAGGGTGAAGACAATACCTTCTCTATACTACCACTAGAAGGCTCGACAAGCACCTGAACACCATCTTTAATAGACATAACACTATTGAACGTGACCTTAATGAAGCTGTGGTTGCACGTCTTTTGAAAAATAAAGAGTTATTAGATTATTTACTCTTTGAAAAATGAATATTTTTGTGAATGATGCATCTTTGGGGGGGGGAGGAGACCTAAAGCACAACAGAATCTTTCCTGTTACACACAGTAAATATTTTCTCATTCTGCCACAGCTGCTGAGCTACTCACGAATGTACCACAAATGTCTTACATATTCTGCTCATCTAGAGTTTTTTGCAGAATTGGCCCCTCTCGGGGTGTACATAAATATGCACATATAGATACACATTTTTATATAAACCTGTGAGATATACGTGGGAACATTACAGCATCTGGTCTGGAACTCTGTCTTGAATGACTTCATTTCAAGCTTTTCATTTCTTCTTTGCTTCTACTTTGTGGGGTTTCATTTAATGAAAGTTTTGCCATCTTTCTGTGATGTTACAGTAACATTTACTGTCCAACCCAAACCACTGGTCATCAAGCACAAAACATGACAAGGACATCTGATTGCCTGCAACCAGAGCCCTGGCAGCTGTGACTGTGTCTGTAATATCCTGTTAGAGTGTCCTTGCTGAAGTCAGTTTTGCTGTTATTTCTTATTAGTTATGACTTTATAAAGGGGTGAAGACAAAACTGAAGAAATCTTTCTGCTCAATTGCAAACCCTAAATCCATAATCACAGCTTCTTAAAAACTACAAACAAAATCTAAACTGCATCATGGAGTCAACTTTCACTATGCTGGAGGTTGACTGACATAAGGAAAATTATTGTGAGTAATTTACTTAAGACAGCAGAGTATTTTGCCCTTTAAGTAGCAGGCATTTCACATTCCTTTTTTTTCCTATTCTCAAAAAACCTCACAACAAACCCAAAACAATAATTTTATTAAAAATAATACTTAACATGGCTCATTCTGTGTCACAATTTCAAAGTCTAGCTCAATATCGAAGTCACATATTTATACACATGTATATATATTAAAATAACCTGCCAACTTGCAGACAATACTGTATGATTCCATATTTGAAATGGAAACAGGTAACACCACCACTACATCTCCCCTATTTTAGAAACATGAAAATATCATCGTTGTAATACTAGCCTTTGTGTTCTGTCTCACATCTGTTTCTCAATACTGATTTGCCACATCAGGAATCTTCTATCACATAGTGTATGGAAAATGTGTTAGTGTCATGAAAACAAAACCAAAGGAGGTAACACTTGTTACTGCCTTCTCAGGAGCATACCTCTCTTTCATATGCTTGGCTCTCCAGATTTTCTATTTCAATATGCACAGTCAGAAATCAGAGACACACTTTAGTGGGAAGGCTTCAATATGACACAATATAGCATCCTCAGCATCTGTATTAATTGACTTCCCCATTGCTCTTGCACGGTTACAGTATTTACTTTCACACCTCTTCAAATATAAGTCCATGTGTTCTTAAAGTTGATTATATTTCAGTAGCCTGGGTAGTGTGTCACACGTGGGAAACTTAAGTAAATAGTACAAGATACTGATATAGTACTGCATAGATAAATGTAGGATCAGTTCCTTCTTGTTAAAAGTTACTAGGGAAAATATAAAGTTTTAAAAAAGGAATATTTTTTAATCTTTACTTAGATTTTTTTTCTGAAGGCCCACAAACGCTGATATTTCACCCAGATACAATGATCAAATCCTTGTCCTTTGAATGTTTCTTAAACAGAAAATCCAGGAACTATCAGATTCCTTTGCCTATAACCTCAGTGGGACTGAGCAATCGTAACCCCCAGGAAAACTTAGTTCCATAATTCCTAAGAAGTAAACCCATTATAAATAATAATATTCAATCAAATATTTAATAAAAGGAGTCAGCAGATGTAAAATCCACAGGTTCTACCACTGTAGCAGAAACAAATACTTTCTCTTCAACTAGCTGCATTTACTGTAGTTACCACTGAAGTAGTGCCTTTTTTTTCAGGTGAGTCTGAGAATGACAACAGAAGAATTAAGAAAAAAATATCAGAAAATTTCCTTCTCGCCACCCTGTTTTAAAATACAGTAGTGCAAGCCAAGGTCTAAGCATTTCTGCCTTTTATCTTTAATAGTATTCCTCTATAATGGTTACAACTACTCCACAGAAAAATATTTTCACCCTCAAATCATAGACCAGAGGAGGGAAATGCTTAATGATTTCTAACTGCCTTAGAGCATCATAGAAAGACAGCTAATTTAAATAAAATTAACTACAATCTACAACTTTGAAGCTGCATTTTTACCTTGTTCCCAATATTTTAAAGCTCTCAATTTACAGTCAGAGTATATGTTCAACATGCTTGCTCCACAGAACTATGTACAACTAGACTTTGTATAACTCTTTGTTCTGCTAAAGAAACTTTAGTGTGAGGCTGGCCGTGCATTGCAATTATATGAAATGCAAACAGACGGAAGGAGAAACAGCTGTTTTCCCAATATAGCAAATTCATTTGGGAAATTTGTGCAGAAGGAAGCAATAAATGCATCAGCAACCACTGACACACTCTGATAATTACTGCAAAGCAAATGGGCATCTGCATACAAGGAGTAAAAAAACCCCTGCACCTAGTAAAAAGAAAAATTAAAGAAAAAATACAATCCTTTGATGAGCACTGGAAGAAAAATACACTCTTATTCTTGAAGAGATCACTAGCATATTACTCAAGATTTTAATTCTGACACATTTTTGTTGTTTGATAGCTTGTGCTTTTGTGATTGAAATAATTTATGCTTCATTCAGTAACAGAAGCTTCCCAACTCCTTAAAAAAAAACCCCAACCAACTAGCCAGGACCTGAGAAAGCCAGTTATGATATACAGAGGAGTTATTTACTACCCAGCATCCATTCTTTGGCAAGCCCATAACAAGCCAAAGTCACCTTACACTTTAAACCAAATGAGCATTCTAGATTCATCTTAAGACAGACATGAAAATATAATGCAAAACAGCAAATCAAGATATACTATGATGTCATATTATCTTTCTGGGTAACTTTGCAAAACTTCACAGGAGAATGTGTAGCGGTATGCTAACATTCACATTGGAAGGATTGAAGAAACCATGGAAATAAACCTGGAAATCTTACAGTTTTTCTCTGAAGAATAAACTTTTCAGTTGTAGTTCCGCTAGGGAAAAAAATTCCCTACTAACTTCTCTGATCTGTTTCTGTTTTGTCTTTCCCAAAGAAAATGGAGCCAAGGGACATAAAATGGATTATTTCCAACTGCTGTTTGCCAGGCAACCCACCCCAATAGTTTCTCTTAGTTTTTCTAAGCTATTTCTACCAATTTGGTAGGGGTTTTGGAAAAAAAAGAAGCAAGCTGTATATGTTGAATTTTCATCCACTCTTCCATCTTTTTCACAGACCTTTAATACTATACAGAAACTACACCAACATAAAGGTTTTGAACAGAGGAAGTGTGCATGATATTGTTGGCCTATCACATATTTAATAATTTCTGTTAAATAAGATTTGGTTTAACCAGTTATTTAATGGTAATTTGTTTAATGTACCAGTACAATAAACTTTCAGGGAAGTGGAATAAGAAATTGAACACAGTATTGATGATGTTGATTAACAGAGGTGGTGATTATTACCTTTGCCACTTTCAAAGTCTGTCCATGTGTACTTCAGATGCAAACATTCTCAGTCGGGCTCATCTGCTCATGCATCTTCTTGCTAGTGTTAAATTCTCTCTAGTCCTTATCTACTGTGCTTTGACTCTCCTTCCAAAAAATACTAGGTCGTGATATAGTCTTCAGACCAAAAAAAGGCAGATGAGAATGAATGCACGGACAGTGGGCCAAAAGGATTTCTCAGCCTCAGATATAAATGGAACCCTCTTCAGGAAAGATAAACAAAAAATCCTTCCAACATTCTCCTCCTTATCTGCTGCATGTCTGGAAAGTGAGTTTCCAGTTATTCAAGCAAAACCTGAGTAGTACAAGACAATTGACATTTTTGGCAATTCATTTGATGGGATGGAAGTGAGGTGGAATCAATGAAGGAACTTTAAAAAAAAAAAATCTGAACTAAACAAACTGTACAGGCAAAATATGTGACCAGGCAAACACTCCCAAGGTAACCTACACTGATTACATAGGCTGCTCTAAGCACTGAGAGCTTTACAAAACAAAAACTAGTCCCGTTTTTTAAATCATTTTCAGACAAACTTCATCAAGGTGTTTGGACTGAAGGACAAAGCGTCTGATGTGCTTCTTTTATTTCTTGTTTTTGCAATGTTAACTAGAGGGTCTCAGGGAGACTAACTGCATACTGCTTAAACTGCTAATGGGGCTTTTGAGTTGGATTGCTGCAAAGAAGCTAAGCAATCTTCTCTCCACTTCTTCCACAACTGGACAAAAGTTGAAATAACTGATTAACACTGTCATGGATAAGATATATTATACATATACACAATGAATTTCTAAATAAAAAGTGAATGCTCAAACAGGACACCTGTAATTTAGGAGGACTGCTTCTTTATTATGTGCTGTCATCTGAAACTGAAAATTATCAAAAGTTAAACCAGGGAAAAACACATTGGACATGTATCTTTGAAAAGTTAAAAGTAACACAGAGTGAAAAGTGGATTATATTACTGGAGTCTTTAAAGGACAGGAGGAGGTGTTTCAACAGAATCTCTTGCTGTTCTTTTCAGGGAAAGGATGTAATCCCAGATATCAAGGTACCGGATGAGGCCTTGAAGCTAAGATCAAACTCCACTGGAATGAGACGAATTATGTGTAGCAAATTGAACAAGTGCATAAGCAAGGAAACCAAGGGAAGGGAAGAGTGGAAATACCCCTTTGTAGAAAAGAGTATCAGAATATGATCTCATACAAGCATAGAAAAAGTGACTCTCTCAAACATGTGATGTTTATTCTTCTGGCAATAGACAACAGTTTATTTACAGAACACCATCCTTTTTTTTTTTTTCATTGTCTAGGGAGTACATTTATTTACTATATACAAACACTCATCAGAAAGTTATGTGAAGCTAGACGTGAAAGCATAAGAGCATTTAATCTTCTCTCTCACCTCAATCCGGCATCTCCTTTAGTCCTGGTCAAGTATCAAAGAAATTAACCAAACACATCTAGCAGAGATTTACCAAGGTCTACCAACCATTCCTTACAAACTGGATTGCTTTCTATGATGAAGTGACTGGCTTAGTTGATGTCATTTATCATGACTTTAGCAAGGTTTTTCAGTCTCCAATAGCATCCTACCAGCCAACCTGAAAAAGCTATAAGGTGAGTGGAGACCACAAGCAGTGGCACCAGCCAGGAGCCAACCATCTGCAGAAAGCAGCATTGCCGGAAAGGAAAGGATCCAGGGCCTGGTGGACACAAAGCCCATCATGAGTCATTGTTGTGCTCTTACAGCCACAGCCTCTACTGCATCAGAGAGAGAGGAAGCAGCAGTAAGTGCTTCTTCCTCTCTTTTTGATACCTGTGAAACCTCACATGGAGAACTATGTCCGGTTTGGGGCTCTGCAGTACAAGAAAGACTCACAGCCAAGGACAGTGAGATTTTCTAGGGGCTGGATTATACGATACTGAGGAGCTGCTGAGAACACTGGTATTTTTCAGACTGCAGGAAAGAATAATAAAGGTCTCCCCTATTAGTGACCTAAGAGTCACCTGCCACTACCTAAGTGCGCTCATAGAGAAGATGGCACCAAGTCTTTCTTGGGTGCACACAGTGAAAGGTTAAGAGGTGAAGAACAAGCGATGACAATGAATATTCTCAGTAGGCATCAGGAATTCCTGAGAAATACATTTTTTAATTAAAGTTCACCATGAGAGAGGTTAATCACTGGAGCAGCATACCCAGTGAGGCTACGAAAGACCATCCTTGAGGATTTTCACAACTTGACTGGACAAGGTCCTCCACAACTTGAATTACTTTCTTAGTCTTTATTTCAGCTGGAGCAGATTACCTGCAGAGGCCCCTTCTAACCTTAAATTATAATTCTGGTTCTATGGCTTGAAAGAGCTCAGAAGTTCAGCCATAACAAAGCTGTTATTTATTTATTTGGTAAAGAGGAAAACATAGAATCACAGAACAGTTTTGTTTGGAAAAGACCTTCAAGATCAAGTCCAACCATTCACCTAGCACTGCCAAGTCCACCACTAAACCATGTCCCTAAGCACTACTTCTATGCATCTTTTAAATACCCCCAGAGATGGTAACTCACACATGTAGATTCAGGACTGACATTATTCCTTTCTGTAGTTCCCAGAAATTTCAGCATTTTTCATTATGGAAAGCTTACACTGGAGAAGACTGCATGGTTATTGTTCTCATACTAGGCATTAATCCCAGACTGATTGACTAAAATGCTTCTTAATGGTTTGGAAATCACCTTGTACCCCCACATTACAGTATGTACATGACTATTTCTGGAATGAGTTACTAAAGAAATTAAAACAACAAATAAATGCAGTATGTTCTAATTATACAGTTACAGTTTCTCCAACCATATACTTTTACGATTTACTGCAGTAATGTTAGCTAGTAATTAAGGAACTGATATTTTTTTCTCTTCCATGGTGTTAGAAAGAAGATTCGAATTCATGGAAGAAGATTATGTTTTCCCAGAAAAACCCACCAGATTTCTAGTGGGTTTTTTCCATGTAAAATTTATCGTGTTTCCAAAACTAATATTACCCATGTCTTCGCAGGTAGGACAATCTGGTTTTTCTATACCTAACAACTATGATTATCATAGGAACTAGTCATGAGATAAAGAACCAGAAAATTTCATGAAAACACCAGCTGATTAACTGACAAATACCTTCTGTTGTAAACCTCTTTCCAAAAAAAAAATAACCTAACCTTGAGGGAAGCATGTGAAAAGTGTGCTTACTGCATTCTACTGTCTCACACATGCTCACAATAAACGAAGAGTAATGTTATTTTTACCTTTTTTAACTACAGAGAAGCAAGTTGAATCCCTTTGGTAGCTAAATTAACACCACTTTAATTTTTTTGCTTTTTGATTCTTAATGAGCATCCATACTGAGATATACAGAGTACCACTCCAAATGTTTCCCTTAGCTTTTGCCTTTCTCTTCAAAACTCAGCTTTAAAACATATCCTCATTAACTTTTTCTCTAACCTTAATGTTATTACTTAACATTGTACTAGGTAGGAAGTAGATTTTATGTTTAGTAATAAGGTGAGTACTTTTTCACTGTAACAATTTTTCCTTAACTTTGTTTCCATAGAGAGATAGTTAAACATACTCTATTTTTAGATATGAATGCCAAGAAGCCTTGTGAAAATTCTAGTTTAAGAAAGAAAAAAGAAAGGTAAGATGGAAATTTTTACAAGCATCATTTTCATTAGCTGTGAGATTTTGTTATTTCAGTGGTTAAATCTGGAACTAATATTTCCAATTCTAGAAATAGATTACACTATTAATTAACTGTATGCAATCCCAGCTATTTTAATTGTATCATTACTTGTTTCTATACTGAGATGTTTACAGTGTGCCTAGATGTACCAGCTTTGAGGGTGTAGAAATATATTTACTTTTCATAATCCAAAACCACATCACATCATTGTTTTCTGTTATTCTTCTCTAGTTTAATGTATTTAATACCCTTATTAGGACACTGTAGATACCAATGTCTTGAAAGCGTTATGAATCAATGCAACTCAACTGTGTCATCTTCAGCTTCACTTTTACCTGTTTATTGTGACTCAGCCTGTGATTAATGGAGCCAATCCTTGTTTGAAGCCTGAAAGCTACTCTTTATTAATTTCCACTTTGACGCCACACACTGAAGAACATCATATAGCCTGAAGTGCACTCCTCCTCTCCTCTTTAGCTTAGCCAGAAAGTTCAATTTTAAAAATAGCTATAAAAGAAACTAGGAAAAGGACAGAAAACAAAACATTAACTTTCTTTCCTAAGTAAAGAAATAACAATATGTAAAACGAAAGACGTAGTAAGGGTAACAATAAAAATGTTTCGAGAACAATCTTTTTTCCTAAGTTTAAAGTTCAGCAGCTATTCATGGTAGGAGTTGCTTCACTGCCTGAGTCCTGTCCCATGACTTCACTCCATCAACAACCCATGTAAGATGCAAAGAGTATTTTAAAATTGGGAACACTGAGAACATCTTAAGCCAGCCCAGTAAGATTTTAGTTCTTACACCCTGTCTCCCAGGTGTAGGTGTGTGAATGGGAGGACACTGCCCATGGAGAAGACAGTGATGCCCCTGCCAGGTGGCCTGAGCACAGCACAGGGCTGTGCCATCCCACACACAGCACTGGCCACAGCACAAACTCCACCAGCTTCCACTTCACACCAGCAATTACTCCATCTGTGTGTGCTTATCTTTATCTTGATGTGAAGCAGCATGTTCTCATGTGAACATTTGTTTGGCAGTAGAAATGGTGCACAGAATTGCTCACTGCTAGGAAAATCCTATGTGAGCATTAAAGGCAGGATCTGCACAGTGTGTTTTGCCCATCAGTCTGTCTGGAGGGTTGTAAAAATATCTACACTGTGCTCTTTTCCCTTCTAGTGTTAGCACAAATAAATAGTATTTTTATTCAATAGTTTACAGAGTTTGAGTGCCTTTTGTACTGAAATCCACCACAAGCATTGGCCCCAGTGCATTACACCAAGCTAACATTCTGGTTGCTGAACTAACATTTTGAAAATGAAAATAAAACAAGAAGCAAAACAAATTAAAACAATAGGAGAAGGGAAGAAAAGCACAGTGAATTCCTGCCTTTTGGACACACCTTACACATTGCTCATACAGAAATCTGTGTCATCTTGGTTCACTGATTTAAAAATCAAAATATAAATTCAAAAGAGCCATATCTGAAAACTTTTATTGTTTTTTGTTGTTTGGTTGTTGGGGTTTTTTTTCAAGGTATGTCCAGCTTCTTCTTAATATCTGCAATGACTGTGCCTTTGAATATCACTTCTATATAATTGTTTTTCTGGACCTGTCATTCATAAACAGGAGGGATCCTTACACTGATTTCGATCGGTCCTCTATTAAAATCATATTCTTCACATTATTACCATTGATTACCTTCCTTAGGGTATACAGCTAAGATCAAAGCCAAACCTAGATTGTTAGCTTTCCCTACACTGTATTATTTTAGTTTACAGTTCTTTAGATGTCCTTTTGAGGGGTGGATGCTGGGGAGAGATGGGAACTGAGCTTGTGTGTTATTTGTAACAGTAGTTTAAATGGAATAAATATTTTTTTCCACAGTGTGGCAGCAAAGCCTTTTAAGAGGAAGAACTGACTCATCTCAGGAACTTTCTGCCAAGTCAGCTAAAGTCAGAGTCCACAGATTCCTTGTCCCTAGTGAACTGGATTCTGTTTGGAAGACTAATTCTCTGCTCTAGAATTACAAATCACTGCAGGCTTCTTCTTCTTAATTTATCACAGTTATCTATTTTTTCCTGGGCGCTTTTTCCAAAATAAGAGTCTTGAAATACAAAACATTTCTCAAAAATTTTGAATGATATTTGACTGTTATACAACCCTGCTGCAGACCCACAGGCAAAAATGTGAAAGAAATCATCATCTTTCATGCCTGATAAGAACTTAGGAACACCCAGGTAGGCATTGAGTGTCCTGCAGTTCAGCAAATGAATCAGGTACAGAAATGACACAGAGTATTCCAAAGCTGGTTATGTTGGTCTTTACTTCCCAATGCCTTGCATGTTTCTGTGTGCACAAATGAGCAAGAGAGAAGGTAGACATAGTGAAATCTAATTCCTGAACAATTATATGAGACACAAACATTTACAGTCTCACTCCAGATTCAGAATCACTGCTTAAAAAGGCAAAAAATCATGACCACATTTCTGTGATCTCTGGCTAAATCCCTCCTGATTGCAAGCAATGTCCTAGCACAGCTTTCCATCTCATTTAAAACAAATTAAAGGAAGAGAGCACTTTTCATTCTTCCACTTTCTGCCCCTACTTACTAGGTACTGGTTTTCTTCTAATCATGCTAAGGCTGTCTAATTTTGAATATAACATGTCTATTTTGATCATCAGTTGACCTTTTACCTATTTATTCTTTCATGCTTGAAGTCCAAGAGTGAAATTCTTTTTTGAGGCATAGTGATTTCAGTTTCCTAAAGGCTTAAGGGAAAATTCTTGCAATTTTGAAAAAGGTAAGAATTATTTTTTTCCCAGGAAAATTAGTTATTCATTTCAGCATGTTTCAAAGCAATCCATCATAGGAAGAACTTTGTATAGTCATGAAAATAACCAAAGATTTAACTATGGCTATAACAACTAAGCGCAGCTATGCAGCATGGTTGATTTATTTTCTGCAACAGAAAACGGATTAAGCTTTAGGAAATAATGTCTAACATGAAAATGACTTAAAACATAGTAATATCGGCATTATAACAACTTAATTAAAAGTACTATTTTAGATGTAGATTATCCTATGTGACATCTAGGATATGGATTATTTAGGCATCTAGCTAAACCTATACCTACAGTGTAATTGATTAATAAAATTAATAAAATTAATACAATTTTATTTTAATAAATTAAATGCTCTGTATGAACACACATGTACGTACTTTCATATGCATCAGATGGTTTTCCTAAGTGTGAATCTAGGTCTTATTATATTAAATTTGGATTTATAGAAATTCAGACAAGCCCACATAGATACGATGTGTGACATTAGAGAAGTTCATTTGTCACCTGGGACTTGCTGACTCATGATTTAAATATACAGTGATAAATTACATCTGGGAAAGACTAATTGTGTGCATCAAACAAAAGAAGCTAGTAAATTCTAATATTTAAGACTATGGGAGGAAATAAATATTTGTCTACACTCAAAGCAGTCTTGAAAAAAAGGAGAGGAATTTTTTTTATTAAAAAAATAGCAATTTCCTGCAACTTTTAATCTCAGCAATGCATGTAAACAACGAATGACCCACATCATAAATCTTTCAGAAATTATTCTATTGTTATTTTCATATTCTGGTAAATCAATACAGATTTCCTGTCTTGTCACCCTCCTTCATCTCTGATAATGGAACAAGGTTGTTTTATCAGTATCAATCAGATTTATTCATGCTTTGCCATGGATCACTTTAAGTCCATTTACTATGAAACTACTGCTACAAGGTCATCCATAATCAGCTCTTAACTTCAATACATTATAAACCATTTCACATTAATTTCAGAAATGTTTAATGAAAGTGGTTAAATGAACAGAGCTTGGTAGTTCCCTGAGTGCTGCCTGCAGCTGTGACATGACCTATTGATTTTAGAGCAAGGTATTACCCATGTTCAAAGGCTCAGGAATAAATGCCAGAAGTTCACAATCATTTGGCATAATCTGAAATAGACTTTTTAGCTAACAGTCTTTTAGGTTTAGCATAGCTTAAATGCTCTACTAAACCTCCGAATTCAACAGGAATGAGGAAGAACCACTGATAGCTCCCCACTGCTTACTGAGGAGAGTTGCAATGATACATACAAACCTAGGAATACACTTACTAGATAGTTACATATATTTTACAAACAGAATTGGGATTGTCTGATTATTTCCTGACTCTACTAAATAACAATGTATTTTTCTGAATTAAAGGAGACTGTAATATTTTATTGACTCCTGGAAGTACTAGGAGTGCTCCTAAAACTATGGAAAAGGAAAATTAGAAGAGAAAATTTATTATTGCAATGCTAAAGTTCACTATATGGTAGTCTATACCACTGCAAACGATACCTATGGAAAGAAAAAACACCACCCCAAAATCACTGATTCAGTAGGATTAATTAGCTCAGTCACTTGTCTCATTATCAAGTAGTCATCACATATGGCCACTGAAATGGAAACTGAACCTAATGAGAAGTTGGAATAGGCTTGAATCAAAATTGGACTTCCATTTGGCTTAAAACCACATAACAGCTACCTCATCTTACTACTGGTTTCAGTATCCACTCTACCACTAGTCAAACTAAAGGTAGCATTCAAATAAACCAAGGCAGATAACCCACAGCAATGTAAGCACACTAGGAAATTGAGTTAATTTATGTCATAGACCTCCATGCTGCTGTGATTGGCTACATTAAATTTAGCTAGCTATTTTTACAATATAATGCAGTCATCAGGATAAACGTTCATATCCCTACATTGTCTTTCATCATGTTGTTCCTATTATGTTTCAGATGAGTACCAGTGAACCTATCCATCAGAACTAAGGCCAGTGGAGGGTGTCCCTGCCCACGGCAGGGGGTTAGAACTTGCTGATCTTTGAGGTCCCTTCCAACTTCAACCATTCTAGGATTCTGTGATTCTAACCACACAGCCTTGAGTCTGTCCTTGTCACATAGGGAAACATCACCACACCATTCTCTTATCAGATTATCTTTCACTATCAATTTAAAAATACACATACAAATATGAGAATTGGGTTTTAGGGTTTAGAGGAGTTTCTAGTGAATTTCTTCTTTCCTTCCCATCCTCTCAGAGCTTGATGATTACTTAGCTTCAGGATAGGGAAGATCGCTCAAAAAAAAATTATTTCAGTCTGAAATTTATAAATTAAGGTCACTTCATGAAAAATGAGTTTAGCTTGCATGAGAAAGAATTCAAGTTATCTCAGAGAAAAGCAATCAAAAGAATTCCATGATCTTGGGAAAGATTATTATTCCTGTAGAGAGGAACAAATGTTCCACAAAGAGGATGTGATGGTTTAATGAAGTGAGAAATTCTTGCTTATATATCTGCATATATATAACTTGTGTGTGTTTGTACCCAAACACAGAATACAATTTTCTTTTATTGGCTGATGCTGCCTCCACAAAAAAGTATTCAATAAAACTACACAGCTATGGTTTACAGAGTAATTATAATTGTCTAACCAGCTTCACAACATGCAAAATACACTACAGAATGGCACAGAGATAAAAAGTTATACAAGCTGTTTTGAGATGACAGAGTATTACAGGCATTTTTAAACACAAAGCTAGAGTTCATTAGGCAATACTACCCTATTAGTCTATGGATTCGCATTATTATACATACTTACATGCATTCTATATGGTTTAACACTGCAGTAATATTTTTATGTTACATGGGTCCTGAAGATACTATGAAGCCGAAAATTTGGTCTCATAGGCAGTGTCTCTATGTGGCACAGAGCCTGAAAGGGTCAAGCAGAAATTCTAGCACTCTGCAGCTGTCGGACGCAGACGTGCTTGTTTGTTGGACACAAACCTTGGGAGAGTTAAAATAACAAAGAAGAGCTGGTTGATAAGAGACGAAAGAATGTTGGGCAACTAGACATCTTGACACCAGAAGTGCATAACAGGACCTGGTCAGCCTTGAAGGGGAGAACAAAACATGCTTTAAGAAACAAAAACAGAATATGTGTAAAGGTTGTGTGATTAGGCCTAAGCTGCTTTTTTTAAAATGTTCATAAGTGGTTTTGAACCAATCAGTAAATAGCAAATGTAAGAATGGCTTCTGCACTTCAATGAAACTAAGGCCCACGTGGGCTTTGCAAAGTATATAAACTTGTGATTTGCTACAATAAAATGACAATTAGCTTGCATCAAGCTGTGTCCCGTCTCTTAATCGCAGCATCTCTACTTAGTCCCTAAGCGCAGTTACACCATCTTCACAAAAAGAGTGAGGCCATGTGTTTTAATCATGTTTAGTTAGTTGTTATTTTCTATACACCCTCAACAACAGACCCAAACCCATCAGTCCATGGGGCCTTTCCCAGAGTTCTCCTCACCACCGTGTTCAAGTGTTTCCCAGACCCTGTTGACCATGTCTTTAGACATTTAACTCACGGAGGAAATGCTGAGTTGCCCTGTCAATACAATACATCCATTTTAAACCAGAGATTAGGTATGAGGATCTCTAAGTTACATGAAAACTAAATATACATGAGTCAAACATTTAGCTGTACTTAACCACAACTGAGGAAGTAGTAACTAGTTAAGCTTTTTTGAAAAATAAAAGATGTTCTATTTATCTATAACTTGGGTAAGGGGAGGGTATTTCTCTAGATAATGCAACACATTACTTGGCATTTACACCTGATCTCTTCAGTTTGCTTATTACATCCTCATCTTTAACCCTGGTTTAGCATTTTTCATATTAATTTTCTCCAAATGGACTGCAGCAAAAACACAATCAGCATCTAAACTGATGGGCAGACAGAGAAGCATTTCTGGAGCCAAGCTTCCTGCTTTCCCAGCCATAGTCATTGAAAGACAGATGTTCTGAGTAAGTATCCTTTGCATGCAAAGGAAATATGAGGTCCTGAAGAAATAAAAGAAAAATCAGCTTGCAGAGGCATTTGCAAGATTTGACATTTTTAGCTCTAGGTCCCTGCTCTGGGTGCTTCTGC
Organism: Zapornia atra; assembly: GCA_013400835.1. Taxonomy (NCBI): domain Eukaryota; kingdom Metazoa; phylum Chordata; class Aves; order Gruiformes; family Rallidae; genus Zapornia; species Zapornia atra. The sequence continues at coordinate 10,038 of VZTU01027231.1, read as the reverse complement.
TACCTGCCACTTCAGAAAAACAGGCCAGACAAGGCAAATCTGAGCGTTACCTGACATGAAAATAGGTCATTTCCATGTATTTTTATCACATTTTATTCACTGAAAAGTTAAAAAGTTATAGCTAAGTAATTAGCCAGAAAGAAGTAATTAAAAATTAGGAGGTATCTTTAAAAATGTAGGGCCAAAAATATACTCAGAAATATCCAGCTAAATTAATGCCATTATTTCTGAATAACAAAATATTTATCTACATCTACAGTTACAGAGATGCTACTATTTAGAAAACTAGAACATGACCTTCAAAGGCATCAGCTTATTCATGGCAGCATCTTTTTGCTGTGTGGTTAAAAATTTTCCACTTTCTCATGGACATTTAAACCACTTCACATTTATCAAAAGGATAAGAACACACAAATGGGAAATTACTATGTTTGCCAATTTTATGGTATCTTACCTCTTAGTAAAATTTAATGAGCCCTGTCTTTGTTTCTGTAACAGCAAATGAACAGTGAATACTTTAAGAAATAAAGGTGTATGTTCATCTTTAATTGATAGAACAACTAAGTTCATGGGAGCCAGGAATATATGCATGGGTTTTGTGAATTTGGAGGGAAAGGCAGGTACTACTAGTTCACTGGAAAACAAGGCATGAGTATGACAAGCATTAGTACCTTCACGCTCAAAGAACAGATGAAGTATAGAAAAAATTAAGTGGCATGCTACAGCTGTGCCAAAGCTTTTGAAGGATTCACAGTACCTCTGTTATTTGGGAAAATACACAGTTTGGGCAGAAGACAATTTGGGGCTGCAGTGTGGTCTTCAGCTGAAGTAAGTGATGCTTAACCCCTGGCAGGGAAGCACCACATTGCTAAGATGAACTGCACAGGGCAGATGCTATAATTTCTCTTATGCCGTGTTACAGGATAGTAACAGACCTTCAGGGTTTTATTAGAAAACAGGTATACATCTCAACATGGGCTGTGACACACAAACACCCACTGGCACATCACCAGCTCCCCTGCAGCCCACATACATCATGATGAAAGCGTCTGTGTGTTTTGATCCCATGGCTGCTGTGCTCACAGCCACGTGAAGAAAGGAAAAAGGGCAGCTGGGAGGGATCTGCAAGTCACTGGAGTGACTCATCCAGCCCCGTCCCTTGTCACTGTCTTCTACAGTGCTAAGCAAACCTGACACAGACAACCAATCTGTCTCCTCTCAAGTGTAATAGGCCAGCTACTTTTATTCTGTGTTAAGAAAGAATGCCAAAGGGGACATATATTTATAAAGTATTTGCAGCTCCAATAACAGAAATGTTTCAACAAAAGTGCCATATTCACCTCTTCTATTTTTATTCTAGTTTAAGAGGGTTTAGCTCCCAGGTAGGTATCTGTATTCCTTTATGAATACTACCGCATGCTTGTGAAAATAACTATGCAGCTATTGTCCTTAAAATTTCCCTCTTGGAAAAAACCCATGTTTTTTCCTCTAGAAATTCACAGCTAACCACATTTACTTTTTTCTTCCCAACTTCTTCTGACACCCAGAACAGAAATGCACTTGACACAGGCTCCTAAAAGCGCAGATGCAGTCACACTGCCTTTGTTTGAGGGAAGGTGTTCAGAGCACTCCATTGCTTTACAGCGTTGTTGTCTAGCGCTGATCACAGTGCTGTCAAAAAAGTGCTTTATTTATAGCACGCTGCTGAGTCTGTCTGAAATTATTCATATCTCACAAATTATGCTCCATGACTGGCTTTGTTATGGGAAAACACATCTGCATAATTGATAGCAGAATAGTGGAAGGTGCTAACAACTATCAATTTCTGTTGTCAAAGAGCAGCTGAGGCTAAAATGTGCTGCTTAATGTACTGGTAAAATTATCTGATACGTATATAAAATTCTCTAAAATCTTATCATTTGGAACTAATTTTTTACTTTATATATATGCATATATATTAAACACCAATCTACAATACATACTGGACTTTCCTGCAAAGTTTCAGAATTTGGTTCTAACTCTCTATGTGTTAAGAGGGAAGATAAAAAACTTTTAAAATGTAAAACATTTATCAAATGAATGATATAGCTAGAAATATAATTCCATCTTGTAAGTGGTAGAAGAAATTAAAATTAAACTATTTGTTGCTTTGCTCCAATGAATGTTTAATGGATACTTGAAACTCAGTCTTTCACATACTGAATACTTCTTTAATAGTAGGGACTAACAAGTCACTTCATCATTACCTGCAAAGACACAGGAAACTTCCTCTTTGAATTATTAAACACTCCTTGAATGCAGACAGGGTTCACAAACCTGACAGTCTGATGAATCTCATGACTAAGCTGCACTACCAGAAGACTAAAGATCCTTGGCAGCTTGATAAAAAATGGCTTGCTTTCTCTACCAAGCATAAGGATAAAGTGTGGCAAAAATTAGATAAATGAGTATTTGCCAATGTTCCCTTTTTTCCCCCCATGTGGATTTTTACCGTTCTGCAACAATTAGCAACCTTTAAAATCTAAGCTAAAAACTGGCTTTCTCAGTTGATTCTGAATTTTAAAACTAACTTACATTAATGACCATAAATTATCTCTAAACTCATGTAATATATAAACATATGATTAAAAAGCCCTAATTCATAATTAAATTAATTATTAAATGTCATTATATAGAAATGTTTTGACAGTTTATTCTAGAGAGGCATTTTCTGACAATATTTACTGAGTTACTATTCTTCCCAAGATCACAATAATTTATGGAAGATTGTAAATGTAGTTTCTACACCACAGATGGACTTGCCAGTATGGCCACATATTGCTCAAAACATTCTGATACAGAACTTGCAGCTGCCCTTAAATGTGTACTTTTCTGTTTTGAGATAAAATTCTGTTTAATGGGCTTGAGAAACTTGTGCGATATGCGTGTCTGTGACTGAAACAACATGCAGGCCCTTCTGTGATTTTGTAGCACTATCCAAGCCCCACTCACTATTTAATCTTGCCACGTATGGGAGATGGGGTTCTTTGGTAGAGAATTAACCTCAATTCTCCAGTCTCTTTGGGGTTTCTTTTCTGCCTTGAGATGGAGAAGAGCTCTGATTCCTCACCCCCTCCATGCATGATTGCAGCTACTCCTTTTTCATCTTTCATTTACCAGGTAGAGTTTTTTTATTTACCCGGAGTGTTCTTTCTTTGTTCATTTAGCTAATCCTAACAGACTAAACAGACTTATTTATCAAAACCAGCAGTGCTTCAAGGAGCAAAGACAATGTTATAGTGGACGATGAGTGGATCAGCAGCTCAGAAATATATGTGCACTTGCAGATTTTATGCAAGTCAGAGTAGCATAAGAGTCAATGACAATATCACTGGGAAAAAAGTAAAATTAAATTTAAAAAACCCCATTAAAATCAAGACAGTTTAGTGTTTGAAGTGCAAAGCTTACTGTACAGGTTTTATTTTCATTGAGTATTGGACACATTTTCATCAATAAGTGATAGAAGTTCGTGGTATTAGTTTCATACTAAATTTTTGGTCTTGCCCAAAGCATGCCCTCATTAGGAAAGGACAAAAGACCTGAGGAAACATTTGCAGATGCCTTATAGCTTTGGAAGAAGCATATCTATACTGTAGAGAGCTGAGGTGATGGCACGCAATCATTTCACAGCTGACACTCCTAGAATCATTGCTGCCACCTTAAGGGAATACTAACGTAACTCTGAAAAGGTCAAGACAAGGAAAAGGACAAATAAGGAAGAGCAAACAGAAAGAAGAAATCAACCACTCAAGTGACCATTTGGTCATGTAGAGACCCAAAAGATTTCAACAAGGAGACATGAACTGAGAAATTTCTTACTGTGCACAGGTAAAACCTGTTGGGAGAACAGCTGAAGAACTAACCGTTCCTTATGCATTAGGAGAGTTTCAGCACCATTCTTCAGATGAACAACATGTTTGTGTACATTCGACCTTCCCTTAGGGAGGCTTTTTTATTCAGTTTACCATTTAGGTTCTACTCAGTTTTCGGACTTTGAAAATTTACAGGAAATTCTAAGTTTTTGATGGATAAAAGGGTACAAAGATAAACAAAAATTCCCTTTTTATCAGAAAAGGGAAGTTGAAGGGCACAACTAGAGGCTGTGGTCAGGAGAAAGCCATACCTCTTTGGCTACAGTTTAATGCACACAAATATTTTATTGTGTTCAAAAGAAAAAGCTACTTTGCAAAAAGTTAACCTCACATGGTATGGCCAAGTAAGAGCTAAGCTGACACTTAGGAATACCACACTAACAGGAATAGCAGAACAAAGATCCTAAATTATCTGCTCACATCAGTTACCGGACAGTAGTACAGGGATATCCTAATGGCTGCAAAAGTTACTGAAAATTCTCAAAGTCTTGAACTGAATTGGTCAATGTCCTAAAACACAATGACTAAATTTCCTTGGGCATGCAGGAAAAAGGGCTTGACAGCCTGGTGAACATGAAACTGAAAAAAACAGTAAGAATGAGACATTATTCATATGTGAAGACATAACAAGTATGGCAGAACTCTGTGAGGCAAATAACTGCACAGGAAATTTGGTGTGGTACAGTCAGTTTTTTAGCAAGCTCTCTCAATCGAAAAAAAAGTGCAAATGTCTTTAGTTTCAAGAACACAGGTAAATGCTATAAAATAAAGCTATTTAAAAAACCCCAATTTGTTGAATATTTTGTGGAGTGGGTGCAAAGAAAAGAAGGAAAAGAGCAGAAATACTAAACCATGCCAGAAAGCGAGGACTAAATCTTCTTCGTGTGCATGTTGGCTTTAGTTAACAAGAAACTTGAAAAGCATCTCAAGGAGACTGAATACTCAGCTACCACAAGCAAAAACTGAGACTTAACCTGTAAGGATGCTACACTGGAGGCAAATTGACAGTTCAGAGTGAAGAAGCTACTAAGGAAGTGGTTATTTTAGGTTTGGTATTATCTAACAGGAAATGATGGATTAACAATATGAAGATAGGTGTTCTGGGGAAAACAGTCACTAACTGATTTTTAGGAAAAGTTATGACAGCTACAGAAATAAACAGTACCTTTCCATTGCACCACCACCATCAAAACCAACAGATTTCAGTGAACTCGAAATTGCTTAAAGGTCTTTTTGAAAGATAACTTGAGGATAACCATGTTGGTGATTTCAGAGAATCCCTAGTTTGGAAAAGTCTTTTAAGATTATCGAGTCCCACTGTACCTGTCCTCTACTAAACCATATCACTAAGCACCTTGTCTACCCATCTTTTCAATACATCCAGGGATGGTGACTCAACGCCTTTCCTGGGCAGCCTGTTCCAATGCCTGATAACCCTTTTGGTGAAGAACTTTTTCTTAATATCTAATCTGAACCTGTCCTGGTGCAGTTTGAGTCCGTTCCCCCTCCTCCTATCACTTGTTGCTTGGGCAAAGAGACCAACACCCACCTCTCTACAACCTTTCAGGCAGTTGTATATGGTGATAAGGTCTCCCCTCAGCCTCCTTTTCTTCAGGCTAAACAATCCTAGCTCTCTCAGACGCTCCTTGTAAGATTTGCTCTTCAGACCCTTCACCAGCTTGGTTGCCCTTCTCTGGCCACAGTCCAGGACCTCAATGTCTTTCTTCCAGTGCAGGGCCCATGCAGGAAGGTTACACTAAATGCTCAAATTTTCCCCCCAAAAAAGGAAAGAGTAGGCATGGGACTTGGAAATCTCCAATGATTGGGAGACAAAAATTAATCATAAAAAAAAATTGAAAGAAACTTCATAAAACAAAGGAAGAATACAGAGAAAAATTAAATACAACAGAAAAAGTATATAGAAGAGAAAAAGCTGAAGTATAAAATTAATTACAAATTTTAAGACAAAAGGAACAAAAAGAAGAATTTTAGAATACCTGATGAATAAATAAAGACAAACAAATGGCAGGTCAATGGTAACAGAAAAGGAGATAAAAATGGAGGGAAAGGTGAAACTTAATTATCTAATACTTCCTCCTTCACTCCAGCCTCCACAAAATGGTAAATGACAAGACATTCAAGACCACTTAAAAGAAAAAAATTGGATTACAAGCCAAAGTATACAAATAATACATTAATGAATTTTTAGGTAAGATATATGTGTTCAAATTGGCGGGGCCTTACTAAATTCATCTTAAAGAAACAAGACAGCAATTTTTGAATCATTAACAATTATCTTTATGAGTTTCTGGTGGACAGAGGAGGTCTCCAGGAACTAAGGAAGGGCAATTATTGAACTGATGGAATGAGAGACCAATCAGCCTGATTCTGATTGCAGGAAGTATCCTGCAACAAACTACTAAAGAAATCTTTGCCAGTGTTCACATAATTTTCAGACTAGATCCCTCTTATTGAAAACTTCAATTTTAAAAAGAAAAAAAAAATCCACACAAACCCCAAATACCCAAAACATGTTTGTTTGTCAAACCAGTAGGGAAAAAATTAAAAATAATGGTAGGTGTCCTGGTAAGGTACAGAAGGTATGGCATTTTGCAAAATGCAGAAGTAAAACATGTATTTCTGGATTTATATGTCAAAAGAGATAAACAGGGTCAATATTCTTCAACAGATAATAAGTCCAGAAGAATACATTAAGACGTTGTGAGAAGCCACTTTTAAAACTGTCCCAGAATTACTATAATTGTCACAGAGATGCAGAACTTGCAGAATAATGGAGGTTTCCCCAACAATATATGAAGTTTTTTTAAATTCACTTAAAGTCCAAGAGTAATATGGCAGGTACATATTCTCTGCAGGCCATATAGTGCTAATTACACAAGCATGCACTCCTATATTGTAAAGGTCGGACAAAAACTTTCGGAAATTATCTGGTCCAGCCTCCTGCTGGAAGCAGGACTAACTTCAAAGATGGATCTATTTTAAAAGTTAGGTCATCCTGAGATGAAGATTTCAGTCTCTCTGGGCAACCTTCTCACACTTTTGATCACGCTCACAGCTGAGAAGTTTCTCTTATGATCACACAATTTCCCTCACTGCAGCTTGGACAAATGCACAAGTCTTACTCCCAACGTCTCTACAACCAGCCCTTAAGCAGCACAAGTTCCCCTTCAGCTTTCTCTTGTTGAGGCTGAAAAAGGCCAGTTCTCCCAGCTGCTGCTCAGTGTCATATAATCCAGTCCTTCAATCATCTGGTTGGTCTCAGATGGACTTGTTTCAGTTTGCCAACCTCCCTGTAGTACTGCAAAACCCAAAGCTGGGCACAGTTGTCTACAGAGCAGAGGGGGAGAAGCTCTGCTACAGGACAAAGAACCTTAAACACACAAAAAGCAATACCCTTCTCTCATCTTATTGAATGTGACTGCAAGTGCTCTAGAGATGAGCTTGTTTCCCGCCCCATATTCACTGGCAGGCTACAAGGTGGGAAGTCCCTTCCAGTTCTACTATAAGTTCCCCTGAGGGGAATTATACCTAACAGACCAACATCACAAATGTTTATCAATTCAACAAATACAGTTTTAACTGGTGAAGGAAATCAATAGAAGTTTTAATCACCTTATTGTTCCATATGTTTCTCTAGACTAATATAGTAGAAGCCATCTCAGGTAAACTGTTGATTCTATTTTTGTCCTCTTTTTCATATTCATAAAAATAACAACACAAAATGAAAATAGCCTCTCTCTTGTACTGCCTCAAACAACCCTCAGACAAAACAGTGCAGAAAACATCAAGCAGATTCCCTGATCAGTGCAAAGAAGTCAAGCAAGACAAGTTCCACTTGGAAAGTTTCTCCCATAATACGTTGTTGAGAGGCAACGAGCCTTCAGTTACCAAAGGACCAAATTCACAGGAACATTTACACATGTATGGTTGAAGTATCAAAGCTCACAGTGGATGACCAAAGGAAAACCAGCCAGTCCCTATTTTTAGACTCTGTCTCAGAGGTTTTGTCTATATTCTTCCTTCTACATTTTACACTCTTTGGGATTTAAAATGCGTGATTTTTGGCAGAGAAACAAGTCAAGGTGAAAACACTCCTAAACATTAGGAAGTCATGCATCTTCATATGCCACGATCCATGTAAGCACTCTTAAAAGCACACAAACTGTGGACAAAAGTTTTGATAGTACCTTTGTAACAGCTGCAAAAAAATTCTAGAAAAAACATAGGGATTTGGAACCTGTATGGTTTGAAAAACCCACAATCAAGGACATGAGCAATGAAAGCAGTCACCTCTGCCTGATCATTAAAATAGTTTCAAACTGGAGCATTCAGTACAATAGCATTTTATAGAGGAACAGAAGATTGACCAACTAGTTCGTGTTCACCTCCTAGCACAGACTGTAGGACCTATACTTGGGTTTATGTTTCTATTCCTCCTCCACTCACGTGCCTTCAGAGTCAGCATAGGGCAGCACCATAACTAAAAACCTTTTTGTACCAGGGCAGGGCAACTATACCTCCAACTTAGTATCCTCTCTCCACTAGTCACCAGAAGTCATGTGTGCAGAAGACTAGAAAAGTGATGTTTCTTCAAGATACCGTTGATGTTTTCAGCCAGGGCTCTCTGAGGCAGAGGTAAATTTCATGCGTAGTTGCCTTGTTGGATTTCTTTTGCATGAATTTATAAAATTACTTTTTTGTATCCTTCTAAGCATTGCCCAAAATCAGTATCATTTACAAGTTGACTATGAGCACTCTGATAGGTACATCTTCCATGGTATGTTCTGAATCTGCCACATAATTTCACTCCTCACACTTTAATTATGAGAAACAACAAAGTCTTTACGTCCCTTCACACCACTCACTTTTATAACCTCCTACCACATCTCCCACCTTCCTCCTCATTAGTAATTTTTTGTCAAGACTGAAGAGCCCTGATCTGCTTAGACATGCCCTTGTACTAACTCCCTGCCATATCTTTGATCATCCATGCTACCTTCCTCTGTACCCTTTCTGGCTTTGTTTTGTCCTTTTTGAGACATCAGAACAGCATACAGGATTCAAGATAAAGGCAACAGATTCATACAGTGATATAATGATATTTCCTTTTGTTCTCTTTTCCTTTCCTAATATTTCTTAATGTCATATTTGCTTGGTAACATTTTCAGAGCAAAACCTATTATATTGCACAGATCTTGTTCTTGAGCAATAAATCCAGTAACATAGCACACCATGGCGTATATAACAGGAGTATGTTTTTAACATGTACACTACCTTTATTTATGCATCTTGACATTTTATCACCCATTCATTCAACATTTTCCTTCAATTTGACAGTTTTAGCCTTTTGCCCATTCCTAGGAGGAATTTCTCCCTCCCCTTTTGCTGGGATTGTGATACCAGCAATGATGATGAGATTTAGATTTAAGGAGGTCACTGCAAAAAACCCAGTGGTTATAACCCTTATATGTAAAGCTTTAATTTTTCTAGTAATATGAGCTATTTTTCACTATTTGCAAGTAAGAATCAAAGGGTTAATAAAAGTTTTGTTTGGTTGGGTTTTTTATTAAAAGCAAAAAGAAATCTGAAAAGATAGATACCCAGATAGATGGAGACATCCTTAAGTACAACTACCACAATAGCATTCCACAGGCTTTTCCTGTGGAAAGCCAGTTTTATGTAAACTCTTTTCTACTCTTGTAGAATACTTTTATCAATGCTTAAGTCATACTGGGTAGCAAAGCACTTTAAAGATTATTTGATCCA